>OX451346.1:20678920-21134776 GCA_949629155.1 Myopa testacea | reverse complement strand
GTTTTATACTGAGTTGTGTTTTATACATGAGATGGCAGCAGATAAGACAAATTCTTTTGCACTCAACCAAATCTGGCGTCAAGACACCCGCTAGTGTGACACCCCGCGTTTGGCAGCCAAAATTGTAGCGCTAACGTTGAGCAAACGTGGATCGAAAGCTGTTCCACTTTATGCAATCCAATCAGAGCGAGCAGGTCTGGCATCAAGGGGCCTAGTGTGACACCGGACTATGATTGTGTTCTCTCTATACATCTCATTTTAAAAAATTATAATGCATGAATACGAACCCAAGGCTTGAGGAACAACACCAACACAAAGGCTTGAGGCGGAGTCGAAATAGAGTTTCGTATGGATTTAAAAATTTTTCCTCAAAAGTGTTGTCTACGTTTTATCATACAAATATATTTCATTCCAAAAATTCCAACGAAAGTCATACGTTTTTTGACAGCAATAAAATTTTTTTTATGTATTTAATAAAATCATTGTTATGTACAAGGCAAGGCTGCTCCTTCACTTACTAGCATTGACACTTAAAATGGGGAAATCTACGGTCAGATACGTTTTTTACGACACTTGCGAAGCTATTTGGGAGGAGCTGCACCCAATATATTTACCAATATATTTACATACCAAACACCACTGGTTGGGAGCATAAAAGGTCGAAACCGGCTTGCCCAATTGCTTGGCGACGATTGATGGCAAATTAGTAGACATCAAGCGAAACTTCAACAAAAAGTTGTCGAAGGCGCGTATTCGGATCGAGATTGCTTTCGGCATTTTGGCAAACCATTGCGGCGTGCTACATTCCACGATAACGGCAAACTTAAATAATGTGCACTGGATTGTGTTGGCGAATGTTGTGCCACATAATTTTTGGAGCAATTTCACTTTAGCGGTTTTGCCCCGATTTTTTTTTACCATAATAATGGTAAATAACCGCCCTGTTGCTTAATTATCCACTTAATATTATTTTTGCGGAAGCAAATAAGAAAGCGCGTGTAGTTTTTAATTGAGTTTTATTTTACTAACTATAAAAACACAGGGATGCTCGCACGACAGGGATGTACGCAACATGCCGCCCGCCTTGAACCATTTCAATAGTTCAACATAAGAAATTACAGATTACATTATATTACTATCACTAAGCGGTAGTTTTATACATTGACAGATTCAAGAAAATTTACACATTCGGTGCATCGGCTGCTCTACAGAAACTGTCATCCCTGGTCGGCAATGGGCAGAGATTCACCACAGGACGTACCATATCTCCGTCGATTGTTTTCAACGTAGCCACTCTCACAAGACCGTCACTACCAGGATGGCACTTTAAGACCCTACCCAGCTTCCACTTCGTGGGTGGTGTGTTTTCCTTTCGTATAGCAACGACGTCATCTACTCGCAGGTTTGGGGATGAGCGGAACCATTTCGCACGGCGTTGGAGGCTCACCAAGTACTCCTCAGACCACCGTTTCCAAAAGTGCCTCCTTATTGCGGATATAGCGTGCCACCTTTGGTTTAAGTTCCCCTTGAAGTCCTGAATTTCGGGCTCTGGTAGCGCTTTCAAGGGCTCGCCCACAATAAAGTGGCCAGGAGTTAGGGCTTCTAGTCCGCCAACGTCAGTTTCTGATGCACAAAGGGGTCTGGAGTTCACGCACGCCTCGATTTCGGTGAGCACTGTGCTAAACTCTTCGTAGGTTAGAAGAGAGGTGTTTAGGGCGCGTTTTAGGTGATATTTTATTCGTTTAATGCCGACCTCCCAATAACCTCCCATATGTGGAGCATTTGGAGGATTAAATTTCCACTCAATATTAGAGTTCGCGAAAAAATTGCGTACCTTTTCATCGGCCAAGCAGCGATCTGTCATTTTTCGCAGTTCCGCCTCAGCACCCACAAAATTTGTGCCGTTGTCAGAATGTACAGTTGGGCAGTATCCGCGTCTGTTTATAAACCTCTTGAAACCATTTAGAAATGAGGCTGTTGACAAATCCCCAACAAATTCCAAATGCATTACTCCCGTAGCCATGCAGACGAATGAGCAGATATAGCCCTTTGTCGATTTACACCCTCTTCCATGCGAGAACTTAAAAGGAAACGGACCAGCAAAATCCACAGCACTGCATAGGAAACTGCGTACGTAAGTAACACGATTGGTCGGCAGGTCGCCCATAGATTGTTGCGCGAGATTGCGGTTCAATAAGGTACATCTAACGCATTTGTGATACACACTGCGGACCAAGTCACGTGCTCCCAGTACCCAAAACCGACGTTGCAGAATGGTTCTCATGATTTGAGGGCCAGCATGCAGGGTATGTTCGTGGATCTCAGCGACTATTAACCTTGCAAGAGGTGAAGCCTTTGTCAGGATAACCGGATGCTTCGTATCGGTGGTTACGCTTGCGTGCCTTAGTCGACCGCCAACACGCAGAATTTCGCAATGATCCAGAAACGGGTGTAAGCGTAACAAGCTACTCCGAAGAGGTATAGGTCTTTTCATTCTGCAACAATAAATTTCATTAGCAAAGAAATAATTTTGAGTATACTTAAGTAAAGCTAGTTCCGCTCGCTGAATTTCTTCACAGCTTAGTAGACCAAGTTGTTTCTCGGCAGCATTCTTACTGGCGTTTAAATTGTTTACAAAACGCAACACGTAAGCGGTAACCCTTTTCAACCTTGTATAAGACGAATATTTCGAACATAAGTCCCAGTGCTCCTGTGAAGCGACGACATGAACAGCGACTTTGCTTGATCTTTGCTCCAAGTCGGTCTGGTAGCTCGTTGAGGTGTTCAGTTTCCAAAATTCGTTGACACTTTTCAAAAAGGCGGGACCGTCCCACCATAGTTTGTGCTGAATCAACTCGTCAGGAGTGACGCCTCTTGAAGCACAATCCGCAGGATTGTGTTCAGAGCGCACATGATTCCAGCATTGCGGTGGCAAGACATCTTGAATCTCGGCAACGCGGTTAGCAACGAATGTTACCCATCGGCTGGGATGAGCTTGCAACCACGCGAGCGTAATCGCTGAGTCTGTCCATGCGAAAATTGGAAGCGAACAGCACTTCTTAATTCGTTCCGTGAGTTTAGAGGCTAAGAAGGCTGCGCAGAGCTCTAACCTTGGCAACGATGTCGTCTTGAGCGGAGCCACTTTAGCCTTCGACGCGACCAGCGTGACAGTTATATTGCCATTACTGTTTATTGTCCGCGCATATACAACTGCGGCATAGGCCAGCTGAGAGGCATCAGCAAACACATGAAGCTCAGTTCTTGAGCCTTCAACTCCACACCCCAGCCAGCGATTAATTCCGATTTCTGACAATAGCTTGATATTTTGCCGATAGGATTCCCAAGACTTTGCTATGCTGACGGGAACAGCGTCATCCCATCCGATGTCTGTCCGCCAAATTTGTTGAAACCATATTTTCGTCTTTATAGTGCACGGTGCGAGTAGCCCCAATGGATCGAAAAGCGTGCTTGCGTATGATAAGAATTTTCTTTTCGTCCAAATCGGCGGCGAGTCTTTTAGATTTACAGCAAACGTTAGAGAATCACTCTCTGTGTTCCAAATGAGGCCCAAAGCGTGCACATCCTTTCCCTCAGCGACATAATAAGGCATTTCCTTTGATGCCCGTGATAGATGCGCTGTTACATCCGCAGCGTTCGACGCCCACTTCCTTAGCTCAAATCCACCAGATCGTAATATATCTGAGACGTCTCTTTGTAGCCTTTGTAAATCTGCGACTGTTGGCGTGCCAGTGAGAAGATCGTCCATATAGAAATCGCGGAGAATCACACTTGCGGCTGAGTTATGTGTTTCTGCAGCGATCTTTGCGGTATGCTGCAATGCCTTAACAGCTAGATGAGAAGCTGCTGCTACTCCGTATGTAACGCGCAGCATGCGGTAATCTTGGATGGGTAGAGAAGGATCCTCACGCCACACAATTCGCTGCAGATCTGCATGTTTTTTAGACACATTGACTTGCCTATACATCTTTGCCACGTCTGCACTAATCGCATAGCGGTGCATTCTGAATCGTATCAGAATTGAAAAGAGATCATCTTGCAGCTGTGGACCGATATATAAAGCATCGTTTAATGAATGACCCGAAGATGTTTTGGCAGACGCGTTGAAAACAACGCGTAACTTAGTTGTGGAGCTGGTGTCCTTCAGAACGGCGTGATGAGGCATATAGTATGACATTTCTGGCATGTCGAATACAGGTTCCATATGGTTTAGGTCTATTAATTCTCGCATGAACTCCTTGTAGCGATCGCGCAACAAAACATTACGTGAGAATCGTCTCTCCATGCGAATCAAACTTTGAACAGCGTAACTGCGCGACTCTCCTAAATGAATGTGTTCCTTTAGCGGAAGCTCGACAACAAAGCTGCCATCTTGCGCACGTACATGTGTGGAATCGAAATTCTTTTCGCACAATATTTCTTCAGCAGTGAGGTGTTTACGTTTTCTCGGCTCTTCAAGCTCCCATAATTTGCACAAGGTGTGAGATAATTCGCAATGTAAAACCTGAGCATGTGTATTAGTACTATTGAATTGAACATTACTCACACAGCCAAATAATGTCCACCCGAAGACGGTGCGTTGTGCCATTGGCGTACCCACTTCTCCCTTGCGCACTTCTGGAATGAGTAGCTGCTCCATTTCATCAACTCCAATCAAGATATCTATAGGTCCAGGATGCATGTACCTTGGATCAGCAAATTGCAAGTTTCTTAAATGCGGCGAAGAAGATACCGTGATTTGATTTTTTGGTAAATCATTAGAAATATTTGACAAAATGAGCGCATTTATTCTGAAGTACTCATGTGGCGAATAAAGCGACGACAGATTTAGCCAGGTCTCGCCCCTTGCCTGCCCTCCATGCGCAGATCCAATTCCTGTTATACAAACAGAAGTCGGCCTTCTTGGTAGGCGAAGGCGCTGAGCACATGCCTCTGTGACAAAGGAGGCATGCGATCCTGAATCAAATAGAATGCGTGCGGTTTGCGAGCGGCCAGAAATATCTTGCACGTTGACGACAGCGGTAGCGAGTAAAATACTCCTTTCATCAGGAATATGCGGTTGATCGGCCTTTGCCAATCTAGCGTCGGATACAAGCGATTCGTCCAAGGCACTTCTGCGGGTTATTGCCGTGGCGACGAAAGTTGTTTGCGGGTTTTGATGACATTCCTCAGAAGCGGTGACAGCGTGGCTGATCTTGGCAGCGTTGGAAGTCGAAGGAGCGGTGCAGGAAGCGGGTTTATGGTTATCGCTGGTGATAACCTCTGAAGCGGTGGAAAGGGCGTCATGGAGTAATGTGTGGTGACGCTGATGGCAGACTCGACAAGATGAATAGCTGCGGCATTTTGCCTTCATGTGACCTGAACTTAAACAATTTAAGCAGGCAGCGGCGTCTCTGACAGATTTTAGTTTAGCGTACGAGTCTAGGGCTGAGAATGCCGCACAATCATAGATTTTATGGCCGCCTTTACAATGAGTGCAAATTATGTTCGTCTCGCGTCTTCGATCTACCGCGTACAGAGCGTAAGTAGATTTCTTGGCGGCACCTTTGGCCTGGAATTTGGGCGATGCGCTGTCTGTAGTGGTGACATTCGTCAGCATCGCGAGTGAACGACATCTTGTTTCCAGGAAGCACTTCAAGTCGTCGAATGTTGGAAGCTCATCATTTTGAAGCGACAACTCCCAATGCTTTCTCGTTTCGAACGACAATTTATGAACAACCACATGGACAAGCCAATCGTCCCACAAGTGCACGGGACGTCCCAAAGCCTTTAACGCTGACGCATGTTGTAAAATAGGATCTAGGACCCCTTTGATCGCATTAGCGGAGTCAACGGTGGCTTTGCTCAAAGTGGTTATAGAGCGAAGATGACCTTCCACAATTATGCGCATCACCTTGTATCGCGATTTCAGTATCTCCCACGCTTCGCTGTAATTTGCATCGCAAACTTTCAGGCTGTTGATTAAGTTCAGCGCCTCTCCGCGTAAGCAGCCTCGGAGATAATGCATCCTTTGGCCGTTGGTCAAATTCGGGTTTGTGTCTACTAATGACAAAAAGGAATCGTGAAAAGAAGTCCACTCGGTAGACTCACCAGCAAAACTCGGCAGCTCCATTTTCGGCAATCGAATGTACGACGGCGCTGAAGGGGCAATAGCTCCATCTGTGGCAGATTCTGACAGTACTTTCTTCAACCTGTTGAAATTGGCAGATGCCGTTGAGTAGGATGCTTCAGCTTCGATTCGAGCCTCCTCTTGTTCTGTCAACTGCTCAGTTCCACACGCACCTTCAACCAGATCTTGTGCCAAGTTGAACCGACTCCATTGTTCGGCTAAAAGTTGCTGATAGCTGCAAATCATTTCCAAGTCTGTTTCGTGTGGAGCTTGTTCGCTTTTGTCCAAATAGCGTTTTATCGCGCTTAAGGCAGAATCACGTGTCTTCTGATTTTTCGCTGCCATTTCGTGTTTTTTATAAACGCAAAGCAATACACAAAACCGGTTCTCAACCAAGGTGTACACACAAAGAGGATGAAATAGTCTCCACAAATTTAGAAGCAAAAAGACAAACTATTTGTGATTCGTAATTTTTAATTAATAGCGTAGCTCTTTGAATTTTGTAATGTTAATTTACGAAGCGAATGCGGTTAAATTATTTGTTTTTGCGAAATCCGGCGGCGAAGGACCAAAATGTTGCTTAATTATCCACTTAATATTATTTTTGCGGAAGCAAATAAGAAAGCGCGTGTAGTTTTTAATTGAGTTTTATTTTACTAACTATAAAAACACAGGGATGCTCGCACGACAGGGATGTACGCAACACGCCCACTTTTGGGGGCGTGGCATTAGTTTGCGTGTTATCGGCGTTTAAAGGTGGCGAAAGGTCACCTATTTAAAGGTTTATTATACCCAAACTAGGAAAGGTACACTAACGATCGAGGTGTCTGGTATTGCCATGCCCCTCATTTCCCTAGTACACCATTTTAGCGCCAAGGTTACGGTTTGGAAGATGTTTGAGTTTTAAGAAAAACATGGTGTAGGTGCCATTATAAAACCTTCCCCCTCCCTCTTATATGACAATTAAAGTACATATATATTAGAAACACTATTTATAAAGCCCATAATTTTCTCTTTTCAGCGATATATAATATGTCATACTTACCGCTATAGTTGATAAATTGCAGAAGGAATAATTATTTAAAAACAGTGTTTTATGTGTATTTCATGATGTGTTTTTTTTATTAATTATTATTTATTAAGTAGGAATTTATTCGTCTGGTACAACTTCATAGTGATTATAACATAACCCTCAGTATGTGAAACACCGGCTACGCAACAGAATAGTGTTTTGTGGCCAATTTTAGAGCGTGTATGCGTCCTCCGGCCTTCGGCCTATGCCCGCGCTTTTTATTATAACCATCAGTATGTCAAACACCGGCTACGCAACAGAATAGTGTTTTGTGGCCAATTTTAGGGCGTGTATGCGTCCTCCGGCCTTCGGCCTACGGCCGCGCTTTTTGATTATAACCCTCAGTATGTCAAACACCGGCTACGCAACAGAATAGTGTTTTGTGGCCAATTTTAGGGCGTGTATGCGTCCTTCGGCCTACGACCGCGCTTTATGATTATAACCCTCAGTATGTCAAACACCGGCTACTCAACAGAATAGTGTTTTGTGGCCAAATTTAGGGCGTGTATGCGTCCTCCGGCCTTCGGCCGCGATTTTTGATTATAACCCTCAGTATGTCAAACACCGGCTACGCAACAGAATAGTGTTTTGTGGCCAATTTTAGGGCGTGTATGCGTCCTCCGGCCTACGGCCGCGCTTTTTGATTATAACCCTCAGTATGTCAAACACCGACTACGCAACAGAATAGTGTTTTGTGGCCAATTTTTAGGGCGTGTATGCGTCGTCCGGATATTATATAGAAAAATATATAATATATAGAAAATATAGAATATAATAATATAAAAATATAATAATAATAAAATATAAAATATAGAAAACTATTTTTATTTTTCTGTGTATAAACTTTCAGGATTTTTTTTTTGTAAACGTAAACAAACGATAAAAGCTGTAGATGCCTGAAGTTGAAGCGTTGTATTTTGTTGCGACTTCAAAAAAGCCGTATAAAAAGCTGAAGCTGCGTTGAGTTTGAGGCCTTAAGAAAACATGCGTGCTGGTAGAAATAGAAAAAGTTTGAATGAAAAACCGGATCTGCTGTATTTAAGGTTGAGGGTATATTCACTTTGTCACGAAATGTGTAACGCATAGAAATAGAGACGATAGGTATGGAAAAGTATCTCAGATATAGAAAAGTAGTGTCCGTCCGTCTGTCTGTCTGTCTTTGAAATCACGATCACAGGAGAACCGGTTAAGATATCGTGATGACATTTTACAGAAATATTCTCTCTTAGGGTGTGCAGGTTGGTATTGAAAATAGTCATTTTTTTATAAATTGATTCTATGTTTATATGTCTTATATTCGTTTTATTTGCTCGTTTACAAATCCGAACATAGAATATTTAAACAAATTTTCATATTAATTGATAACATATCATAAAATTACACACTTACATAAGGATTTATGTAGGACGATTATGCCATATTACCCTTCCGTCCATGTAACCAAAAAGTATGCGCGCCACGCCCATTTGCTGCAACGTAGCATATAATAATATCGCTCGATATTGAGATCTTATTGTCATATCTTAAAAACTAGAAGAAATATGTGGTTATAAGGAAAGCTATCTTATAATCACATTTAATCAATGACGGGTATAAATAGTAGACGTGGTCGTTACCGTTATTTTCAAAATAAAATAACTAGCTTAGTAGTTTTATTATTGTGCTCAAATTTAAACTTTATTTCCGTGGTAATAAATTTCTTTTCATAAGCTTAGCTGGGCGGACCGCGCCCAGTTTTGCTGTTATAAAGTTTTATTATAAATTACTTTTCATGTAAAGTTTTATTCAGGAAGTTTATAAATTTAACAATATAACCATTAAAGACCCTTTTTTGCCAGAGTAACCTAAAAGTG
This sequence comes from Myopa testacea, assembly GCA_949629155.1. NCBI lineage: Eukaryota > Metazoa > Arthropoda > Insecta > Diptera > Conopidae > Myopa > Myopa testacea. The sequence goes on along the minus strand of OX451346.1, from coordinate 21,125,724 downwards.
TGCAGATCACGCCCATATATTAACGTGTAATGCTACTCTATACCGAGGAATGAAATTTTGTTGTCATAACTCAAAAACGAACGCTCCTATCACATTTCTAAAAAAAATAAGCGTTGTCGCTGACCGATTACCCATTTTCAATAACAACCGGCACATCATAACAAAGAATATTTCTGTAAAATTTCATTCTGCTATCTTCACCGGTTGTGCTGTGATCGTGATTTCAACAGACAGTCAGGCGGACATGGCTAAATCGACTCAGGAGATGACACTGATCAAGAATATATATACTTTTCTACACCTATCGTCTCTATTTCTATGCTTTGCACATTTCGTGACAAAATGAATATACCCTTAACCTTAAGGTATAGGGTATAATGAGTCAAATACTTGATTATGGGGGGTAGTGTACCGCTACCAGATGGTCTATTATGCCCCCTTCATAGGTCCTGTGTACCACAGTGTTTTTACCAACCTTAGGCTTCTGAGGAGGCTCAGTATGCCAAGGGTGTTCAGGTCATTGAGTTCCTGCTTCCTAGGCCAATGAGAGCCCAAGTGGTCAAAGGGCTAAAATATTTCCCCTTTTCAGATTGTATCATCCGATTAGGAGCCTGCCTGCCTGCCTGAGCCCAAGAGTTCCATTAGGATTTCCTACTGGCTGCCTTCTCTATTTTGCTCATTTCCATGTGCGTGTGCAGGCCGATACCATAGTACGTTTCTGTCCCCACGAATAGGTTACTAGCACCTTTTCTCGCCAGCTTAACTGCCAGTTATTCCTGCATGTCCTGAGACCAAAAGCAGTTTTAGTTTGTTTTCTTTGCCAAGATTATTAAGTTTTCCTAAGCATTCCCAAACTAGTTTAAATGTTATTTCATAGGATGCTAGTGCCTTAATAGCTGCTTGGCTTTCTGGCATTATGACAATGCTCTGGCCTCTAACCTTGCGTCTTAGGTTCGGTTCCGCACATATATGTGGTTTCGATTGTCTGAAACCGCTGAAAAACTCCTTCTGTCTTTTCCTTCCTAAACTCCACGATTTGCTCACACGTTCAATTTCTCACTTTCTTCACGGTTTAGCATACTTGTGATCAATTTTTCGGCATTTCCGTTTCTTACTAATTCCGTTAATACTCCACAACCTCGTGGAAAACTCTGTCAATGTATTGTGTGTACATAATTCAAATAAAACTCTTCTTTTCATTAAATTTGATTTGTATTCGTTTTATTAAAACTTTTATTTCAATTTCTTTAGTTTTATTAGGTTTACTATTTTTTGGCCGATCACGATCACCCTTCTTTTTACACGCTCTACTTTTTCTGTACACTCACTCCGTCCTCCGTCCAGTGTTGTCATTTTTTCCTCCAGTCCAGTGTTGTCATTTTACCCTCGGTCAATGTTGCCATTTTACCGTCGGTGAATGTTGCCACCTTACATATATGTATGGCGAGCACCTATGCCTGGAAGATGCTGGGTGTATCTTGAAGATGCAGTGCGGGGTCCCGCGATCCCTGCCTTCAAGCCTGCAAGTGTATGTTAGAGCCATCCGTGTACCATTTTTGGATGTACACCCCTATGTGGTACCTTTGCTCCATGGCTTTTTACTGCTGAGTACTACCTCAAAAACTTTCTTAAGGCTGAATTGTCCATTCATATCGTCCCTTGGGTAGGTGACGAGGGAAATATCCTTAGCAACTTTATTTGTGATTATATTCTTGCTGACTACTCCTTCCCTCGCAAAGCGCAGCATAGCTCTGTTCCCTACCTGCCTTATTACAAGGTGTAGTGGGGTAAGGTCTAGTAGAGCCTCCATGGTTACTGTTGGGCACGTTCTTATTGTCCCCGTGATGCACAGACAAGCGAATTTCTGTAGCTTAGTTATGGAGTTTCTAACCGTTAGCAGGTAAGACTTGCCCAGTACAGACTTCGTCGGTATACCCTATACACTCAATTGTATTGCCTGTAAGAGTGCTGAGGAGTTGGTCCACCACAAGACTCAACAGTAACGGTAAGAAAACCCCTCCCTGTGGACATCCCCTTGTCGTGAGTATTCTAGTGGGTGAATCGCCCAACCTGGTTTTGACTGTCCTTGTACGGAGCATTGCTCCAATCCACCTGCAGATTACTGCGTCCACTCCTCTTTCTTCCAGGGCTTCTAACACCGTTCTATGGGATGTGTTGTCAAAGGCCCCTTCAATGTCAAGGAATGCGCAGACCACAGTTTCTTTCTTCTCCAGGGCTTCCTGGATGGTCCCCGTCAGCTGGTACAGAGCTTGGGTGGAGTTGTGCTTCCTTCTGGGTGATTTTCCTGATTTGATTATCAAATACTTTCTCCATTGCTTTAAGCATGAAGGAGGTTAAGGTAATTGGCCTAAATAGTTTGGGAGAAGTGTAGCCTTTCCTCCCCGTCTTGGATATGAACGAGATCATTGCTCTCCTCCACGGGTGTGGATTATACCCCAATGCTAGACTGCTCCTAAAAATTCTAACTATATGCTTCAGGAGTTTCTGCTTTTCTTCTTAAAGTAGTAAAGCAGGGCTTATCATGCCCATGTGCCTATTGCCCAGTCGACCTTTTCCCTTGTGCATATGTTGGAGGCTGTCCACCAATCTACCTTCCTATTTCTTTTTGTTACTTCTATCCTTTCACTGAGGTGGGTTTCAATAGCACCCGGAAAGTGCGTTTCCATAAGAACCCTCACCCTGTGATCCTCATCCTGTGGTCCTCACTAATGGTGTAGGTTTTATCGGGTAGTTTCAGTGACATCGCGATTTCCATTAGAACCCTCACTCTGTGGTCCTCACTAATGGTGTAGGATTTATCGGGCAGTTTCAGTGACATCGCGGTTTCCACTCGACTTTTGGCCATCACTTAATTGATTCTAGCCGCCGCCGTTGCAGAGATAATCTCGTCACAGAATTTCTGAAAGCTGTTTTTCTTAGCTTTCCTTTTGTTGTAGTTTGTCAACATTTGGTGGTATCTGTGCCAGTCCCCGGTACAGTCTGCAGTCTGGTCATTTCTACAGTGAACCAGGAGATACCCTGGTTTGAAGTTGACTCAAGTCAAGTATTTTGTTTTTTGTTTGATTATTTTTCCCATACAAAAATAATTCTACGGAGAAAGGGTGGTCCATCTGCACAGAGATCCGCTATGTGGCTCCCTGCGTTCCTCGAGAGGTAACTCAAGAGGCGTACGCAGGATCAGGGTCTCAACCTTTGCTGCTGCCCGAAGACTTTAAAGATACAGCTCCGATAATAGTTGTGGATGTAACTCATGAAAACGCAGCGATAAAAGCTGGACCAATTGATATTCGAATTGAATTTAAGACATCAAAGAATATTCCAGCCAATACATCAGATTATTGCATACTAATACAATATACTCTAGTGACTGGCGAAAAAAAAACTTGTCCAAGTGAATTTAATTGAAATTTGTAGCATTGGATGTGCAGGGCTTCAAAGGAAATTTTAATGAGTTTATAGTCAAAGCGTTAATGAATATCAGAACTTTGTTATAAAAGTTAAAATCCGATGTCGCGCGAGCAGAGTCAGTCTTGTCGGGAACCCGAACGAAAGCAGTCGCGTCGGCAGACTGGTAACGCTCTTAAATTATGCTAAAGAATCATTAATTGCTTTTGTAAGGATAGTTCAAAGTTATTCAGACTTTTGTATGTAGTTATGATGGCTTTTATTATTTAACAATAATATGCAGTGTTCATTAAATATTATTGAATAAACTATACCTGAAAATTCAGAAGTGGGATACGAACGCCAACAGGGTATAATGAAAATACCCTGCAATTTAGCAATTTTGTAGCAACAAGCAATTTATTTTATGTTGGTGTCGTGTGCACAATCGTAAGTTATAGAGAAAAAGTACGAAGAACGAGTGCGAACGGTCGCTAAGTAACGAACAGCGACAGAAACAAGAACAAAAACACAACGAACGAGTGCAAAACGGTCGCAAAAAACGAAGAGTGACAAAACGGCAAAAAGAGGGAAATGTTAAAGAAACGGACAGTTGAGCTAATAATTGTGTTAATAATATTTAATGAACACTGCATATTATTGTTAAATAATAAAAGCCATCAAAACTACATACAAAAGTCTGAATAACTTTGAACTATCTTTACAAAAGCAATTAATGATTCTTTAGCATAATTTAACAGCGTTACCAGTGTGCCGACACGACTGCTTTCGTTCGGGTTCCCGACAAGACTGACTCTGCTCGCGCGACACGTTTGAATTTGGAAAATTATATCTAAAATATAAAAAACAAGCGAATTGGCTGTATCACAATCATCATGGATTCCGTTGGAAGGATGGATCTATCTCGTTTAATAGAGTTGTAAATTTTTTGATACTATGGGTGTGTGCCAAATGATTACTTTTTCCTCGATATAGAAAATTTGGACATAAGAAATTGAAATCTTGACATAAGAAACTGAAATTTTGACGTGAGTGAGGTGTATTCAAACGTCAAAATTTTATGTAGCCCTGAGGGCCAGGTAAATTTTTGACAACCGTTGAATATTTTCTTCAACGTCGAGTATTTCAAAATTATATAAAAATGGAAAAGAAAATTAGAAAACTTATATTACATGTATGTATAAAATATGCTTATGTTGTATGTCGGGATCGCAAGTTCCAGTTCCGGGAGATATGAACTTTCGGAGCCATTTCAATTTAGCGGCTTTGCCCCGATTTTTTTGTTACTTTTTTTACCGTTATTTATACAATATTATACAATACATACCTTAATTGTCATATAAGAGGTAGGGGGAAGGTTTTATAATAGCACCTCCACCATTTATTTCTTAAAACTAAAATATCTCCTAAACAAGTGACAATATCGAAAAATATATATTACTAAAACATAGGTGCAAATATTTCCTTTCAATCGGTATATATACCTTCTCCATAGGGCTAATAGTTTGGGACTTATCGCTCGTCAAAGATTCTGCATTTCCGCAATTCAAACGCCCATATCTTCTATACGGAAGCCACGCCCCCAAAAATATTATGAGATTCGTTTCTTCGGTGAAAAACGAAGCCGAACTTTCAAGGCCAGTATTATTGTTTTCATAATACTACTCCGCGAGTGAGTCAAGGTCAAGTTCACGTTATTAATGCAACCACAGCACTTTGCGTGGTAAGCCAAAAGCTTTAGTCAAGCTTCGTTTAAAGTAACTTCAAAAGCCAAGTTAGCAACCAGAGCATTTCGCATGGAATGGATTGTGGAAGCTAGCGTTCAATAGCAAGCTTCGAAATCATAAAAACGCTGGCTTGAGAACAAACGATCAGAATCCACACGCGGAAGAATTAAATTGGGAACGATTTTCTTCCGCGTATTGATTCTGCGAATATCACAAATTTGAAATTGTGAAATAATGGAAAATGCGAAACGCGGCATACTGAGTTCTCAGGTTAAATAAATTTTAACATTTAATTTGGTTTCAGAGTCGCACATTTTTCTTTGTAATATGTCATACAGTCGGAAATGTATGAAAATTCACAACCACAAATTAGTCGGAATGTACTATTACAATTATCGCAAAATTAAACCACTCATCTAAAAATCTTTGGTTAATTCGAAAACCAAAACTAAAAGTTTAATCTTTAAAGTACAGCGCTTACATACTTACTAGCGTTTGGAGAATCAAAGCGACTTTAGTGTCATTTTTGGGGCATCTCCTTTCAATTACACACTCATTGTGGGCAGAAATTTAGAATAACAGGATAATTTTGAAAATTATGAAAATTGAGAGATGTTTAACTAAGCAATGAAAGAAAATAAATTACAGAAAGCATAACATAAGGAAATAAGCAGACATGCAGACAAATTCCCAACAGTTAAGGAATAACTTTTAATAGCTAAAACCTATTAACACAAGTAACGAAAGCCAACAAGCAACCAGAAAAGCAGACAGAGTGACTGCAAGAAACAATTAAGGAAAATTTTGCATAATTGCAAAATACTTATTATAAACAACAAAAACAAAAGTAGGTCGGGAACTTGAACTTGAAACGGGCAGATTTGCTATCGAGAAACAGTTGGCCACAAAAATGCTGACAAGTATAAAAAATTAAACGTTTAATAAAACAATGGAACGTTAATTGGCGGCGCTAAGTAGCCTTTTAACAACATTTTAAATCCAGCACTTTAAAATAAATTTAACTTCACAACATTAGGAAAAATTTATGTATACTCGTACATATGTTAATTGTAAATATTAGGAAAAATAAAAAAGCCACTAAATTATATGTCGTTCTTTAATTAATGGCCGAGTCGTTGCAGGAACAAGCTTACATAGAATTAGATAGAACCCATAAAGAACTGAAACGCCAGTTGGGGGAATTTATATGTAAATATTGGGCAATCTTAAAAGAGACAGTAGGCAACAAGGAAAACTTAGAATTGATGAAGTGGAGAGTAGGGGACCTAAGAGACCATACAAGCGTAGAAAAGGCAGAAGCGATAGTAGAGGAATTGCTAAATTCCTAACCCAGGTAATAAAGAAGAAGACAGAAGATTCAAAGGCATGGGAATCAGACTTTAATGCAGTTTCAAGAGGAGGAAAAACAGTTTCAAGAGGATATACTAAGGACCTTAGAAAGCGAGAACGTAAAACTAAGGGAATTGTTAGAGAAGAAAGGCTTAACCGAAGAAACATTAAATAGAACGTTAGAACAGGAATCGGCACAAAAATCAAGAGAGGACTGTGCATCCTTAGAGAAGGCGCATTCCAGAATACAAGAATTGCAAGATGAAAGCAGACCTAAAACAGGAAATAGCGCTAGTGAAGAACCAAACACTATACCATAAGGAAGCCATCTCAGCCATAGTCAGACCAGAGGAATATAACTTCATTTCATTTCCTGCATTCAGACCATCAGGAACAGAACAAATCAAGATGGGTATAGCAGAAATAGCGAAAATAACAAGCAGTATTGTTCCACTGTTTTCAGGGACGCAGTCACCAGATTTGAGAGGTGAAGTGTATAAGTTTATACAGGCGTGTGAGTTAGCTACAAGTGAAGTGACTACAGCTAATAAAACAATTAACATAGATTGTATAAAGCTAGGTTGTATGGAGACGCTTATGATCTTGTAGGCTCACAACGTTTTAACAGCCTATAAGAATTATACCTAGTGATACGAAGAGCCTAGCTACCAACAGCTTCATTAGACGTGACGTTGACTGAACTTCAGGATTGCAGCCAATTGCACAATGAGGACATTCGGCAGTTCGCAAGACGTCTAAACGCGAAAAAAGCACAAGCATTGCAGATAATAAGATACCTATAAAGGAGAAGGCGATAGCGCACTGGTATCCATGGTAGAGACGTCAGCGAATAAAACGTTTAGGACAGGGTTAAAAGATGCAACGCTACGAATTCACATGCTAAACATTACAGGGAAAAATATGGAGGAAATGATAGAGATAGCAGTGAATACACTAGGCGAGATACAAAGAAGTAAATCCATACATCAACCAACCCTTACAACGGCAATGAATATGAATTGGGTAGACCCCTACACAAAACCTCCTGTATAAAATCGCGTAGAATATAAAAGGCCAGAAGAAAGGCAGAACGTCTCAAGAGCTCCTCAGGAAAAAATAATTTGCTCATTCTGCAATAAACGTGGGCATACTAGAGAAAAGTGTTTGACTAGGGAAAACACGCCGTATTGCCAAAAGTGTCTAGAAGATGGACACGAGACAAACTGGAGGTGTAGCAAAAAGGAAAGCCAACGAAGTGGGGCAAATAAGAAATACCAAATGCCCCATAACCAGAATCAAGTACAACAAACCTGGAAAACAAACCGACCACAACAAAACTGGCAACCAAGCCAAGTCCAACGTAATTGGCAACCCGACCAATATCCAGCCGAATCCAGAAACGGAATACAAAAGAATCAATCTCAATGTGAAAGTACAAAAGAGTAGGACATAATACACTCGAATGTTATGCGAAGAAAAATTGGGAGAAGTCCCAAAGCAACAGCAACAAGTATCTATATATATAAAATCCCTATGCGTTTCTGTTAGCAAAATATTTCCGGGACTTTTTTTTTACTTCCACATCACTTAGAATCCTAAAATTTTTCACAGATATTTCTGGGCATCTAATGTTGATGAGAAACGCGATTTACGAGTCGATTGTAGCGCTGCTATGCACAATACATATACGGAAGCAGAAAATATTATCAGCATATCCGACACGAAGAATCTGTATTTTGTTCAAGTACATTTCTTTATGGAGTGCTTGGATATGCCGAGTTTGTTATTCTAATTGCGGGAAGCTAATTGCGTTTTTGGGAAAATAGCTGTTCTTTCTTTATGTTTTATATATGTATTTATTATTAGTTTAGCATAGGAAGAAAGGATTTAGGAACAATTTTGTTGAACTAACGATTATTCATATAATTTTTTATTTTAGTTTAATTATTAAAATACTAATCTATATATATAAAAATGAGTTGCCCTATGTTCGTGATTTTATAACTCGAGAACCACTCAACCGATTTTCAAACGAGTACATGCGTTGGAAAGGTCTACTTTCACTGATGGTTTATAAAAAAAAAACATCGAAAAATTTCTACGAATACAAGTTTGCGGAATAAATTTAGAATTTCCTGTATTTTCACACGGTCAACTGTATGTTGCATGTTCACGTGTTGGGAAGCCGTCGTCTTTATTCATTTTTTGTGAAAATGGCAATACTAAAAATGTCGTTTACCACCAAGCTCTGCAATAAATTTTTTTCTTTTTGATGTTCTCACTTTAAAAAATTTATATTATTTTGCACTTCTTTTTCAGGAAAATGTCTATTCTTTCTAGAAAATTTAATTTTTAATACAAAGACGTAAACGTATGTTATTGTATTGTCCAGCAACGCGGGCAGGGTTACTCTAGTTAATAATAAACTAACAAAAAATTTAACTAACTTATCTACTCGTATCTTATCTAACTTAATCTAAAAACCTTTGCATTTTTGCTTTTTTGCCCTACTTTCTGTTTTCAGTTCAGTTGGCTTCGCGCAATTCGCATATCGAACTCACCGAAAATACAGATTCTTCGTGTCGGATATGCTGATAATATTTTCACCTTTCGTATATGAATTGTGCAAAGGAGCGCTACAATCGACTCGTAAATCACGTTCGCTTTGATTCATCCCAACATAATTCATGCATAAAGGGATATGCATTCAAAGCAAAAACACAGAACACTCAGCAGCAGACAAACCAAAAAGTGTTATTTGGTTTCATTTATACAAATGAAGTCATCAGGCCAGGGGTACGCGAAGGTAGGAAACAGATTCATAAGAAGGCAACAAAAAACTAAATAAATTATGTGCGTTGTACTCGTACTTTGTAATAAATTATCTTGCGTTGTACTCGTACTTTGTACTTTATAATATATACTCGTTGGCAACAGTCCGGAAAACTGTCAAAGGCCCAGAATAGCCCAATAATCTGGGGACCCAAAAATATTAGTAACTTAAGGCCAAATCAAGGAATAACAGTAATTCATACATCCGAACCGATTGTGGATACGTTACCAACTTTAACAAATAAAGTGGTAACCGTAAGTCTGACATCGGAAGTGCTTGTTGAAACGTTACCAACTTCAAAAGACTTAAAACTTAATATCAAGTTGGAGAAGGCTGACAATAATAAAAGCAACGTCGCAAAGAGAAATCATACGTTTGGAGAAAAAGTTGATTCAAAGTACCAATCATAGCGAAAGAGAAAAAACAGAATTCAAACCCAAAAGTAGCTTGCTCAATGAATAAGTTAGCAAATAATAATAGAAATTCAGAAACAGGAGTATCTAACTGGAATCAAACCCAGCTAAATGACGTGTTCATTATTAATTTACCTTGCGCAGAGGCTATAAATGGAAAACTCATTTTACTGGTAGATACAGGAGCAGATACAAGCCTGATAAAGAAATGTGCGATAAAAGATAGCACGATAATAAACAAGTCGAATAGGACAGGCTTAAGCGGAGCATTTGAAGGGTGTGTGACTACAGAAGTTTCAACTACTATATGTCATAATGAGGTACAGTCCCTACGTTTAACGCTACACGTTGTGTCACTTAAAAAAGAGTACCGGCAGAAGGCATATTAGGAAGAGATAATTTGTGGAACAACTCCATTATAAATACAATGGAAAAGATTTTAACACTCTTCAATAAGAAGAAAGAGGTTATTTTGGAATTACCAATAAAAACTATCGAACAGATAGGGAAAGAAAGTAAAGAACATTTCATACCAGTTGACGCAAGAACAATTACGATAGTACCACTAAAAATTCGTAAAAAATTTAAAAATGTCGTCATTCATAAAGAAGAAATAGATCCAGGAATCTATATAGCAGACACATTAGTAAATGTGCAAAATAATATGCTCCGATATTAAACACAACGGAGTATGATTATGAAATAGATAGGGAATTTAAACCAAAATTCACAAACTTCGACGAGTACACAATACAAAGTACTGAGTCAATTAATAGCATAGGCAGAATAGATGCCAAAAAGAGAATAAATGAATTGCTCAATGAAATTGAGTTAGATAAAAATTTAAATATGGAGGAAAAGAATTCCATAGAAAAAGTAGTAAAATCGTTTCTTCCTATTAGACGGAGACGAACTCTCGTTTACAAGTGTATTGAAAAACGAAATTCCAACAGGCGCAGATCAGCCGCCCATAAACAGAAAACAATACAGATTACCTCAAATACATAGGGAGGAACTAAATAAACAAGCGAACAAACTTTTAGATGATGGCATAATCACACATAGCACATCACCGTGGAACTCACCGTTACTTTTAGTGCCCAAGAAAAGGGGCAAGGACGGCGAGAAAAAATGGAGACTCGTAATAGACTACAGGAAACTAAATGAAGCTACAATCAAACAAGTTTTTCCCATTCCTCGTATTGACGAAATCTTAGAGCAATTAGGCCATAGCAGATATTTTACAACGCTAGATTTGGCTAGTGGATATCACCAAGTTTTAGTCGATGACAGGGACAAGGAGAAAACAGCATTCAGTACAGGGCTAGGGCATTTAGAGTTCAATCGGGTGCCATTTGGGCTGACAGGTGCCCCAGCCACATTTCAAAGGATAATGAACCATATCCTAACAGGTCTACAAGGGATAGACTGTTTTGTTTATTTAGATGACATAGTTATATATGGTAGAAATCTAAAACAACACGAGCAAAGGTTATGTTCAGTATTACAGAAACTACGTGAACATAATTTGAAACTGAATACAGAGAAATGCAAATTTTTGAGAAAGGAAATAGTTTATTTAGGACACAAATGATCGGAAAATGGTGCTTTACCAGAGCCCTACAAGGTAGAATGTGTAAAGAACATCGGAGTACCGAGAAACAGAAAAGAAGTACAAGCATTTCTTGGACTAATAAATTAGTTTAGGAAATTTATTGAAAACACAGCTAAGATAGCACTACCAATTAACAAATTATTACGTAAAGATGCAAAATTTATCTGGACAGAAGGCTGTCAGCAAGCATTTGAAGGATTAAAAGAAGCAGTCGTGTCACCGCCAGTGTTGGCATATCCAGACTTTTCAAAAGAATTTCTGTTAACTACCGACGCAAGTAACGAAGCGTTGGGCGCAGTACTTTCGCAAGGAGAAGTAAGCGAAGATAGACCAATAGCTTTCGCCAGCCGAGCGCTGAGCGACACAGAAAAAAGATATTCAACAATAGAAAAGGATAGTCTGGGCAACAAAAAACTTTAGAGCATATCTCTTAGGGAGACATTTCAAAATTTTTACTGATCATTAGCCACTAAAGGGAATAGCCAATTTAAACGACCAAACTTCAAGACTGGCAAGGTTTAGACACAAATTGTCAGAATATGATTTTGAAATTTTATATAAGCCAGGCAAGAAGAACTTGAACGCAGACGCACTGAGCAGAATTCCTCACGAAAACCGCAAAACAATAGGAGCCGTACAAACACGGTCGAAAACAAAAACAGCAAATCAAGGCCAACAACAAGGAACAACCGTTGAAGTCGATAGGGATGATGAGGAACCGGGAAACGGAACAAATAACACAGAAACATTGCTGTCCGACCCGAAACAAATAGAAACAGTGATTAAAGACTTTCACAATTCTCCACTGGGAGGACATCAGGGTGCGGTGAAAACATATTTAAGAATCCGAAAACAATTCAGATGGCCCGGAATGCAAAAACAAGTAAAGGAATTCATCAAAAACTGTCCGAAATGCCAAGCTAACAAAAGCTCAAAATTGACAAAAATGCCCATGGTGCTAACAGATACACCAGTGCGGCCATTCGATAAAGTTTACATGGACATAGTAGGTATTCTACCGGAAACTGTGTCTGGTAACAAATATATTTTAACGTTTTAAATTTATGGCATGTACAGCTATCCCAGACGCGGAAGCAAGTACTGTCGCCAGGGCCTTTTATGACGAAGTGATCACGCGCTACGGAATTCCGCGAATTCTAGTTACAGATAACGGAACTAATTTTATTTCGAAATTGTTCTCGGATACTTGTAAACTATTGGGTATTAAAAAATTACATAAAGGGTCCGCCATCTAACGTTTTTTTTCAACTAGTGCTTATTTCGTGAATGGTAACACTTAGCTCATATCTGATTTGAAAGATAATTAGTTTTATCCTTCCGCTGAATGAATATGGTTGTGTATACGCTTGACCGACGCTGAGAAATATTGCGACATTACTTTGAAAATCATGGTAATGTTGCAGAATGTGTGCGAAAATTGCGTACGGATTTTGGAAGAAGAGAAGCACCGTCAGATTCGTATGTTCGTTATCTTGTGAAAAAAGTGAAAGAAACTGGCATCCTCATCGATAAACCAAAGCGTGAAAAGCCAAAAACAGTGCGTACACCCGAGAATATTGCTGCTGCGGCAGAAAGTGTGCGTGAAACGCCATCAACATCAATTCACCGTCGTTCTCAACAATTGAACATTTCGGAGACATCATTGAGACGAATTTTGCATAAAGACCTTGGTATGACGCCATACAAAGTCCAATTGGTTCAGGAGTTGAAGCCAACTGACCATCCAATGCGTTTTCGCTTCGCTAAGTGGGCCTGTGATCGACTTACAGAAGATGCCGATTTTGCAAAAAAAATCATCTTTTCAGATGAAGCTCATTTTGATCTTGGCGGGTATGTAAACAAGCAAAATTGTCGCATTTGGGGCACAGAAAACCCGCACGCATACATTGAAAAACCGGTGCACCCAAAACGAGTCACTGTTTGGCATAATTGGGCCATTTTTCTTCGAAAATGAGCAAGGAGTGGCCGTTATAGTCAATGGCGATCGTTATCGGGCCATGTTGAATGAATTTTTGTTCACAAAAATTGAAGAGGAGGATATTGGCAACATTTGGTTTCAACAGGACGGCGCTACGTGCCACACAGCCGAAGCTGCACTCGATGTTTTGCGCCCTGTTTTTGAAGATCGCATTATCAGCCACAGAGCTGATGTCGTTTGGCCACCTCGGAGCTGCGATTTGACACCGTTGGACTATTATTTGTGAGGTGCCGTCAAAGATAAGTGTTACGCCGACAAGCCAGAGACAATTGACGCTTTAAAGGACAATATTCGTGAAGCCATTGGTGAAATACAGCTGCACACAATCGATAATGTGCTTAAAAATTGGACCGATCGTGTAGGCTACTGCATGGCCAGCCGAGGCAGCCATTTGAATGAAATTATTTTCCATTATTAACCGGAAGTATTTCAAATAAAAAAAGAAATTTGAGAAAATATTCAGTCGTTTTTTTTATAGCATTTTCAAAAAGCAGTTATTTGGCGGACCCTGTATAACCCCATACCATCGTCAGGCTAATGGCTCATTAGAGAGAACTCGCAGACCGTTAGGGGAATATTTGCGCAGTTTTGCTAAAGAAGACGGATCGAATTGCGATCAATGGTTAACTGCAGCCATGCATGTTCATAACCACACACCCCACATTACGACCAAGCAAACACCATTCCGTACTTTATTTGGTTTCGATACAGAAATGCCGACTAACTTAAAAAGGAAGTGTAGTCCGGTATATAATGCCGAAGGTCCAAATAAAATATTGAAATTTCAAATACAAAGGGCTCACGAAATCGTGAGAAAGAATCAGGATTTAGCAAAACAGGTAGCTAAAAGGCAGTACGATAACAACCTAAATTTAGTGGAATTTAAAATAGGAGATAATGTACTAATTAAGAATCAAACTAGGAAAAATAAGTTTTCTCCAATACGGATAGAGATAAAGTAGTAGGAATTAAAAGTCCAATTATGACAGTGTTAAATATTAAGGGAAAGGAAACGCCATTCCACAATAACTTACTTAAGTTATATAGTAGCAATTAAATAGGAAAATAGAATTACATAGGAATCACAATCACTTAAAATAAGAAAATAGGTTTAGGGGGAAATTAAATTAAGTAGTCATAAATTAAAATAAATTAATCACAATAGGCACCACATCACCTTATTAGGATTAGGATAGAATAAATATACATATATAAAATAGGATTGATAGAATTTAGTATAGGAAAATAGGAAACTAACATTTTTTAATTTTAATTTTACTACTAATAATTTTAATTTAACTTCAGTCTTACGGCTGAATAACGAATGAAATATTGAAAAATTCATCAAGAAAGTAAATAGAAAATCAGAATAGCGTTTCAGTAAGCAACAACTTGTTTATTTAAGCGTAAAAATATAAAAACACTTATAGTAAAATAAATTCGTAATTAATATTTGAGTCATTTCTTTTGTAAATTTTGAATTGAACTTCTTAGTTTGTAATTATTTCACTTGGTAACATACGGTAAATGAAAAGTAGCTGTTTCCGTTTATATAAACAGTTTACTAAAATTACAAGTGCAATTATTAAAATAATAAATGCACATGTAAAAATATGCATGAAGAGTTAGTTCAGGCATAAAACACACATACACTATATATGTCCATACAAATTCGCACCTATGCCTATATTTCATAAGAAAACAAGATTTAGGAAATAGGAGAAATATGTAAAGTATACTTCTCAAACGTACGGAAAATAATATAATGGGAAACAAAATATATACTGTAAATAAGTCAGTTAAATTAATTAAATGCAAAATAAACGATCAACGCAAGCACTGCAATAATGCAGAAACAAAGTAGAGCAACTGAACACGAGCACAATGCAGTGTCAGTTTAAGCAATTAATGAAAAAAAAGGCAAAAACAAAAGTAAATAACTTTTAACAAAAGCCAAAAATAAAACAAAGAAATAATGAAAGCGTTATTATATACATACATACATACATACGAGTATATACAATATTTAAAGTACATTTACAAATAATAATGTACACATATACATATGTAAAAGTAATTTAAAACCTAATTAAATTGTAATTTAGAATAAAAGATGTACATTCAATACGAAATTAAGAAAATTAAAAGCAAATAGGAAAGCATATATAGTTATTAGAAAAAAAAGGAGAAAAAATGCACTTAACTTGATTAAAAAGGAAAGTAAAATCTTACATTAAAATAATATAGAAATTATATAAAAAATTATAATTGAAACAAAATAACGTTATCTTATTAGCATTAAAATACATTAATAAAATTTTAATTGAAATTCACCATATTTTAAATTAGTAATAAATAAATTATATTCAACCGAAATATCTATGGTAAAAATATAAATAAAGAATTAAAACATGTAAAATTTTAATGCGTAAGCATCAGTATAAAATGTAAAATACTTACAGTACCGCTCACAAGTATTCGAACGATTCATATATCTGCAATTTAGACCAATTTAAAAAAAAAGTAAAGCAGTTTAATCGAGTTTTGGCACACACTTGTGTGCCTTACGATATATTTATTTAAAAAATAACAATAACAACAAATAACACAAAAAATGAGGTCACTATACATTTTCATCTATATATCCGCCTTTTGCCTTATATAATCTCGGCATTCTCTGGAGCAATTTCTCCAAAGTTTCAGGCCTGATCTCACCCCAACATTGAAATAATTTTTGTCTTCCTTACTTGTAGGACTTAGAGCATTGACCTTTCTGTCCAGCTCGTCCCACAAAAGTTCGATGGGAGATAAATCCGGTGATTGTGGTGGCCACACCATGCGTTTCATGATATTCTTCCCTTCCAGATCATGTAAAAATGCTCTGCACAAACGTGAAGAGTGCTTCGGATCATTATCTTCTTGAAAAGTGAATCCTTCACCTATAATTCTAATTCCTGAAGGCACAGCATATTCTTCTAGTATCTTCTTGTATCCTTCCTTGTTTAGTTTTTCGGTAATTCTGACAAGGTCGCCGGTGGATCCTGCACCGAAACATCCCCAAACCATAGTGTTTCCTCCTCAATGTTTAACTGTAGGAACGATACAGCCATCCGACATCCGCTCTCCGGTAAGTTGACGAACAAACACACGCCTGTTGGACCCGAAGATTTCAAATTTGGACTCACCAGTCCAAAGCACATTCTTCCATTGCTCCAACGTCCAATCTTTGTGTGTCTTCGCCCATTCCAATGGCTTTTTCTTATTTGCAGGCCGAAGTAAAGGCTTCCTTGCTGCTATTCTTCCTGAAAAACCAGCTTCCTTCAGACGTTTTTTTACTGTGGAAACAGATATGGGATTTGGGTGGTTGCAGTTTATCTGGTTGGTGATATCTGGCGCCGTTAGATGTCTGTTCCGTTTGCTCTGGACTACAATGAACTTGTCACCTCCTGCAGTCGTCTTTCTCTTTCTGCCGGAACGATTTATGTTGGCAACACTGCCGATCTGTTCTGTTTTTTTAAGAATGGCCAAAGCAGAACTCATCGATATCTTTAAACGGGCAGCAATCTGCCCATAGGATTATCCTTCTTCGCGGAGAATACAAACTGCAGAACGTGTCTCAATTGATAATTATTGTCGTTTTGACATACTTGTGCTGCTTTTTTTACTTTTTAGGACGATATGCAACTTACAATTAATGTCCGAGAGAATTCAGTCCTGATATTTAAAAGGATTGGGTACGGATTCAGGTAACTATAAAATTTAGTTCCCAACACCCAACAGATAAAAAACAAGACCTTAAAAACCGTTTGCATATCGCCAATATTGACAGGTAGTCATTAAAAGATTGTTGATGAAATTTTCCATAAAGTCGAATTCGGACAATATGCACCTGTGCCACAACAAAAAAAGGGTTAGGGTTTTTATGTTTCTCCCAAAAAACAACAGAAACGTCATAAAATCATAAAATCGAATTTAATTTCCAATGAATTCTACTGATTCCGAAAAATTTTGAATTTAACTGTCGCTCGAATACTTATGAGCGAAGAAGAACCGATCATGCAGAGAAGCTGACCTGAATGCCGATGTACACCCAAGAGAGCAATAGAAGACGCACTCATATCCTAACAACACATGACAACAGGGCGACAAATAGCGCCCAGCCAACTTGAAGGGGGAAGGGTAGCTGGAACAGCTGATCAGCGTAGCGACATCAACCATCGCAACCAAAGATGTAGTAGTTGCAACAAACAAACAAACCAATGCAACAATGCAACAGTTCGACAGCAAAACACGAAATTACCTTCCAAGAGGTCTAACAACATAACACGATAACCTGGAATTACCAAATGATAGAGGTGACAGATACACAGTACCTTGAGACCACGTGGAGACCAAAACCACCGCAATAAGACCCACCTAGGAAAATACAACAAGACACTTAGATGATAGAAAACTAACCAATCGGCAGCAGCTAGTTACAACTTAGGGGCCGCTCAACAGCGAAATCATCGAGAATCATGGTGGCAACCTAGCACCATATCCACCCATGACAGTTTTAAATCCTTCGAAGGGATTACATGATGCCGCGTTACGAATTTATGTTCAAGCAAAGTTTCGCCTAAGACAACATATGTTATTACATCATCGAGTGGCAGCGACGGTGATAAACCATGAAGTAGACGAACGAGAAAACAATCACAGGTCCGCCAGTTAAATTTACGGCGACATATTCTCCCATGGTACAAAGCACGCTCTACAGCATTACTTCAAGTGGCAGCTATTTTGAAACGTATCGCTACTATCTACAAGCAAAGCGAGAGCATCAGCAGTCAGCTTATGTACAAAGGATGATTTTGAGAAAATGTCACCCATCAGCTCAGCTCAAGCGAACCAACCACAATTGATCCCAATTGTGGGACAGCCGATTCTACCAACAAAGATACTACAACAACTACAAACAAGTCAGCTATCCAGCAGCAGTCATGTATAATAAGTCGAGAAGCAAGCATTGATACAACGGGGTGTACATCAACATCAACATCGAATTCAGCATCAACAACAACATCAGCATCAACGTCACGACCAACATCAACGTCAAGATCGACATCGACGATAACAACAACGTATGCTTTCAATTATACACTACATACAGATACTATATTATACATTTGTAAATAAAAACACCCAAAATAAATTATTGTCATCATACTCGCAGTAGATTAATTATTATTAAGTTGTATTGAAAGAACGCTAAAACCATACTAAACATAAGCCCGCCCCCAATTCAACAAACCATACATGTACAAGAAAAATTTAATATCGTTTGTACGATTATAAATTCTTCTTCCCCGAGGGTGGAGGGATGTTGTATGTCGCGATCGCAAGTTCCAGTTCCGGGAGATATGAACTTTCAAGGGCAGTATTAATGTTTTCATAATACTACTCCCCGAGTGAGTCAAGGCCAAGTTCACGTCATTAATGCAACCACAGCAGTTTGCGTGGTAAGCCAAAAGCTTTAGGCAAGCTTCGTTTAAAGTAACTTCAAAAGCTAAGTTAGCAACCAGAACACTTCGCATGGAATGGATTGTGGAATAGCTAGCGTTCAATAGCAAGCTTCAAAACCATAAAAACGCTGGCTTGAGAACAAACGATCAGAATCCACACGCGGAAGAATTAAATTGGGAACGATTTTCTTCCGCGTATTGATTCTGCGAATATCACAAATTTGAAATTGTGAAATAATGGAAATTGGGAAACGCGGCATACTGACCCACTTTGGTTCGGTCGACGGGTGAGTCAACCGAGCCAACGTGGAAAATAGAAAAGATTCCAACGGGAGTCTTGTAAAAATCTTTGAACGAAGAAGTCGTAATTAGTCGCGTATAAAGTCGCGTGTTAGATAATAAGAATAAGTTCTAAGTTAATTATAGTCAAGTCGCGATTAAGGAAATGGTGTTAATTTAAGATTGATTTAACTTGAAAATGGTGAAAGGACGTAATAGTGTCCCTGTTAGTTTAAAACAGCTATAAGTGAAATAACATTAATAATAATAATATAAATGTAAATTACGAAATTTAGTGTAATCCGTAAAGTATAGTAAAAAGTATATAGTAAAACATAATACAAGTATAAGTGCAATATAGTTCGAAGAAAAAGTGTAACGAAACAAGAAAGAATTAAATAAACAAAATAAAAAAAAAACAGAACATACAAAGTGTTTAATGTCAGAAGGACTATAGGATATAACAATAAGAAAACCACTCCCCCTCCCCCTAGGAAAATACAACACTTAAATAAAATGCTTAAATGCGAAAATATGCTTATTTCGATTATTTATAGGTAGCAACAGCGACCGTATGGCATTATTAACAAAAAGAATAGAGTTGGACAATCTCTTCAGTTCAAAAAATGCCAACAGCAACGAAGTTTGGAGATAAGCAAATTTAATATGCTCACGTTTATGCATTTTGAAATGCATTTTTTTTCAGAAAAGTGGCGGGCTCCTTCCAGGAAACACTTCTGGATCCCAGCAAAGACCACAAAAACCCAGCTACAAAAACCAGTGGAACTCTTTAATAAAAATATATAAAGGACTTAGCCGTACCAGGACAGGTGATGGTACGGCAGATGAGTCGTCTGTAGAGCATGCGGAAGATTGGAATTTTTTTTTTCTCCTGTTACTTGAAGACTTTCATCATCCAGCCTTGGAATTGAATTTATGTGTTAAAAATTGTAATAAGCATCTACCACCTCCTGGAAACTTGATGGTGCAACAAACTGTCTTTTATTTCAAAAAGACTAATTATGTATACCTGAAAAATTATTTAAGGGGTGTAAGCTGGAGCTTTACATCATCACTTAGCGTGACTTCTACCAAATCGTGCCTGGATTATGCTGTTGCTCAGTTCAACCAAATTCTTCACGATGGTTTCAAACTATCGGTAGAGAAACGAAAGGTATCTAGCATCTTATATCCAACATGGTTTTCCAAGGAGGTTCGCACCCTAAGGAATCTAAAATCAAAATTCTATAAAATTCACTGTAATCTTCATACAACGGACAGCTTTGTTAAATATGCGTCAATACGAAATAGATATCAGATAGCTTGCAAGCAGTCGTACAATAATTATCTATTAAGAATGAAACTTAAACTAAAATCTGATCCTAACTACTTTTGGAGCATTATAAATTCTAAGCGGAGGAGAGATATACTTCCATCCGTGATGAAATTTGAAGATAACCAAGCTAGCGATGCAGATTCAATATGCGAATTGTTTGCGAAATTCTTTAGCTCAACTTATTCCCAAATGGAGTTTGATTCTGAATTCTATCCATATTCCATAAGTTGTGGGAACATTGATCATCCAATTATTGATGAAAATGTCGTTCTCGAATTTCTGATGGATCTTAAGACTACCTATAACCCTGGTCCAGATAATCTACCTTCTTGCATCCTAAAACACTGTGCGAGCGAATTGGTAATTCCGATTACAGCAATATTTGATCAATCTATACGCACCGGTTACTTCCCAGCCGAATGGAAGACCTCATACATCATTCCTTTGCATAAATCTGGTAATAGATCAAATATAACCAATTATCGAGGTATCGCCAAGTTAAGTGCTCTGCCCAAACTATTCGAAAAGATAATAACTCACCAAATTGCGCGTCAAGTGAATGCAGCTTTATCTCCTGTTCAACATGGTTTTCGCCCGGGTATGTCAACTACTACAAATCTATTGAACTTCGTCTTCCGTACAATTAATAATTTCAAATATGGCAATCAAACGGATGTTATCTACACGGATTTTGCTAAGGCGTTTGATATTGTGAATCATAAGCTACTACTGTTAAAGCTGAAATTGTTCGGATTCCCACAAAATTTGTTAAAATGGATTGCCTCCTACCTTCAAGGTCGCACGCAGATGGTGTTCCTAAACAATAGAAAATCAAGAGCAATTCCTGTTACTTCCGGTGTCCCTCAAGGTAGCCACTTAGGACCTTTATTATTCTTAATTTTCATTGACGACCTACCCACGGTTATACATAACAGTAACACGCTGATGTTCGCAGATGATCTAAAAATTTTTCTTTCATTCAAAAATAAAACGGATATTGCTTCAAAAAGACCTGGACAACTTAGTCATGTGGTGTAATTTTAACTGTATGAAGCTGAATCTTTCCAAATGCAAGCAAATGACTTTCTATCGTGCGGCCCACATTAATGTCAACTATTCTATTGGAGGCCACTATTTGGATTCTCTTGAGCATATGGATGATCTTGGTATTACTATGGACCAAAAACTCAGATTTCATATACACATCAACCGCATAACTAATAAGGCTTATAGCATTTTGGGATTCATTAAACGGTGGGCCAAAGAATTTATAGAGCCACAAGTAACGCGGATTCTATATACCTCTTTGGTTCGTCCTATATTGGAATACGCCTCACCTGTGTGGTGTCCTAACTACAACTGTTATATTTCTCAAATCGAGTCAGTTCAAAAGCAATTTCTACTCTTTTGCTTACGAAATATCTACCGGAACGATTTGCAGAACTTACCATCTTATAATTATCGATTGGAACTCATTAATCTTCCGCCTTTAGCTCATCGGAGAATTATGTTGAATGCAATTTTTGTACTGAAACTACTTTATGGCCATATTGACAATCCTTATCTTCTGTCTAACATCAATATTAATGTAGCTCGCCGTGTAGCCAGAAGACCTCAATTTCTACAACTGAGTTTCTGTCGATCAAACTATCTCCAGCACGAACCACTTAGGAATGCTTGTGCCGACTTCAACTATGTTAATTGCAACATCACCTTCTCTGATTCAATTCATTTAACAAGAATCAAAATTCTTCAATTCCTAAAAAATCAACAGTAATATATTTACTTTGCTATGTATTTAATCCTTTATTTATTATTTACCAAAATTTTATGTAAACTATAAAGCCTATGGCTTAGTTTTAATTTTTAAATAAATAAATAAATAAATAAAAAAAGTAACCAATTGACACACACCCTAAATATTAAAAACCAACAATATTACAATATTCTATATGTAAAAGGAGTCGAAAAGAAAAACTGGATTGAAGAAATCTTGGGGAAACCTGTTTTAAATTTGGAAGAATCGGGCTGCACCTACTTACTACAAAAAATGTGCCATTCTCATAATGGTTGCTGCGCAGTAGAAAATGCAAACAAATTTGTTAAAACTCGATAATTGATGACGTTTTAACTCAACACAATTAGACCCAAAGAAATCAATTTTTTTCCTTACAGACCCAAACAAAGTGTTCTGATTTATAATTTATACACCACGTTTGACATTTGTCAGAACCTTTTGTGTTGAGATACCAATTTGGTTATATACTCTAATCCATGAAAGAGCTTATTTACAAATACGCTGCTTAACAATCACTCGCGCTTAATAAACGAGTAATAACTTCAATTTGGAATGCAGAATGGCGAAGGGTGTACGTTATAAGGTGTTTACATAAAATGGTTTTTCCAGGTTTTTGGAATAAACTGTTTTAAGTCCCAAAACCATTCGTAAACTGTTTTAACTCCCGTGAAATTGTTGTTGCTATTCCAGCGCTAAACCAAAATGCGTTTGGTTTTTAGCCTCAGTTTTTAGTTTGCAAGTCTGTTTCGAAGTTCGAAATTGCAGACACACTATCTTTCTCCTTTTCTAGTGCCAATAAGTTAGAAAGAGATAAAGAGAAAGTGCCACCAAACTATTCTGCCAAATGTCAAAACAAATTTAAGCGTTTCATGTCGTAAGTAATATATTTATTTAAATAAGTATAATATGTAATAAATGAAAAAAAATTAACTATTTCAGATGCAGAAATCAACAAAGAGAACTTTGTGGTCGATGGGGGCGGAATTAATGCTACTGGACCTGTGGCAAGAAAATATTGACGGCCTGCGCGGACTCCGTAAAAATGTCCATATTTATAGGGAGATGGCGGCGGAGATGGCCCAACATGGTTATATGGTTGGTCCGGAGGAGGTCGGGATGAAGATAAAAAACATGACGACCAAATACCGGTAATTGTTTTTTATTACGATGTGCATGTATTCATCATAAATAATAATGCTTTCACTGTAGGAAAACTAAAAACCTTGTTGGGGTATCGGGTGGTTCACCAGCAGACTGGGTGCACTTTTCGCGAGTGCATCAAATAATCGGCAGTTTTGCCGTTCATAATGTCGTCGTGGAAGAGTCTGTGGTTGAGAGAGGTGAGTGCCATAAAACATTTGGACAAAATCTACCTTTATTATAATACATTTCATTCTACATAATACATTTCATTATTGATTTTACTTTTTCACATAGATTCGCCACCACTGATCTATTCGTCGCCATCACCGTTGCCACGTCTGTCACCAACGCCATTGCCACTTCCGCTCCCGTCGACATTGTCACGTCCATCGTCGTCCTCCCAGTTATTGCGTCCATCGTCATCTCCGCTGTCTTGTCCATCGTCATCTCCGATGTCTTGTCCATCGTCATCTCCGATGTCTTGTCCACCGTCATCTCCGCTGCTTCGTCTATCGCCATCTCCGCTGTTTCGTCCATCGTCATCTCCGCTACCAGGATCATCAATGCCGTCCTCTCCACTGCTCCGTCCGTCATCGCCGCGATCATCACCTGCAAATAAAATTGACAGGGTGCTTAAATATTGCGATGATGCAGATAAGGAATTGAAGGAAGGAATGCAGGCTCAGCAACAGATTGGCATGCGATTGCTAGAGTTAGAAGAAAGGAAAGTGGAAATTATGACACAAATGATGGCTGACTGCAAAAACATGTCTGCCTGTATTAGTGACTTCATTAAGTCTCAAAAATAAAAATAATGATAAAAATAAACTATGATTTTTTTACTTAAATAGGAGCAGAGTGCGCTTCGAACCAACTCTGCTTGCGCTCTATCACGAGACAAGTCCGTTGTGGTGCTTGGGTATTGCCTCCCCCTCTCAATTCTCCGCTGTGCTCTTGACCACCGAGGCACTACACCATCGCCCTCATCCACAAGGAAGTTGTGGAGTACACAGCACGCCTTTATGACAGCATTGGCGTTTCCAATTTTGTTGTCCACGCCTTTGCCGATGCGACGGAATCTATGATTTTTTAAAATCTTAATAAAGGAAAGTTAAACGCAAATTATTCGTACGATACCTGGCTTTAATGTGACCGAAGGCATTTTCCACTACTCTGCGGGCTTTTGATAAGTTGTAGTTGAATGCGCGGCGTTCCACACTATTTTCCACGCTGAAAGGGTAAGGCTTCATCAAGGTGGGCGACAAACGGAAGGCTGAGTCGCCAATTATGAACACGCCCACATTGACCCCATCCAGCACTTCAGTTTTCTCCCGCAGAATAGAGGAATTTTGGAGTTCACGCTTCAGTGCAGATTTCTCAAATATCTGCGAATCGTTGCACCTACCTGGGCTGCCGACATTTATATATAAAAATTTGTATCTGTAAAAAGATAAATAGAATGTGGGTTTATATTGCAACATTAATGTATGTACATTGTGTATATATGCATACGATACCTTGCATCCACCAGAGCTAAGAGAACTGTGGAATACCACCCTTTATAATTATAGTAGTCCACTGCATCCTCTTTTTTAGGGTGAACCTCTATGTGGCAACCATCTACAAGGAATAATTATATTGAGCAGTGAATACTTTTAACATTACTAATATAAACATACCAACAGCACCCAGACACTGTGGGAAGCCTATTCGAGCAAACCCATTAACACATTCATCGACTTTTCCAGACGTGAATGGCAAATTATTTAGGTAAAGTGGGAAAAGTACTTTCCACACCTCCATTATAAAATCCAGGAAAATAATGCAAACTGTGCATTTTGCTACGCCGAAAGTACTTCCAATAGTTCGATATTCCGCTGATGAGCCGAGAGTATAGAGTGCTATAGCAACACGCTTCTCCAGCGATATAGTTTCGCGTGAGTTGCATCTCTTCTTCTGCAGATTTTTAAGATATGCGCACAATCTTTGAAAAGATCCTCGGCTCATGCGGAAATTTTCCTTAAAGAAATCATCACTATTTCTCTGGCAGTCCACTTCCCAAAATGTACTACTGCGGGGCTATAATTAGGAATCTTAAGCTGGACCACAATAAATTAATACTGTTGAATATTTACCACAATCCACAAGGTCCTATTTATAGACATCAGCGCTATTCGCAGAGCCTTCACCATGGCATACTTCTTATGTAAATGAAAATAAGTCTGATTTACGATGTACGACTTTTCACTTTCCAAATTCTGCAAACTTGCGAATTTCGTCACCATAGCAAAATACATTTCAACAATTTTGAATATTATTGTTATTTTATTCATTGTATTGTAAATTAAAGCGAGGCAAAATTTTAAAAATAGTTGCGTAAATAAACAAACACAAAACAACAGCTGTTTATTTCTTTTTTTCGGTTTGACAGCCCGGACCGGATTATGTATGTAAACACTAGATCAGCTGATCGATTTTCGAACACCTTAACCGGATTAAATATTTTTATGTAAACAGGCTATTAGGGTGGACTTACTTTTCGACCATAACATTTTTACCGCGCCGCCCTCTAAACTTGTACTATTTCATGAAAAAGTAATTTGTACAAAATTTCAGATCGATTTGACTTCGGGAAGACGTGGCACATCGAACACAAAGTTTTGAAATAGAAATAATTGCGTTTCTATATTTATTTTATGCCAAATGCCAAAGTTAAAATTTGTAATAAAAATTCCGAAAAAAATGCTTCAAACCGGAGGCATCTCTGTTTTGTAGTTTCCGAGAAAAGTGAAAATTACGAACTGAACTCCTTCCGCAGAGCGATCTTCTTGCATATTTTTGCACCAGTAATAAAACACAAGTAGCAAAAAAATTGGTATTTGAAAGGAAAGTAGGCTTCGTAATATTCACTTTTCTCGGAAATTAGGAAACATAGGTCCTTCTGGTTTGAAGCATTCTCTCTAGAATTGATTAGAGAATTTTATGGTCGAAAAAATATTTATACTTAATACCGTATTTTAACGAAAAAATTGCGACCAAAGTTTTTTTTTTTTTGAATTTTTATTCAAAATTTTAACTTTGGCATTAATTTTCTCACAAACTGTTTGACGTAGGAACCTAATTTAAAAGGGATGTTAAGAGGTCGATATTTGGCTTTCAAACCCAATAAGCGAAAGTGATCCAGATATCGCCGTTATTATACCCTACACACGAAGTGAATAGGGTATATTCACTTACTGCTTCCGTTTGTAACGCATTAAAGGAGGCGTGACAGGTATAGAAAAGTATATATATTCTTGATCAGCGTGACCTCCTGAGTCGATTTAGCCATGTTCTGCCGTCTGTCCGTCCGTGGAAATCACGATTATAAGAGAACGAATAGAGATATTTTCATGAAATTTGGAATGAATATTGTCTATCATCAGGAACTCATTGGCATTGCAAAGGGCTAACATCGAACCATTACCACGCCTACTTTTTATAGTTTATATAAATTCATCCATTCTTATAGCTCAATTTCTAAGCTTGTAGAACGAATTTGGGGTTGATATTTTATCCAGAAGTCAACTGCCTCTGACCAAAACAGATCACAAAAAATGGGGGTGGTCCGCCCACTAATTAAATAAAACTCGATTACAGGAGATATTTTCATCAAATTTGGCACGAATATTCTCTGTCATCACAGGATATTTGAGATTGAAAAGGAAAAAAATTAGACCATTGCCACGCCTAATTTTTAAGTAAACGTGTGTAGGGTATATGAACTTCGGCCAGGCCGAAGTTAACACACTTTCTGGTTTTTTAATATATTTTTTTTTGGTTTTAGAAAATGGCCCCTCCGGCCTAAACGAGGGAAAATGCACCCCGCCTCCCATACGATTTTTTTCTTGTCTTGACCCAACCTACATGCCCTAGCCTTTTGTCTCCTCTTATGGGAAACATCCTGTATAACTACAAAAAAAGGAAACTCACAATAAGATAATAGAATATAGAAGTATAATATATATATAATATATAATTATATATATAATATAATTATAATAGAAAATTGAAGTATGTTATACATATATGCAATTATAATTGCATTGCTGATTCTTCGAAATATTTCAACAAATTTAAATCCTGCAAACACAAAGAATTGCAGAATTGCTATTAACTTTTCAGTTTGTTTTATTGGTAAATTTTAAGGATTTTGCTTCATATACGACCAATTCAACGAAGATGCATAAACAAACCCAATGCCGAATATTTGTTTTACTAAATTTGCACTTTCAATCTCAATAGTTATCAAAAATGCATTATTACATTCTTTTGGTAATGTGAACAGAAATGCTGTTTCGTGACGTTATTTAATTTTTCACCTCAACTGAATTTCAATGTAAGCGAAATACAATTTTACAAAAATTTTCTTAAATTTAATAATTAATATATTAAAAAATTTAGTTCACATCATTGAATTTGAATTGTGTTTAAGATTTATTCATTGTATTGTATAAAACGTGAAGGCTTTATTTTTTTTAGTTTGAAAAATTTTTTGATTTGTATTAGGTGTACAAATAAGTTTCCGCGGTTTGTCAAAAGATGGCCCCACCAGAAGGTTATGGAGATATTGTCAGATGTAAAACGTAATATCCCAAGTTTCGTCATCCGGCAACACCATAACCTTAAAGTACTAGTGATTCCGTATCAGGATCACGTAATTTTTTACCTGCAAAAATGTCAAGTTTTGTGCCGAATAAGCATCATTTGCGGGAACTTTTGATTTACTTCTTTAATTTGAAAAAATCTCTCTCTCTCCGAGCTCTCTACCGAACACAATTGATGAGATTGAGTCGGGCACTTAAGGAAAAACGCGCCCATTACTACTCCAGACACGACAAAATTATTCTTTTACACGATAATGCTCGTCCACATGTTGCGGCGCCGGTAAAAACATACTTGGAAACATACTTGGAAACACTCAACTGGGAAGTTTTACCCCACCCGCCGTATTCACCAGACTTAGCCCCTTCTGATTATCACCTGTTCCGGTCGATGGCACATGGTCTGTCTGAGCAGCGCTTCACATCATATGAAGACACCAAAAATTGGGTAGATTTGTGGATAGCGTCAAAAGATGAAGAGTTTTTTCGACGTGGTATCCGAATGTTGCCAGAAAGATGGGAAAAGTAGTGGCAAATGATGGAAAATACTTTGAATAAAACGTAATGTACTGTTCCTTCACAATAAAATCCTAACTTTTTATAAAAAACCGAGGAAACTTATTTGTACACCTAATATTATTTCAAAAATTTTTTATTTTTATTTTTATTTCTTATTTGTATAATTACATGAATGTCTTATTTTATCTTTATTTGTATATTGGTGACATAGGCCTACCGCATAGGCGGTAACGCACCACAGTGCATACCTCTTATAGTAGATGGTGTGGAAACACGCAGCTTACAAATTTGTTATTTATTTCCTTTACTTTTAGTTTCTACTACACTTTGCTTTAGCCTATATTTATATTTGTATCGATATAATAGAATTTACTTAATAACTGCTATTGTATTTCATGTCTCTGTCTTTTAAAAAACCGTATGAAGACACCAAAATGGGGAGGGTTTTTATGTATATTATACACATATATAATAACAGCCTTATAAACGATAAACGCTTTTTCAGTTTAGCACCCGTTTTGTTTTGTGCTTTTCGTAGTTTTTCGTTGCTTTGACAGACGGAGGATAAACGATGACGAATGGAAATACACCACGCGATAAGAAAGTTTGTTGTTAGTATTTTCACATGCTTTGTAGCTTTTGTCGCGTAGACGGGGTATAAAGGATGTTGAATTTCCAGAGAAAATCATGTTCAGACAGACGCAAGCAAAGAGGCTAGCGTTTAGTGTAATTGTGCGTTATTATAATTTGTATTTTGCGTACAAAATGAGACATTATGTATTAAATCGATAAAGTTAAAGAGAAAGTATCGTTTATAAAGGCATTTAAGTTATTAAGAGATAAATGTTTATATGAAAAGTGATTTTATAGCAGCGGTGCCCAAGAGCAGCCATTCGGCTACTCAATTTTTTACTCACATAATATGTATACATTGAGAGCGTTAACGAAATCTCGTCAGTAGCTTCCGAGACAGCGACGAGGTAGGGCTGTATGCTGCGCTCGTTTGATTTTGCTACACCCAAAAAATTATTGTTGTTTGTCTTTATGATAAAGTTTATGTGAATGTTCCCTTTATATTAAAAAATATTATTGCATTATTCAATTTACTTCATATTATAAATTATTATTGCATTATCTACTTTAGATTATAAAATATTATTGCATTATCTACTCTATTTTATAAAATTTTACATTTACATTACTCATCACAAGTTAATTTCCGATCTTATGCTTCATTCGCAATGTACTGCAATAATCCAAATATGTAGCGTGCAAACAAACAATAATCCAAACATATTCATTCTTTGTGTTTCAGCGCATATATTTTTCTCAGTGCTAAGTGAAAAAATTTCCAATACACACTCAAAATGTGATAGTGTGTGTTTGGACATCGCTGTTTTATAGTGAAAAAACATGGTGAATGTATGTGTTGCTGCAATATTACTCGTATACAATTTTAATTACAGTTCTGTGTGAAAATATAAACGTTTAACACCAGGCTCGATGAAAACGATTCGACAGCGTCCATCGGCAGTCACCACTGCCCATACTATTACTTGAAATAAAAAATTACTTCGGGTTGCCGTGCGTAGGCTCAAATTTTCATAAGCATGATCAGTTAAGTAAACACGATAATTTTGAGAGTTTATGAACTACTCAATAGGGAAATTTTTCTCATCAGAGGACACAATGTTTGGAAATTCGCCACGTTCTTGCAAGCGTAACAACTCCTTTGCTCTTTCGAGGGTAACTTTTATTTGCTTTGGTAAGATCATGCGTTCAAGTCGAGCCTTCACTTTCCGAACCATTTTAAATGATGTTGCTGCTTTTTTTCGTCCACCACCATAGCGTTTGGCAATGCTGTCTGTATCACTATAACGATTTATGGTGCGAAACACAAACATTTTATTCGCTTTGAGATGCCTGAGCTCATGAACAATATCTGGTTGTAATTTTCCACTCACATATAAAGCAATCACACTATTACGTTTGAATTCCATTTCGAATAACTTTTGTTCTATAAGACTTAGACGCAAATGGTTGTGGTAGATTGTAAACAATATAAACAGCTGTCATTGGTATGAAATTGACATTGTTGGCAATATCGCGTTGCCAGATGTACCGGTATGAAGTTGGTAACACTGCAATCGCCTAACCCTGTAGTAAAGGGTTACACCAAATTTTGAAATTTTACCAACCTTAGCGTCAATGTTTTTCCCATAAAGTGATTGAATATTATTATTAAACATCTTCCGTAGTTTAATATTCAATAATAATCAAGAAGCTCCTTTTAGAATTGCTGATTCAGTTTATGGTTCTACTTTTTATATAGCTACAGGTTTTCATGGAATTCATGTTTTAATTGGAACTTCATTTTTATTAGTATGTTTAATTCGTCACTTAAATAATCATTTTTCTAAAATTCATCATTTTGGATTTGAAGCTGCTGCTTGATATTGACATTTTGTAGATGTAGTCTGATTATGTCTTTATATTTCAGTTTACTGATGAGGAGGATAATTTATTTATATAGTATAATAAGTATATATGACTTCCAATCATAAGGCCTATAAAATTAAATTAAATTAGTATAAATAGTATTAAATAGTATAAATAATTAATTTGTTATTATTAATTGGTATTTTAATTCTTTTAATCTCTTCTATTATAATATTTATTGCTTCATTATTTTCTAAAAAAACTTTAACAGATCGAGAAAAATGTTCTCCTTTTGAGTGTGGATTTGATCCTTTTGTTGTATGTCGCGATCGCAATTTCCGTCCAAGCTTTCATTAAAGTAAACCTGAAAGCCTAGTCTGCAACCGCAGCGCTTTGTGTGGTAGCCAGAAGCCTTAGTCAAGGTTTGGAAAACCAAGCCAACAACCATAGCGTTTAGCATAGGTATTGATCGTGGAAGCTAGCTAGTAGCGAGCGTCCAAACCTTAAAAAATCATAGCTCTTTGCAGTAACCATAAAACGTTTGGTTTAAAGAAATAATAAAAATAATCCAAAACCAAACGCGGAAGAATTAAATTGGGAACGATTTAATTCTGCCGATATTGATATTTCGCAATACAAAAATTGCGAAATAATGGAAATTGCGACACGCGCCAACACCGACCCACTTTGGTGCGGTCGACGGGTGCGTCGACCAAGCCAGAGTGGAACCAAGAAAAAGTTTTGAACGGGAGTCTTAAAATTATATCAGAACGACGAGGTCGTCGTCTTCTTGTTTGAGCGCGTATCAAGTCGCGAGCTAGTTTGTAAATTATAATTAATAATAGTATAAGTGTTCAGAAAAAATAAAATTAGTGTTTGAGTGCCGGAACAAGGAACTTGAAATAAAAACCAATAAGAAAAATAAAACAAGGCGTTTTATTCGTTGCACAAAGGACAACGAAAGGAAAAAGACCACCCAACATTATAAGATACAACAAATTGGCGCAGCCGGTATTTTCGAGCCGAGGATCGCTCGATAAGGAGAAAAGTAAGTAGTATAAGTTACTTAAATAATCAACAGCTAAATAGTTTAGGAAAGATAGGAAGTGAAACAATAATTTAGAAATAAAGTGGCCAGGAAATTTTAAAAGGTGAAATAATAATGTTAGGAATAAGTTGAAATCGAAAGTATGGGAGTGACCAAAGAGAATTAAAATTCAACTTTAAATTAACTTGAATATACCTGAGTATTGAACAGAACCAAATTCAATTAAAACTAAAAAATTGAAACACAGATAAAACGAAAATTTAAGAGGAAAGTAAATCGAGAATAAAATACATTAGAACACGACATATCTTTAAAGCAAGTTAAATAAATAAGATATAACATTTTAAGATAATAAATTTAGGAATAAAGTGAAAAGTGAAATTATTGAAGTGACAAAATAAAACTAAAATTAAAAAGTGGGACAAATAAATGTGGAAAAATAAATTGATTAAAGGATTAGAATAATCTAAATTATATTATGTTAAAAATATATTACAATAAAATTTTATATATACCATGATAAATTTTCTAATTGTTCTCAAGCCACTGGCAATAATCTGCCGGCGTCATAACTCAAAGAAATAAAAATCTTAGCTGAGGCCGATGGCATACACTGCCGGCCAAGCCAAAGATTTTATAAATCAGCAAAAATAAAACTAATTAAGTTGTTAATTTATTTACCAACATTTACTTTAATTTTCAGCGTTGGCAGTCGGTTCAAGTGCCGAATGCCAAAAGATCAGCAGATATCCTGGTGAAAGGTACTGGTTTATGTGCTAGTTATCTTTCGTTAATGCCAGTAATCAACAGCAACGACTTAAACGTCGCCAACATTAACAACTACGAATTTTTACGATTTTTTTTAATTAACGATATTGGTTACTGTGAGACAATTGGCGAAAGTCACAATAATTTTACTAACTTAAATAAATTTAAGGATTTATTTAACGTGGTAAAATTCAAATGATAAACGCAAATTGTTAAAAAACAGAAATCCAATCCAATACTAAAACAAAACGCGTACAGTATACGGGTTAGTTTTAAGTTTTCGTTGGATAATTTCTCGGGTGTGTCTTAGACGTTTGTTTTCAAATTACATTGTTAAATAAATTTTAACATTCAATGTAGTTGATTTCAAAGTCGCACATTTTAAGTTGATTAATTGATAATTTTATCATTTTATTCGAGTTCAACTCGCACAATTTTTTTAAGAATACGTCATACATTCAAATGACGTATGTACGCAAATGTATGAACATTAAAAAGAAGTTTTTGGTTATTTTAAAAAACCATTATTAGAAGTAAACGTTTAAAGTAATGCGCTTAGAGACTTCATAATGGTTGGAGAATCAAAGCAAAATTAGATTGGTTATTTAAATGACAAGCAATTACAATTGCTTGCTGATAAAAACAATCAAAAATAACAAGCAATTAACGAAGAAATAACTCAATTAAGTTCACTAGGTTAATCGTCCGAATTCGAGATTGCAAACGTTGCAGTTTTGTTGGCCGTTTGAGAATAGAGGCAGGTCGTTGATTCCTTTCTGTGAGGCCTTTGACGCTTTTGCTCTGCTTGAAACAAAGCAGAACAGCGCAGTCACGAAAATATTGACGCTTCATTTCTGCTTGAAACAAAGCAGCGGACGTCAGCGTACAGACGAATAAACAGATGTACAGCGAATGTTTACTGCACGCTCGGTAAACGAGGCGAACATGAAATCTAAACAGGTTAAGGAAGTTGAAACTTCATATTAAGAATTTTAATGGTTTCTCAATCCAAAGTACTACGAGTAGTATAAAAAATTAATCGTTTAATGAAACGATTAAACGATAATTGGTGGCGCTAAGTAATCGCTTTAATAAAAATTTAAGTACGGAAAATTGGGAAAAATTTACAGATACAAGACATATGTACATATTAATAAAATAAAAACCATTAAACTATATTTCGTTCGTTTAATTAATGGCCGAGTCATTACAGGAGCAAGGTTACTTAGAATTAGATAGGACTCATAAAGAACTGAAGCGCCAGTTGGGGGAGTTTATATCTAAATATTGGGCAATTTTAAAGGGGACTGTAGGCAACAAAGAAAATTTAGAATTGATAAAGTCTAGAGTAGGGGACCTAAAAGACCATACGAGTGTAGAAAAAGCAGACGCAATATTAGAGGAATTACTTAAATTCCTAAACCAGATAATAGAGAATAAAACAGAAGATTCAAAGACATGGGAATTAGAGTTTAACGCGTTAAGAAATAGATATGACAATTATTTAGTAAATAAAGAGTTTCAAGAAGACTTACTCGCGAACGTAGAGCGAGAGAACGAAAAACTAAGGGAATTATTAACAAAAAAAGGGATAACCGAGGAAACGTTGAATAGAACCTTAGACCAGGGATTTACACAGAAATCAAGAGAAGACTGTAGCTCTTTAGAGGAAGCAAATAGACGCATACAAGAGTTAAAAGAACAGAATAGATTTTTAAGTCAAGAGATATCGCTAGACCACGATCGGACGCTTTATCATAAGGAAGCTGCTCCGTCTGCAGTTAGTCAGAAAGATTACAACGGAAGGTCATTTCAACAGATTAGGACGACAAATATTATACACAAAATGGGTATAGGTGAGATAGCCAAAATTACGAACAGGCTGGTACCTCTTTTTTCGGGAACGCAGTCACCAGAATTACGCGGTGAAGTGTACAAATTCATACAGGGGTGCGAATTAGCCACAAGGGAGGTAGGTGCGTCAGGACTACATAGACTGCATTAAGCAGAGGTTGCATGGGGATGCCTATGACTTGGTGAGGTCAGAACGCTTCAATAGCCTCGAGGAATTCTACCTCACAATAAAAAGGGCGTATTTACCTAAAATCACCTTAGATATATTCATACAGAGTATCCAAAATTGTAACCAACTGCTTAATGAAGATATAAGACAGTTTGCAAGACGCCTAAACGCGCTAAGAACACAGGCTATAGAGATAATTCGAACGGATTACAACGGAGATGGAGATAGGGCACTATTAAGTATGCTGGAAGGGGTCGTAGAAAAATATTTAAAACAGGAATAAGGGACGCCGCATTGAGAATTTATATGCTCAATGTGACGAAGAAAACCATTGAACAAATGGTAGAATTGGCCGTAAAGGCACTCGAAACCATACACAGTAGCTCCCTCCAAACAGACCATTTAAACATTAACATGAATTCACCTTCTCGTGCCTCAATGAACAACCAGCAAGAGCAAACTCAACAGGGAAGCCAGGGCAGAGCTACAGGAGAACGAATTGTTCGGCAACCACCCAGGACACAAAACCCTCCACAAGGAGCGACCGAGAGAATAATATGCTCTTTTTGCAACAAGCGAGGTCATACTAGAGATGATTGCTTAACTCGGAAGAACACACCGTATTGCCACAAGTGTTCAAAATATGGACACGAGCCAAACTGGAGGTGTGACCAAAAGGGAGGCCAGAAAACGATGACAAGGAACACATACCAAGGGAATAATTATCGAAATCAAGGAATTCAGCAATGGAATTCAACACAGCCAAATGTACAATCAAACGAAATGCAACAAAATTGGCAATCAAACCAAGTACAGCAAACCTGGAACCCAAATCAAGTACAGCAAACCTGGCAACCAAACCAACCCCAGCCGAATTGGCAACAAAAACAAGTACAAACGAACTGGAATCAAAAGCAGAAGAATCCAGTGAACTCGAATTCAACTACATTCAAGGGGGCACAGATGAATCAGAGTCCTGTGAACATTCCAAAAGGAACGAATCAAACAATATGTCATTGGTGTAACAGATCAGGACATATAGCAGCGAACTGCGGAGCTAAAAAGAGTTGGGAAACTCTACAAAATAACCAGCAGGGAAACTGGCAAGGGCCCAGACAAGGCCAATAATCTGGGAACCCAACAAAAATAGAAATGTAAGGCCAAAAGAAGTAGTAACCGTACATCCAACATCGGAGGAGATCGTGGATACGTTACAGACTTCAGAAATATTAGAAGCTAACAAAGCTAAAAATATGGGGTACAATTTTAATAATAAAATAAAAATTATCAAACAAAATGATAAAGTAAATATTTTAAATGAAACAGTCGGCACAATAACAAATAAAGTAAAGAAAATAATAGAAATGGGAGCAGAGTTTTTAATAATCATCTTGCTAATTATACAGTTAGCATGTACATCGATTGTAAAAACAATGTTTCTCAATTTTCAACATTATAAAGCAAGGAGCATTAGTCTTAATATAGCAGAATATATTACA
This sequence comes from Myopa testacea, assembly GCA_949629155.1. Taxonomy (NCBI): domain Eukaryota; kingdom Metazoa; phylum Arthropoda; class Insecta; order Diptera; family Conopidae; genus Myopa; species Myopa testacea. Next base: position 21,089,362 of record OX451346.1, on the reverse strand, counting down.
GACATAAAAGCACTTGCAAGTAACATGAAATCAGAGGTATTAGCGAAATTTAAACATTTCAGCTCAAATATACAGAACCAGGACATGAAAACAATATGTTCGTGGTTAACGTATAATTTAAATAATAATTATAAAAACACTATAAAGGAAGTATCTAACTGGGATTCAGCCAAGTTAAGTGATGTGTTCATTGAACTGCCTTGTGTAGAGGCGAGAAATGGAAAACTCATTTTACTGGTGGATACAGGAGCAGATACAAGCCTAGTAAAGGAATTCGCATTAAAAGAAAATGCCATTATAAATAAAAAGGTTAAAAGGGAATTAAGTGGAGCATTTGGAGGCTGTATAACCACAATAGGGTCCACCAGCATATGCCATGATGAGGTACAGCCTTTACGTTTAACGCTACACGTAGTGTCACTTAAACAAGGGGTACCGGCGGACGGCATACTGAGTAGAGACAACATGTGGAACAGATCCATTATAAACACGCTCAATAAAAAGTTAACCCTATTTAATGAAAATAAAGAATTTATAGTTAAATTGCCACTGAAAGGCATCCAAAATATAACAGAACAAAGAAACAAAAATAATATAACAATAGAAGCAAGAACGGTTAGAATAACGCCGTTAAAAATTAAAACTAAAGTTATGACTGTGGTAGTTCATAAACAAGAGATTGCACCAGGAGTGTACCTGGGAGAAACACTAGCAAATGTGGAAAACAAAGAGGTCAAGGTACCAATCCTAAATTCAACGGCAAAAGATTTCATTCTTAGTGACAACTTTGTACCGAAATTTAGTGATTTCCACAAATACAAGCTAAGTGATGTTTCGTGTAATCAATGGACTACCATCAACAGTATAAGTAATGCAGACATAGCTCAACGCATTAACATTTTAATGAAAGATTTAGAATGGGATCCTTCCTTAAACAGAGAGGAAAGAGAATCCATAACGAAACTATGTGCGAAATATAATGATATTTTTCTTTTAGAGGGTGACCCATTGACATACACCCCGGTATTAACGCATAAAATTCCAATAAAGGTGGATCAGCCACCAATTAACCAAAAACAGTACCGAATTCCTCAAACACATAGGGAAGAAATGAATAAACAAATTCATAAATTACTAGAAGAGGATTTAATATCCCCAAGTGTCTCTCCATGGAACTCACCACTACTTCTAGTTCCAAAGAAGAGTGGAAAAGATGGAGAAAAGAAATGGCGCTTAGTAATATATTACAGAAAAGTAAACGAAGCGACAATTAAACAAGTTTTTCCACTGCCTAGGATAGATGAGATATTGGATCAGTTAGGCAGTAGTAGATATTTTTCCACGTTAGACTTGGCAAATGGATACCACCAAGTCCTAATGGACAAGGCGGATAAGGAAAAGACCGCATTTAGTTCGGCTTTAGGACATTTCGAGTTCAACCGAATGCCTTTCGGGTTAACCGGCGCCCCAGCAACCTTTCAACGTCTTATGAATCACATTCTGACAGGACTTCAGGGTATAGATTGTTTTGTCTATTTAGACGACATAGTCGTATACGCAACAAACCTGGGACAGCATGAAGAAAGGTTAACTAAGGTTTTCGAGGTAATTAGAGAAAATAACTTAAAATTAAACATTAGCAAGTGCCAATTCCTACGACGAGAAGTCGTATATTTAGGGCACAAGTGTTCAGAACATGGAGCACTTCCAGACCCTAGCAAGGTGGAGTGCGTTAAAAACATTCCGCCTCCTAAAAATAAAAAAGAAAGTACAAGCCTTCCTAGGCCTTGTTAATTATTATAGAAAATTTATACCGGGAACCGCAAAAATAGCACTTCCCATTAACAAATTGTTAAGAAAAGACGCGAAGTTCGTCTGGACAGAAAGCTGCCAAAGAGCGTTTGAAGAATTAAAAGAATCGGTTATGTCACCACCAGTGTTAGCATATCCAGACTTTTCAAAAGAATTTCTTTTAACAACCGACGCTAGTAATGAAGCGTTAGGCGCGGTCCTTTCTCAAGGAAACGTAGGCGAGGATAGGCCAATAGCTTTCGCTAGCCGAGCGCTAAGCGACACAGAACAAAGATATTCCACAATAGAAAAGGAATTTTTAGCAATAGTCTGGGCTACAAAAAATTTCAGAGCATACCTTTTAGGCAGACATTTCAAAATTTTTACCGATCATCAGCCATTAAAGGGAATAGCCAATTTAGAGGATCAAACTTCTAGACTGGCAAGATTCAGACACAAGTTGTCAGAGTATGATTTCGAAATCATATATAAGCAAGGCAAGAAAAATTTGAACGCAGACGCATTGAGTAGAATTCCTCAAAACCGTAATGTAGTAACAGCAGTCCAGACCCGCTCTAGAACCAAGGAAATAGAAATGAAGAACCAAGGAAATAGCGAAAATTCAAGAACAATTCCGGCGCCTGTAGAACCTGACACTCCAGGAATAAGACAGAACGAAAACACAATTTTACTAGGAGATCCACAACAAATAGAGACAGTGATCAAAGATTTCCATAATACACCATTAGGAGGTCACCAGGGAGCAGTGAAAACTTACCTAAGAATCAGGCAACAATATAGGTGGCCAGGGATGCAAAGGCAGATAAAAAATTTTTTAAGACAGGTTAATTCACACATTTTTTATTTTGAGTTCAAAGATTCCATATGGCTTAAACATTTATTTTAAAAATTTAGTAATGGTTCTAACAATGTTTAAAGGTACGTTTTTCGGAATAATTATAATTAAATAGTTTCCCTATCGTAGGTGAAATTTCCCTTTCACACATTTACATGTTGTTCTGCTCGCGTTCTTAGCAGCTTTACGCGGTTGAACCTTTTCTAGGCCATGTCAAGTGGTTTTTGTAAGAAACCACTTGAGCACTTTTGTCGCTGTGAGATTCACGAGAATTTTAAGTGGAGGAAAATTGTTGATTTTGAATTTATTGATTGCGACATGGTATTCAATGTAAACGAACGATTATTGATTTCGAAATTGATCGCGGCATAATATTTAATGTAAAAACAAATTATAAACAATTGTGCAATGTATGTTTATATTTACAATGCATTGTAGATTAATGTACAATGCTTTGTAAATCTAAATAGTAAAAATGTGTTTGGGTGGTTGGTTTACAGGGTGTACCATAACTCTTAGACACCGACACTGTAGCAGAACGAAGTTAGAAAAAGCTAAATTTCATTCAAAAGCCATAAAATGCAAAATTGAAAACAAATCTGTTTGTTCGGCGGACGGACGGCATGTTTTGTTATTGTGAAAGAACAAAACGAAGAACAAACGTTCTTCTCTTGCACCGTTCTTCTCATCGACCGCTGTACGAAACAAATTGATCGATTCTTTCTTTCACACTTTATCTGGCAACCGGGTGCTCGATGAATCAACTCTTCTTACGCATATTCACACACGAAGTCATACAGAATTCAACAACCTTATAAGCATCAAACATTATCAAACCCAGTTTGAGTCCAACCAATCGGTATGTCCCTGATCGATGTCGTTAATGTTGAAAATTTCTCTGCCTTGAATTCGCCTTTGTAATCTCCTCATGATACATACTCGTTGATCCATATGGGTAGATCCATATGGTATTTCCACTTTTCTCGGAAACTACAAAACATAGATCCTTCCGGTTTGAAGCATTCTCTCTAGAATTGATTAGAGAATTTTAGGGTCGAAAAAAAATTTATACTTAATACCGTAATTTAAAAAAAAAAATTGGGACCAAAAATTTTTTTTCCGAATTTTTTTTCCAAATTTTAACTTTGGCATTAATTTTCTCAAAAACTGTTTGACATAGGAACCTAATTTAAAAAGGATATTAAGAAGCGGAAAGTCAAATGACTATGAAAATCAGTAAGCAAAAGTTATCTAAGTTTAACCATTTTTTTTAATAATATTTTTTTCGACGGTAAGTCGGATTTTTAGAAAATGGCCCCTCCCGCCTAAACGGGGGGAAATTAACCTTTCCTCCCAGACGATTTTTTTCATGTCTCGACCCATCCTACACGCCCTAGTCTTTTGAGCCCTCTTATGCGAAACAACCTATATACCTAGGTCTTTACATTGGCAGACTCTCTGAAAGCTAAGACTAGAATCGTGGGTGTAATCAAATTTAATCGGGTTTTTACGCCGGGTGAAAGTTAAGACTTTGCATTTGTCAAAATTTAAATCAAGATGGTTACATTCGCACCATTTAATAAGTGAGTTAATGTCTTTTTGGAAGTCAATGCAATCCTTAAATCAATGCAAGGAAATTAATGCAAGTCTTAACTGACAGAAAATTTTTTAGGTCGTCAGCATACAAAAGGCTTCTGCAGAAAGAAAAAGCATTCGGCAGGTCATTTATAAACAAATTAAAAAGCAAAGGACCCAAGTGGCTTCCCTTTGGGACACCCAAATTTGCCGCAATAGGTTCAGAGTAGTATTCCCCGATTTTAACTTTAATTTTTAAATTCCTATTGGTTAAGTAGGAGTTAAGCCATTCCAAAATTGCGAAGTTAAACCCTATATTCTCAAGTTTACATATTAATAAATTGTTCTGTATGCTGTCAAATGCTTTTGAAAAGTCAGTGTATAAGACATCGACTGGTGATTTTCTATAGCATTAACACAAAAATTAGAAAAAATAGCGAGATTCGTGGACGTAGATCTTCCAGCAAAGAAACCGTGCTGTTGATCGGAGATTACATTTTTCGTTACTCAACATGATTTTCCATGTTTTATGATTTTACCATGATTTAGCTTCATTTACCACGCTCTTAAATGCTGAATATATGCTAAACAAATCCCTTGAATGAAGAACTATCCTCCAATTGACCGAACAGAAAAATTCATTGAGAGATTCAAAATTTGCATTTTTAAAATCACAGTAGCAAGAATTTTCATCTTCACGTATATGAGCAAATGTGATGAATTCAAAATTAATTTCTAACGCTTTATGATGAACAGAATTATTGGCCAGTGACAGATCGCATTTCTATAATTTGTACTTATAGGCATTTCTAATGAAAACTAAATCTAATATTGTGGATATATCATTCATCACATTATTGATCTGAAACATATTCAACGAATAAAGCGAGTCACAAAAAACCGATTCTGTGTAACTTTTCACATTAAATGGCAGTAAAGAATTTTCCTCCGAACAGAAATTCAAATTTATGGAGCTAAGATTGAAGTCACCAAGCACAATAGGCGTTTGATGGTTACTGAATGAATTATTTGATTATTTCCAAGAGATACGGCCTCGGAAATCTACTCAACAGAGTCGTCACATCGTGGAAGTTGTACATATCTGCTTACAAACTCCGCTGAGACAGCAAGCAAAAGACCGCCTCCTCTCGAAACATGAGGACTCAATACACGATCCTTGCGATAAACTTATGTGAGCAATGTGAGTCAAATAGTTCACCGGATGAAAAATGGGACGTCAACCATGTTTCGACTAGCGCCACAATCTCATGGTCACGCGACCAGGATGCCTTATAAAACTGGCAGTTCTTCGTACGTAGCCGTTGTGAACATAATTCGAACAGACTGAGATGAACTACTAGTCGCAGTGCAAGTCTCATCAGTTAAGTGGTGAGCTGGGTGGTCACTTCTCTCCGAAAAAATGAAAGGGCTTCAATCGCACCCCAGCTTGCCAAACAGACAGGTCCAAAAGCTGATCAAGTAGTGAAGGTGTAACTCCAACTTTAAAACTAACCTTCTTTAAATCATTAGGGTTCACGTCATTCTTCACAAGTTGAAATCAAGCAATGTGACTTTTGATTATTTTAGCATGCTTCTCAATATAATTGATCAAATCATCAGTATCGCTCACATCAACGAGAGACGATTTATGTATATCAAGTCTTTTTGCAAATTTCGCAAATAAGCCGTTAATTCCTTTTACTTCTTTTGAAAGAGTTGAGAATCCGAAATTAAATTTGTGGAAATGGATAGACACTTGTCGCAATTAAATACTATATTTTTAAAATCCTTGCACAAATTATAAGCATCTGATGTAATGCCATGACAATTCGCGTGAAACGACTTTTTGCAAATATTGCACCAGACAACGATAGACTTAGAAAAATTATTTGAGCACTTAGCGCAGAGTAGTTCCGACATCACGCTTCGGCGGCTCGATGAGAACTCAACTATATATTCTCCGCTATATATAAACAATAATTAGTGGGTGTTATATTGATAAGAAATTTATACTTACATTTAATTGTTTAATTATTCGCCAATTTTTTGTTGCAATTCCATTATGCTTTTTGATTTTTTTCGATGACTTCTAGTTTATAGGGATTTGGTTTGTACTGCTTGGAGCGAATTCGCCTCCTCCGAAAAATTTTTTGCAATTTGCAATTTTTTTTTGTTCCATTCTCTTATGAGCTAAAAGTATAGGTTATAACAGAGTATTTATGCTAAATTTTATAGTAATAATACTTCTTCTCCTGCAGTCGTGACTACGGACAGATAAACGAACAGATAAACGAACAGACAAAGCATTTCACAGGTTGTTTGTAAGGGAGCGTCAAAAAGTTTCGTATATTTGTAAATGCTAGATAGTTTATAGTCATCTGTAATATAATATTTTACAAATCCATTCTTTTTTCTTATTAAATCTTTTTTTTTCTTCGAAAGTAGGAAATGATAAGCACAGTGGGAAAGTATATATACATTTAAGTATATATACATTTAAAATATTTTTCAAAACTACAATCGATGTATATAAAATTATATGTGTAAACTCTATTGCTTTCACCTAAACAGCTCTGCAAGGCTACGAGGCTTTCTTCCAAGTTCAGACGAAATGTATGGAAATAAGAATACCCATGAAGTTCTGAAATTGGCCACAAGGACTTCTTGGAACTTTTAAATAAAAGGATACCGTCAATACCTATGTAAGTAAAAGTAAAAGTAAAAGTTAGTAATATTTTGTAATTTAGATTTCTTAGCCTCTAAGTATAATTTTATTCCCGCGTGAAAATATTGTTCGAATATTTACTTTTTTACTTTTCTGGGACTGTATTAAAGTGTTGGTATTGCAAGGAACATAAATTTTTTCGGATACTAAAATCTGTAAAAGTTCGTCACAGCATCTTCGGCCTGGATTATATTTTTTGTACCAATTTCCTAATTTTAATTTCAGGGAATGATTACTTCCGAGGCGTGAGTTAGATATATTTGATAAAACGCGATCTAACGATTCTAATAAGTCCGAATTTACTGGGATATTAATATTTTCTGAATTCAAACTTAAGGTCGGACAAAAACTGATTGAATTCTTTTCAAACGGACATGATGATATGGTCATCGAGAATCCGTCCATGGATTCATATGCCTTGCTAATTCTCTTTCTATATATATTTTACTTACCAAATCAATATTCGATTAACACAAAACTATTTAAATATATGAATAAATATACGAATATTCACTGAAAAATTCTTTTTGAAAGCCTTTGACTTTGATTTTTTTTTTGACAAAACTTTTTTTTTACTTTTTTGACAAAAAAGTCTTTGAAAATTGTCTTTTTGAAAAATTGTGAATTCACTACTTCACAACTTTATCATAAATGCTTAAATATATGTAACAGTTCACGAAAATTTCCGAAGCTTTCAAACGATGGCACGAATTTAAAACTGTGCATGTTGCCTCTACATTCGCTTTTCATTACATTGTAAGCGGAGGCTGTAAGTACTTACATTTTCGTATAACTTCCTGTTTCAAGTACATACTTCGTACTCATACACTCATCGATGATTTTCAAATTACTTTCGATTTTTTACCACTGGGTACATAAGTAATAGAAAAAGAGAGAACTTGCTCCTTGCACTGTCATACTGTGCCACCTGAAACATTGTTTCAGCAAGGAGGAAGCAATACAATTTTGGTTACAGGTCCCCTATACGTGCCCTTTCCAGTCTTGATTGTAACAACTCTAACACGATTGTCCTGACCAAGATGAACAGCGGTTATTTGGCACAGCGATCATTTTGTCTGTGGAAGATTCGGCTCCTTAATGATGACGATATTCCCTACTTCGAAGTTTTTCTGAGCCTGCCTCCATCTTGGTCGTTCTTGTAAAGACGTTAAATATTCCTTGGACTACTGCTTCCACTATCCGTTCACCATGTTTTGCACTAACTTCCAATGAGATAAACGAGGTGACGGAATTTCAAAACTGGGTTCAGGTTCAGCTGTAAGTGGTTCACCTACAAGGAAATGAGAAGGGGTCTGTGAGTTTGACCCTGTATCAGATATTGTACATAGTGGGGGACTGTTTATAACTGCTTTAATTTGTGTGAGGACAGTATACATCTTTTCGACTGACAGAATAGCACTGCCAACAACACGACGTATGTGAACTTTCACCGAACGTACGCCGAACTCCCACAATCCTCCAAAGTGGGGAGCTGAGGGAGGAGTAAAGTGCTATTTTGTGCCGTCCTTAGCCAATGAGTCGTACAGTTCTGTATTTGTTGTTTCCTTCTGTAGAAGTTTTCGCATATCGTCCAATATTCGATGAGCTCCTTTAAAATTGGTTCCATTGTCTGTATACAGATTGCTGCATTTTCCCCGGTGACTTGTAAACCTTCTAAATGCTGCTACGAATGCCTCAGAACTTAGGTCACTCCAATTCCAAGTGGATAACCTTTACTGACATACAAATAAAAAGGGACACATATGCCTTGCTAATTCTAGACCGCTTACAATTTGTCATCTTGATGCTAAAGGGTCCGGCACGCAGAATTTAGAAATGGGCGCGTTGGTTGCACTCTCGTCTGTGGCAAGTTAGCCATCCAATAGCTAACTTGGATAACTGGCAAGTTAGCTCCAAGAATCCAATAGCGTTGGCGCACGATAGTGAATAGTACTGATACTCCGGCATGCATATACTCCGGCATGCATATCTAAAACGATCAATTCTGAAATATGATTGCGTGGGAGAATTATAGGGCGTTTTATATTGAATGAAATATTTGCGTTCTGAATCCCTCCGCCATCCCTTAAAACCCCTACATTATCTATGAATGGAGAAAGTTTAATTAGCGGATCCTGTTTTGATAACGTGCTCTTGGACGTTAAGTTATTTATGGTTTTAGCAAATATTTCTTGCTGAACGCAAAGAAACAAATTTATGCGAGCAAGATGTATTTCTTCAAATGATATACGTTTAGAATTTGAAGTTGATCGGTCACATAATTGTGATACAAACCGGCGAACGATGCAATAATTTGAATTAGACGATTCCAATATGAACATCTATCAGCGAAAATAATAAAAATTGACCGCTCTAGCTCCATCACTCCACTGTATAAGACTAGTTTCCGTTTCTCTGCAACAACATTTGCGGATGCTTCGTCAATACGAAATTTCGTTTTAGGCCATACTTTTCTAGGCAACGCCATCCACTTTGGTCCGCACCACCACAATTTGTGTTGCAGCAACTACTCTAGATTTAAGCTGCGAGAAACGCAATCAGCTGGGTTTGAAATTGTGTTCACATAATTCCGATGGTTCCGAGGCAGTGTAGACAAAATTTCCTCCCTGCGGTTAGCCACAAACATTTTCCAATTTCGAGGAGGAGATGATAACCAATGCAGTACTATCTCCCAATCCGTCCATGCGTATACTGTAGCATTGGACACATCAATAGTACGTTTAACTAGCGCAAATATCGACATAATAGCAGCACCGCACAAAGTTTAAATCGGGGTATTGATATTACTTTTAATGGAGTAACTCGTGCCCCATTATATGTTGTTCAAAATATAAGTTTGCACTGTGATGTCGAGCGTTGCACACCGGACAGTGAAATGACGAATTGCATTTTACCACATTATGGCCTTGCTTTAGACAATTGTAGCAAAGCGCGTTATCTTTGGCGAATTTTCGCGAATATCCAAATTAAGCGATTTGAACTCAGGACATTGGGATAGGCTATGTGTTGACTTACATTTTAGGCAATCTTGCGATGGCCTTTCAATTACATGCGACATAACAGCTGAAGGTTTGGACGATATGGATGGTCCAAACATATCAATCGACTCGAGATTTGCGTAACTTTTGTCTAAAAATGTCAATATTATCTATCTATTGTAACATCAATACGCGAACCTACTTCCTCTGACCACACACAGCGTGTATACGCGTCAAGTTTTTTCAACAGCAAATAAATCAACTACGGATTTTGACCATTCATATCAATGGCATTCAGGCCTCGTAAGCATTCATCTGCTCCGTCCAATATCTTTCGTAGCGACTTTGAACTTGTACCATGAACATTGGGTAACTTAATAAACGCTTTAACATGTGAAAGCGCAAGGTGTGGGCGGTCATAGCGTTTTTAGAGCATGTAAGTCAGCCATTCTATCTTCAATTACCAAAAATTGCTGCCAGTAATGTTTTTATGCTTTGTTTACACCGACCTCAAATGCGCATTTGAGCTCTATTTCCCAAATGCGAAGCGAAATTTTAAAAATTTTCATATGATTTGACAAATCAAATTTAATAAATTTGATCGCATTTGAAAGAAATATGAATGAAATGCGAAGCAAAATAATATTTTGAATCAGCCTGTCGTAGGCATAAATAAAATCCCAAAACAAAACGGTGGAAATGGAAGGGAAATAATGTCAATCAGCTGTCAAAACACAATTGTAAACAAAATCAGGCAAACAAAAAACATAAATTTGGTCTAAATGTCTGTCAAACCAAATGCGAACAAAGCGGTGTAAACACTTTTCAAATGCGTGATTACAAATGCGCATTTGGGGTCGGTGTAAACATAGCATTAAACGCATGTTTTTAGACGCATTAGAAGATCATCTAATGTAGTATTCTCTTTCACTTTGTCCAGATAACCCTTTGCACGTGTAATGCATGCCTTTACTCGACTACGGCGTACTTTCAATGCCTTTAACGAAGACATATTGTGTTTAATATCTAATTTACAATAGTTAAAAGTTAATAGTAAATTAACACTAGTAGAATTAATATCCAAATATTTCCAACTTAAAATCCGGTTCGAAGGACCAAATTTTGTTATGATGATGAATTATACAAATGCCAAAAAATACAATGAACTGTCTGTTTCGCTGGTCTGTTTTCTGACAAGAAGACTTTAATTTTTACTTGAGTTACAGAATATTGCGTTTTTACAAAGATAGCGGCATAAATCGGAATTAATTACTTTTTAACAATTGTGTATACAAAAGTAATAGAAAAAGAGAGAACTTGCTCTCTTACAGTATCTCTGACCTAAGCGCAGAGATAATGTAAGAGAGAGAATGAGGTCAGAGATAAATGAGGACACATCGAATTCGCCGAAAGGACGAAGGACGTGCAAAACACCGTGTTTTCAATCCTCAAAATCTATATATCTTCGTAAAAGATGGGAAGACCCAAAACATTGTTTATAAAACTGTATTAAGTTACGATCATGCAATAAATAAAAAAAAGATAATTGCTTTACTTTTTAGTAAATGCATATCAATAAACCACAGCTCGACATAAATACATACGTATGTATGTACATACATTGCAAAAATAGATACACATATTCACACTATACCATCGCCCACTACTCTATCACGCGCACGAAGTCGCGGGTAACCAGCTAGTATAAATATAAACCTAACAACAATAACGGTAGCTATTCAAGTAGTTTCCGAATGAAAAAATAGAAAAAATATGTAAGGTTGAGTCCAAATAATACCATAATACCTAAGTCCTGTATTTACCGATACCTAAGTCATGTTTCATAGCGAAAATATAATCTTCACAGCTTTAAAATTTCTTATAATTTTCAAAGCTTTAAATAAATTAAAAATTTATTATATTATATTTTTCAATTTGCTTTTAATATTGTGAGAGTTACAACAACAACAACTAGCAAATTAAGTACGAAATACTCCAACGAGGAAAGATTTAAATTAATCCATTTGAAATAAGTAATACGAACATATGTATGTATGTAAATGTGTGGTTTTAAATTAAATTTTATGTTTGTATTCTTTGCATTTGTAGTTCGCTTTTAACACAACCATCTGTTCAAAATTTGTGCCCGATAAACACGATCTCTTAGGTGTGTTTACCAACCAAATTTATATCCTTTTAAGAAACAAAATTCATTTTTCGTTCCTAAAGAAATGCATTTGTTGCATACATTCAATGAGAAGTGTAAGCTATTTTTTAACGGCGCCAATGATGTCTACAAAATAGTCTTCCTTTTTCGGAACATGGAGTTTGTACATTCTGTGTATTCTTTTTATCTGGATTTTAATACAGCTCAGGTAGCCTTATGTTTTCATAACACCTCTTCAATATAATTTGTCATGAGGCGTGTTTAGCAGACCATATTGAAATACATACGCAAAGGAGACAAGAAATGTAGCAAAATGCAAGATCCGAAAAAGAAAGACTATTTTGCAGATATAGGCGAATATTTATTTGCGCTATTTCTTGGGGAATAGGGATCGTAAAAGACTTCGACCCGCGCACAACAACAAAGTCCGCTGATGGAAAATGAACTGAGCACGTAAGGAAAGATTGGGTGGCGCCAAATTGCGGTGAGAAAGTATAATAAATAAAAATCGTCAGGCTAATTAATTATTCTAGATGCAAAATTATTGTAAGATAATAGTAGGTATTTTTATACAGATGCGAATAACCGAGAAAATATCTATGACAATGGTAACAACCGCATCGAAATCGGTAATCAAATCAGTTATCAATCAGTAAGCGATGGGTGATTTTATAAACTCACTCTTCTAATGGTTTTACTCTAGCAAGATCTAGCCATGAATAGGTAACTCATATGGTATGTCATTTAACACTACATACTTGAAAGGGACTTGCTACTTGGTAAGGGACTTAATACTTCAAAAAGTCTTAATACTTAAAAAAGAACTTGATACTTGAAAAAGACTTGATACTTGGTAAAATGACTTTTTTTAAAGGTATTTTAAATGGGCTTGTATTGGAAAAATACTTGAAAAGGACTGCCACTTTTTGCTTGAAGTCCACAGTATTTGCACTGTTTTTGAAGTACTGCATAATGCACTCGTACTGTAAAAATTTCAAGTCCCAGGTAAAATGTATTTGAATTTTTTAAGTATAAATACAACTACAGTAGACGCTCGCAAATTAGAACCGCTTTGTTTTTGAGGCAATTCTAATTTCTGAATTATTCTAATTTCTGGACGTTTTTTTCATATAAAAAATTAAAAATTTAGTAAATTTACTTCCAAAAACTAAAATAAAACACTTTTAAATTTTTTTAATTCAATTTTATTTGATAAAAACAAGAAAACAAAACGTAACAATTCAGTCCAATTCATTAAATGTATTTTTTTAAATTCAAAATATGAATATAAAAAAAAACACGCTCAGAAATTAGAATTAAATTCGAATTTCAGAGCGTTTAATGTTTTGCAAACACTGATTCTAATTTCTGGAAGTTCGAATTACTGAAGGCTATAATTTGTGAGCGTCTACTGTATGTGGTACTGGTACTGAGTCCAAAAGAGCCTTTGCTCTTATTGCCCCATGTTATTGCTTTTGGCATATGAATTCATCGAAGATAATGTTATTTTATTTTCTCTACGTTCACCGAAGTGGGTTAGACTCCTAAAATTTTCCCCTAAAGGTGCCCCTAACGAGCCTTCCACCAGAAGCCAGACAAGCCTACTGACCACACCGAATAAACAACTCGAATAACTTCGGAACTAAAGAAGATAGGGTACTCATTTTTATGCTAAAAATTCTGGAGAAATATCCTTTTCCTTATATTTAGCATAGGTTTCATTCCGTTAAATAAAAATATACCAGCAACGGTTCCTGATCACATTGGAATATCGCCTAATTTTACAGTGCAATTGGATGAAAACGATATATCAGATTTCAAGGATCTTGGTGTCAAGAAGATTCTGAATGTGTCCCCTTTGACATCCACTTTGTTTACAGTTAACATTTTTCCAAGAAAAACACGTTCTTCTGTAAAATGTGTTTTTTATTTATTTATTTATATAAAACCTTAGACTAAGCCGTTGGGGCTTTATAGTTTACATTAGATCAAAAATAAAAAGTTCAATTCTATTTAATTCAAAATTAAGCTACAATTCAAAAGTAAGTTTAAGATTTTCTCTTTGGCTAAATAGACTGGTTCAGTCTATTTAATAGCTTGGTAAACCGAATTAAAATCTACGCAGGCGCACCTAAGCGGTTCATGTTAAAGATATGTTGACCTGCAGAAGTATAAGTGGAGGAAGTCACATCTTCTCGATGTGCGACAAAGTATGCTAATATCAATATTGCTTAGCAGGTATGTAGAGTCGGTGACACCATACAACAACTTCAAGATAAAAACTGCATTCATCATAATCCTACGGTCAGCTAGTGAGGATAGATTTATCAGCTTGAGTCGGGACTCGTATGGTGGCAAACGTAAAGATGGATCCCAGCGAAGATTTCGTAGACAAAAAAAGTAGGAACTGCTTTTGCACGGATTCTATTTCCGAGATATAGCAGCTGAAGCGAGGACTCCAAACGGGCGAGGCATACTCCAAAATGGGACGAGCAAGCGATGAGTATAAAATTTTTGTGATATAGGGATCATTGAACTCTTTGGCCCAGCGCTTTATGAAGCCTAGTACACTGCTGGCCCTGTTGGTTATGTGGCTCATATGAATATGAAAACGGAGTTTCTGATCCAGAACCACACCAAGATCATTTACAGTTTCCAATCGATCGAGATTGTAATTGGCAATATTATAATTAAATAAAACTGGGCTTGAACGAGAAAATGTCATCTGTTTGCACTTGTTTAGATTTAGTGTCATGCAATTTACATCACACCATTGTGTTAAAGAGTCAAGGTCGATTTGAAGAAGTTTGACTTCAGATTCATTTTTAAAAGATAGGAACAGTTTAACATCGTCCGCAAACATCAGTATATTTCCATATTTTACAACTGTTGGCAAATCATTTATGAATACTAAAAACAGTAGCGGCCCTATAAGTGGCTGCCTTGTAGAACTCCAGATGTAACCAGGAATCCAGGAAACCAAAATAAGAGCTAATTAATTTTATCAGACTATCGCAAAATCCGAATAACTTGAGCTTCAAAATTTGTAGCTTATGATTAACTATATCGAAAGCCTTGCTGAAATTAATATATATTACATCTGTTGGTTTAGCAACAGAAAAATTTTTCATAGTTTTAGAGACGAGCTCTAACAAATTCGTAGTAGTAGACTTTCCAGTAAGGAATCCATGTTGATACGGCGAAATTGAGGAATTGGCACTCCTTGAGATATGGGAAACGATTATCTTCTCCAATAGTTTGGGCAACGCGCTAAGTTTAGCAATACCGCGGTAATTACTTATATTGCACCTATTTCCAGACTCCTGCAATGGAATAATAGCCCTTAGATAGCGAATGTAGAAAGAGTGTAGATATAGATATTTTAGAATACAAGACGGTATTCCATCCGGTCCAAGTTTATAACTGCATTTGATAGCGTTCAGGGCTTGTAGGACTGTGTGTATATCAATTGTAGGCAGAGCCATGGAAGTCGAAGAAATATTGAATGCGTAGCTCATTGAACTATATGTTGACGTTGAATAAGTGGACATAAAAAATTTTCCAACAAGACTACAAATAGTTTGAATATTATTGGATTCCGTATTATTATTCTTCATAATTAAATAAAATACACAGGAAATACAGGATAAATTACACTCTTCCCTTTCATGTTGACGAAATTCCAAAAGGACTTCGGATCAGAGCGAATATTATACTTCATCTTTTGTAAGTACACCCATGGCCAAAAAAAAAAGCCGCACTAGTAGCATTTCATTACTCATGCAAAATTTAATAAAAAAAGGAAAGCTACCTGCAAGTTTTTATTTTTTTTTATATTATTTGATCCCTATAGCCTGTAAAAAAATCTTCAAGAAAAGAGAAAAGGGTTGGCCGGCAGCTCGATTTCCGCTAAAGAGGTGGAAAAACCCAAGATATAATTTTTTTGACCTTTTTTTTAAAAAAGGGTAATAAAATAAAAAATGTTGGTTTTTTTTGGGGTCTGTTATTTTATTATGTTTAAATATTCTTAGAATTCAAGAATTTTCTGTATACTCTTTTGTTTTTCTTTAAATTTTTTTTCAATATTTCGTTGATCCTCCTTTGGCCTTCAAAACAGCTTCCACTCTTCTGGACATTGAATCATACAGATTTTGGACCTGGTTCTTGGTTTTTTTCGTCGTACCACACTTCTTTTATAACAATTTGTAATTCCTGGATGGATTTTGGAGACATCTCTTGAAAATTTCGCTGCATAATTCCCCACAAATTTTCAATGATCTGGGCTATTTCCTGGCCAGGACATAGATAATATCCCAAGATTTTCTTTTAATTGTATTACCTGTGAATGCACAATGACCATTAGAATGCATTTTTGGGTAAAACTTAAAGATTACTTACTTATTAGATTTTAAATTCCGTAAAGCAAGTAGCACCTTATTGAACCAAGTAAGACTCGAGTTTTGTGAAAACTTAGTCAGTGGTACGGAGGATGTATTAGGAGTAGGAATTAATAATGCGGATTTTTTGGCTTGAAAATGGCATTTATTTGAATAACAAAATGATTGAGTACATTAAGCAATATATTGCCCATCGTTGACTATGACTTCCTCCCATCTTCTGGGAAGTTTATTGATTTCTCGTTTGAAGAAGTCCTCATCTTTCGAGGCAATCCATTAATCGACCCCTTTTCGCACTTGTTCAGCATTTCGAAAGCGTACATCTGCCAGGCTGATCTGCATTTAGGCAATTCACAGTTTACCCTCCTAAGTTATGAGATACTAAGTTATGACTTCGAACTGTGCACAGTCGCTTTATAAAGTGTTTTTTATAAAGTGTATAATTTTCCTAATACATAATTGCGAGTGTTGTAATCGTACTAACATAGATTTTCATACAAAACTGTGAATTGCCTATCATCGTGGAACAAAACTTTGTGGTGTTTTCGAGCTATCAATGGTCGTTTTTCGTTCAGTTTCTTTGCCAGTTCGTTCAATTGGCGTCTGTAGCGATCAGCTGTAACCGTTTCATTTGGTTTTAACAGCTCGTAATACACCACACCCTTCTGATCCCACCAAATACACAGCATAAGCTTATATGTTTGATGCAATAAAAAACTTTGTTGTTTGCACTTCAACGAAATGACACATACTGAAATTTTTAGCTTAATGACAGACAAAAACAAAGAAAATGGCCGCGATGTGCTCTGATGCACATAACGTTAGTTACACCATCTGTTATCTAAATCCGCATTATTAATTCCTACTCCTATTAATAGGGTATTGGTTAATTCGTGAGGTTTTCTAACAGATGGCGTAACTTGACTTTTATTCCAGTGATTCACCTTTCCAAACATGTGTTGGAAAGCTACTGTCATATAGTTTCAGAATCAGTATGTGTCATTTAGCTGAACCATAAACAACAATCCTTTTTTTTACTCTGAAAATGTCGAATTTCGTGCCGAATAAAGTGTTTTTGCGGGGAGTACTTCTTCATTACTTCAATATGAAGAAAAAGGCTGCCGAAAGTCATCGTATTTTGGTGGAAGTGTATGGTGTGCATGCTCTAGCTGAGCGTACGTTCCAGAAGTGGTATGCACGGTTTAAAAGTGGATATTTGGACTTGGAGGACGATGTGATCTATTATGAGCTGTTGCAACCGAATGAAACGATCACAGGGGAAGTCTACCGACGACAATTGATGCGTTTGAACCGAGCACTGCGCGAAAAACGGCTGGAATATGAACAAAGGCACGGCAAGGTAATTTTGCAACATGACAATGCTCGGCCACATGTTACACAGGTCGTCAAAACCTACCTTTAAACGCTCAAATGGGATGTCCTACCCCACCCGCCGTATAGTCCAGACCTTGCGCCATCCGATTACTATCTCTTCCGATTAATGCAACATGACCAGCATTTCTCCAATTATGAAGAAGTCAAAAATTGGAGCGATTCGTGGATAGCGGAGAAGCCGGCCGAATTTTTCAGAAAGAGTATTCGTGAATTGCCAGAAAAATAGAAAAAAGTTATAGCTAGAGATGGACAATACTTTGAATATTAAATTTGTAACAATTTTTTCACAATAAAGCTTCAATTTTCGAAAAATTTTTTTTTGATTGAGTTATTTTCACGGGTTTAATTTTGTAACTATCATTCGAAATTGTAATATTTAAGGTAGGATGGTGCTTATCTTCAGGTGAGATAAAAGGCAAAGATCTCGATATTTCATAAATATCTTTATTATCAACAAGGATGAGATCTAGGAGGCGATTATTCATATTCGATAAGTCCTTAAGAAAATTATTAAATCCTTTGGATGATGGTAAGAGAACTACTGGGTCTGGGTGTTGCGGGTGATGACTTCGTAGAAATAAAAATATGAGCGCAAAAACGTCAACCAGATTCTAGATATGAGGAAAGAGCAATGACAGTACAGAAATCGAACAGAACATTGTGTCGGCAAAGCAGGGCATTGAGGTCAGGTTACTAGTAGTGGTGGAGAAAATTCGGAGTACTATCTCTGAAACCAAATTAGTTTAAAAACAATAGGAGGAGCTAGACAATATAACGGTGACCAAAGCTTCACCACCTTTGTTTACATATGGTGAAATTTATATTTTAAAAGCCAATGGCCTTGGCTATACGCAGTATCTTGTGAAACGATTGCAATCAGTTCGTTTGAGAGATAGGAAGAAAGACAAAAGTCTATACTCTAGTATCGAGTGTAGAGAATTTTTGAAACGAAAATGGACCCTGCTGCCTTAAACACAATCAGGGGCGCAAGACGCAGATTCATTTTTTAACTGTCAAAATTACACGGGCGCTTATGGAGATCGAGAAAAAAGTTTGTTTGTCATTTCATACTTCTGCTTCCCGAAAATGCTTCTCTGCTATTTAAATCCGAGCCATTTCTTGCGTCCATAACTTGGATCTGCGTCTTGCGTCTCTGATTGTGTTCAAGGCATGTTTCTCAGTTTCTTTGCACGCACAGAAGAAAGCAGTTGTCAAAGGAAAGAAGAGCAACATAGTTTGCCGAACTCGTGTTCATATTTTCTCTCACTCTGGCCAACATTTGGATATTCAGTAAATTTTGAAACCATATGAGAAACCACAGTGTGTAGCCACCGATGGTATCGACATACCAGTAGTGAAACCGTTCCAAAAGATATTGCGTCTAGCCAAGCTGATTTCATAACTAAATGAATCCGTGGTGAAACATGAAACAGCTGATTTTTTCAACATACTGAAAGACAGAAAACAAAAACAACAATATGGTATCTCTCACGTATAGTGTACATGAATTCAACAGCTCATAAAAAATAGACGTCAAACCGATTTTTGAAGCGGCGAATTCGAAGTGTCCTATCTCATTATCTCTGATCGAAACACTCAATAAATGCAGAGCATGCACTTTCCATGAGCTGACCTGCTTACAGAGATAACGAGATTGGAAACTTAGAACAAAACAGCTGTTCAAAAAAACAGCCTCGTGTTGTTTCTATAAATTTTGTATGCAAACTCACCCGCCAAAAGGATAAACAAAGGTTTGTTTACCCTTTTGGCGGGTGAGTTTCGAAGACTCGACTGAAAACGGTGAGTTTCAATACAAATTTTACAAAACCAAATTTAATTGAACGGTTGCATGTCGAAAATGTGAAAATGTGCCATATCGTAACTCGTAGCAAAGTGGTTATAATCTCTGTTTCCCACTTTTTAAGCTTAAGATAAGTACTCGCAAATAGATAGATACAGATATTTATTAATATTACAGATATTTATTAATATTATTTTAAAACGTCGAGTTACAGAACTTGTACCTGCGGATGTAAAGCAAATGCACATTTTTATGATTATGCATATATAGTAAAATTTGCTTTACTATAAGGTTTTTTAATAAAAATATTTTCGAACCTGATTTCAGAAATAAGATTTTGCGCATAACACATAAATAAATAAAACGAGTTTGTTGTAAATATTGTCATTTGCTTCCACTTGCGACTTGCATTCTTCCCCTTAATCTATTTCTGTAATATCATTACCCGGTGGTCTGCATGAAGTTAGCTTTGCATGTATTACATAACTTATTTACTTATTTTTTATTTTAGTATTAACTAGTAGTTAATATTAGTAATTAGTATTAATAAATTTAGTGTGCTTTGTACTTGTAGTGCACGGGTGATATAGGTGTACTGGGGAACCGAACACCCTAAAAATCGGTAACTCCCCTTGAGTCTTATCTCAGTGGTGGTGTGGAAACAGCATGATCTCTATAACTTTCAGAATTATCATCTACTAAAGAAGTAAAAAACTATCCTTTATATCTTTTTTTCATTATAAATTTTACAAATATAGAAAACTATATAAATAATATAATATTTGAACTAAATTAAATAATATTTTAATCAAATTTCTACAATCACATAAAAATACCCACAGAAATAAATTTATGCCCACATTTTTTACTTTGTCTACTTATGGTGGCAACCGCTTGCAAAAAATGTTGGTGAATAATACCGTCAAAAGATAAAGCGTCACTTGCTATCTCTTTCTGGCTGCAAAAGAAATGTAGCCAAATTCACCAGTTCATAAAAAATCGATCTTTTTTTCATCTTTATCTGAAGATAAAAGAGTTTCCAATCTCATTAATCTCTGCCTGCTTACTCACTTTTAGCGTGACGACTGCGACTCAGCGTCACACATTGTAACACATTGAACCGCCCAATTTCAAATCGTGTCAATGATTGGGTATCCAAGGTTTATAAGGAATAAAAGGTTACGCCAGTAAACAAAGAAAACTGGTCTCGTTCTGCGCATCTACGTCAATAAGTATTTCTAAAATCACTAGGGTCACAACACACGGTACGAATGCCAAACTTGAAATGTCGTATGAAGAAAAGTTAGAACAGGTGTAATGTTACTCGAATGCTCCGATTTTGTTGTTGTAGTTTTATGCGGTCCAGCAAAAGCAACACTTCTTGTCGTTCTCCTATATTTTCAGAGTTACATCCCTTTGAAATTTGGAAATTACAAGAGTATATCTCTTAAACTATACAAGATAGTAACATGTTATTGGTATTCATTTATGTAAAAATGTAAACTATTTATGTAAAATAATTAACCGATAAAAAATAATTAACTTATAAAAACGATAAACCGCAAAACTATATTTTACTCTCTGAAAAGAAGTAATATTTTAATAAATGAAAAAATTGTGAAATTAAGTTATTATTTTATTGTATTTTCTTTTTATTGTATTTTCAAGTATTTCTTAGTTTAATTTTCTTATTTTCATAAACATTCCCGTTTCCCGTTAATAGTAAAACCATCAAGGAAATGATTTCTCTGAAGTTTTATTAAATGAGGAACGTCGGCAAAAACGAAAATTCTTTCGTTATTGAACAGGAACCTGAAAACACAATCAATGAAGATATATATACATATATATAAGATCGCACCAGGGTTTATCCTCATTTATTTCGAGTTCGTTATGCAATACTCTATTAATCCCCCCTTATGCTATGTTTACACCGACCCCAAATGCGCATTTGTAATCACGCATTTGAAAAGTGTTTACACCAAGGCTACAAGATTGGACACTCTCGAATTCGCCGCTTCAAAAATCGGTTTGACGTCTATTTTTTATGAACTGGTGAATTCATGTACACTATACGTGAGAGCAACCATATTGTTGTTCTTGTTTATCTGTCATACAGTATGTTGACAAAATCAGCTGTTTTATGTTTCACCACGGTTTTTATTATTGAAATTGTTTCCAATTGTGTGTAAAATAAATAAAGTGACTAGCATCGCGAGTTTCTTTTATTAAATGCTAAACAGCTGAATAAATTAATACTTAGTGACGACCTCGATGCACCATCTGAAGAATTTGTGATTTAGGTTCTAATAAAGTAGATCGAATACAAATCGCAGGAAACACTTTTCAGAGCTTCTGGCTTAAGTGCGATTGCCTCTCTTTTCAACTGCTTTTCTGATGGAGAAGTTGGAGCTACTCTGTAATACAATGCGCTATAAAGGACGTCATATTTTGAATTCAGTAGAAAGGTAAAGATATCGAATACAATTATGTGGTTAACAGAAAAATGTAAGGAGACCAAATTTCAGATGGAACCCCGTCAATCGCACTTGGGATTTTAATCCTTTAATGAACAATGCTCGCCAGGACCCAGCAGTGGCTGTTATTAATGATCGCTTAGATGTATCTGGAGGTGTGTGCGGCATAAATAAACATGGAATGCTACGATCCGGTTGAGAATACTTGGAGATCCACCGCACTCATGAAGGAGAAACGCCATTCACATTGTGTAAATAACTTAAATTTTTGTACAAAAATTAGCAATTTATTTAAATTAATTTTTCCGTGCAGCTCGCAGCTCGCAAAGATTACTTGATTGCATTCGATGGATGGAACGGCGCAGGTAGAAGTGTTAACAGAAACGTGTTAACGAGAAGCTTCACGCACTCAACAAGCCCGCAGATTTTTATTAGTTTCCAATGCAAAGAGTTTATTGCAATTCGGAAGGAAGTTCGATTAGGAATAAAGTATTTTAATTTTGGATTCTGTTACTTTCATTCGAAGTAGCTGCTATATTTTGACAATTATTCCAATGTTTTAAATAAAAGAACTGACTAAATTGAAGCAAATATTCTATTTTAAAAAATATAATAAATAAATGTTCCATAGTGGAATGGTGAAGACCTTTTGTATGTGCCAAGTTTATTGATATATAAAGTAAGAGTCAAAATTTTCTTGAGTTTGGATTATTCGAGATTCTTTTAGGGAAGTTTTCAAACGTAATTCATGCATCAAATCACTCATTTTCATTGCAACTTTGGTTTCTTTCCAACTATCAGCAGCAGATCTTTCGTATCATACTCTGGCGCCCAAACGGATCAAATTCTTATTTGTTTGATATTTTCACCATTAATAAACAAAGTTGGTGAATTTACTGAAAATGGTAGGTGTACGCGGTTTGACCCCCCAAGTATATCAACGATGTTTAACAATACTTAATTTGTAAAAATATTAGAGAACAAATGAAAAAATATAAATACCACAATTCTAGAGTAATTAATAGAATAGGTAAATAACTATGCATTTGCAACAAAAAATTAGTACAGCGACTACTTTATACCTAAATAAATATGAAAAATAAACAACAAATACTGTGTGAAATGTGGAAGTATAAATTTATTATCGTTATGTGGAACTGGTAGTTATGTTTTATATATATTTTGCACACATAAAAAACATAATATTTTTAATTATTTGTTTTGACGTTTCCAAAATGCACCCCCGAAAAACAAATTTTTCACCTCACCGAGGCCACAACAATTTTACCGCTAGGCCACAAGTTTTTTGCAGCGAATCAAAGTTTTTACGGCGAGGCCACAAGTTTTTTGCAGCGAATCAAACTTTTCTTTCATAGTGTTAGTGAAATTCAAGCTAGTGTTGTACACAGAATTTGAGAGTGTCCAATCTCGTAATCTCTGGTTTACACCGCTTTGTTCGCATTTGGTTTGACAGACCATCAGACCAAATACATGTTTTTTGTTTGCTGATTTTTTTTACAATTGTGTTTTGACAGCTGATTGACATTATTTCCCTTCCATTTCCACTGTTTTGTTTTGGGATTTTATTTATGCCTACGACAGACTGATTCAAAATATTATTTTACTTCGCATTTCATTCGCATTTCTTTCAAATGCGATCAAATTTATGAAATTTGATTTGTCAAATCGTATGAAAATTTTTAAAATTTCGCTTCGCATTTAGGAAATAGAGTTCAAATGCGCATTTGTGGTCGGTGTAAACGTAGCATAAGTCGCATACTAGAGCAGCAACTGTGTATCCACAACTAGTCGTTCTCTGAAGAATATGTTTCAGAAGATCAACGGTCATTTTGCAGTCGAAATCATAAAAAATCGGTTGTTTCCACTTCGACATCAACCCTAATAGTGCAGAGTAAGTTATTCATACTATTATATTGTTTGAATGATATAACATACCTCTTAGCATAGCAACTTGTACATAATTTGCAGGAGCTAATGTTAAGTCGGACGTCCTACAATATAAATATTTCTTTTCAATTTTCATTTCATCGAAACTTAGGACACACAATTTCTGTATTGCAGTCAATTGTACCGATGCAGATAAAATTTTAAATACTGGTTCAATTATTCCTGAGGATATGTGAATCCTTTTTGCCCAGTTTTGTAGCGTTCGTATGCCTGGAAGTGGAAAACCTTGTTTGTATAGCAGTTTGTACGCTTTTGCACTTGTAGAGTAAAGCGTTATTTACTGTGCAATGTCGTCCTCCGACCATTTTAGTTGTTTCACATCAGTCTGCATCTTATTTACTTGACCTTCCGTGAATATGGTTTTCAACTTGCACTCCATGTTCTCCTTCGCATATTCAATTTTGCGACTGCGCTCTTCCATTATTTTAAAGTCATACTCAAGTTTTGTCTTGGCATTACTAGATGTTTCCTTCAATTTACGAATTTCTTTTAAGGAATTTCTCAGAGCACTTCGTAACAATCTGTTGTCTTTCCTTAGGAGTTCACTATTTTATATCAAAATAATCATAAGTTAAAGTATACATTTTAGAACTAAATATACTTACATTTTTTTTTAAAAGTATTCGCTTGTTTAGCTGGTACATTTTGAAGCGGCTGTCTTATCTCAGTCCCAACATTTTTGCATTGTTTGTCAGTAATGTCGAAGTCAGCAATTGCATTTTCCTTGTCTTCGTCCTCTGCGCAAGGTTCCTGTTGTTCTGATGCCACTTGTTTAGAGATTATCGTTGGAATACTCCCATGTTTTAGTACTTTACGTTTAGCATAACCTAATTTTGTTCACGTTATATAAATTAAAAGTTAAAGAAAACTAATAAATTTACTTACCCATATTAATTTGCAACTCGTTGTCAAAGCAATTTACATTAAAATTATCCTCACAGATGCCTGCATGTTTGGTGTTGAATTCTTTTTTTCGCTGGCAAAACTCCGACCAGATTTTTGATAACCCAACATCTGATGGAAAGCTGAAGAAACTCTTACCACTAACTTTTCCTTTAACATTATTGCAAAAATTCACGGAGCACTTCATTGTTCGTATTATTCAATCACAAACATTTACTTCCAAAATTATTGCTATAAACGGTGTGCAGGCGCCTCGAAACAAAATGTTAATACAAATACTTATTGACGTACCTGTCAAACGAAAAAAAATAACGGACCTGCGCGTGGCGTAACCTTCTTTCTATAAACCTTGTTGGGTATCGGTTCAATGATATTATAAACAATTAGAAATTTTGAGTGAAAATAAAAATGTGAAGCATAGAGAAATGCTAATGTATAGATTTAAGTATATGTAAGAGTAGTCTAGCCATACATATTAATATTGTTTGTATTGTTACACTTTAAGAGAAATGGGATCGCTTAGGATATAAAAACCCGAGCAATCCAGAATAAAGTTCAGAGTTAAACTTGCCAGACAACTATTCAAGGCTTCTTTTTAAAGCTATACAAATGGTAGCAAAAAGTATTAAAAAATCATACAATAAAATCATCCATGTCACGACGATCCACAATTCAATATGTCCCCCGTGTAAACACTGTCGGGGACACGGCAACGAGTATGTATCATGAAGAGATTACAAAGGCGAATTCAAGGCAGAGAACTTTTCAACATTAGCGACATCGATAAGGGACATACCGATTGGTTGGACTCAAACTGCGTTTGATAATGTTTGATTCTTATAAGGTTGTTGAATTCTGTATGACTTCGTATGTGAAGATGCGTAAGAAGAGTTGATTCATCGAGCACTCGGTTGCCAGATAAAGTGTGAAAGAAAGAATCGATCAATTTGTTGTACAGCGGGCAATGAGAAGAACGGTGCAATTCGTCTTCGTTTTGTTCTTCCACAATAACAAAACATGTACAGCCGTCCGTCCGCCGAACAAACAAATTTGCTTTCAATTTTACATTTTATGGCTTTTGAATGAAACTTTGGTTTTTCTAGCTTTGTTCTGCTACTGTTTCAGTATCTAAGCTTTGTACAGCGCTGGCACGATCTACGTTCCGAGCATGGCGTGCTGTTGAAGAATTTGTATAGGCAGAAGTTATATTTAGTCGGCATATCAATTCCCTATACACTTTATACGAATAAGACTGAAAAGTTAATGAAGTCAAATTATGAAAATATTTCAGAGGAAGTCTATTTTTTACATTTATTACATGTTTTTCATTATAATAATTATTGTTTTCTTTGAAGTTATGTTCTACTAGTTATTGTGTTATTTTATGATTTATTGAAAATGAATACATATTAGTTAATTTTGTAAATTATATATATGTTAGCATTATTTTATTATATTTAAATTCTAATAACTGGTTGAATATCACTTGTAATAATTGTGTCAATGAATAATTATGGATGCCATTAAATTTAATTTGATTTCATGAAACCAGAAAGTATGAAAACCAGATTTATTATTATTTTATTTGAATTGAATTTATTCAGTAAATACAATTATATAACAATACAGGGTTTTCCAATAAGAAGTGTAATTTTGAATAGCTATGGTCCTGCAAGCGTGGTCGTGGTGGCCATTTGGCTGATGTTGTTTTTAATTTTCATGAATATCAAAATTACAGCTCTTATTGGAAAACCCTTTATAACCAATAGTGTACATCACGAGATCAGTAGTAAAAACCAGTGTCGATCTCAGTTTAATATTACTTTACATTAGATTAACACAATTGAATATAAGAATAATTGAATAAATAATTAAAAGTATGAGAATCTCATGAAAAGTATGAGAAGTATGCAGAGAAAAAGAGAAAAGAAAAATTGTGAAAAACTATTGAACATGCTTTACTATTTGAAATGAATATCGGAAATATTAGTAAAACCTTAGTAGTTATTACATTTACTATATTGTATTATCACAAACATTTTATATAAAATAATAATTTATTATGTATGATTTCGATCTATCTTTTTTAATTGTTTTGTTAGATTAATTAAATTAATACTTATTTGTTAGACTGTTTTTACTCGTTTCATCAATTATATTTTATGCATAAATATATAACTGTACCTACAAGCCATAACAGCCTACTCGAGTTAATTGATAAAAATAAATAGACATTTAATAAATAAGTACTTCCTCTGAAACTTTCCATAATTTGACTTCATTAACTTTTTAGTCTTACACGTATAAGTTATTCAATGAACTGATATTCCGACTAAAATATATGTACATATATACAATGCCTATACAAATTCTTCAACAGCACGCTATGCTCGGAACGTAGATCGTGCCAGCGCTTTACAAAGTTTATTCGAAGTTTATTTATTTTTATCTATATTAAAATATATTTAAAATACATTTAAATAATATATTATACGGAATAATAATAAAAAAAGCAACAGACAAACACTCAGATAATTTTACAGCAGCTGAAACAGAATAAGGAATGAAATGTAAACAAACACAAACGAATAAGAAGAACAAGAACGCTTTTGCGTCCGTCAAAATTAGAATTAGCTCGGATGCGGGACGCAATTTGCGGAAGCAAAGTAGGGAAGCAAAATGGAAAGCAAACTTTTTTTCTCGATCTCCATAAGAGCCCGTGTAATTTTGACAGTTAAAAAATGAATCTGCGTCTTGCGTCCCTGATTGTGTTTAAGGCATATAACTTCACGATTTGTTTCACGAGTAAAGCCGATAATGCCTGTCGGCTGGCTTTGGTAAACAAAGGGTTGATGATCAACACAACGACAAGAACAAAACAGGTACATATAAGAACAAATTCATTGAATGCATATAATCATCATTAATCAAGCATGCATATAATCACATCAGGCGTCTGAGTGTCAACTTTGTGTACACCAGATACTACTAGTAGGGAAAATACGTAAAGCTCAGTTCGCTCAACGGGGCTCATCGTAAGAGTTAGAAAATGCTGTTTCCGTTGCGCAAAGCCATCAGAAATATTGTGAAGTTGTAATTTTTGGCAGCTGATATCGTAACTATGGCAGCAAGATAGTTGAAAAAAAGTATTAATAGGTAAAGAGATTTTACGAGCCGAATGATGCCATCAACATTTAGTTTGAATGAACCGAGTTAAGCTCAGGACGAAAAACTGGTCGATATAGCCGTCGTCCAATTTCGCCGCGAGCTCAAGACTCGCTGCTCTCGAAGCAAAGCAGAATCGAATGAATTGAGGGGTGCTTAAGATCTTTTTTAATGAGTATGAAGGGATCGGAAGATCGACGTTGTTTCTGTTATTTTGTACCGACAATTCAAGCGAATATGTGTTAGAAAAGATCCAGCACTCGTATGCCAGGTAAAGTGTGGAAGAAAGAATCGTTCAATTTGTGGTGTACAGCGGACGATGAGATAACCATGCGATTGGTCTTATTTTGCTTGTCTAACAATAACACCCCATGTACAGCCGCCCGTCCGTCTGGATTTGTTTTACATTTTTTATTTTATGGCTTTGTAAAGCATTTGTAGAGCATAGTAAAGTTAATGGAAGCAAAATGATGGAAATATTTATATTATATATCTGTGGTAATACAAAGTATAATTTGAAATAAATCTACTTTGGGCTAAAGCCCATTAGTCCCGATTTCATTAGTAACACTTATTAAACATTATTTTCTTTCTTTCACACTTTATCTGGCATACGAGTGCTGGATCAACTCTTCTGACGCATATTCACATACGAAGTCATACAGAAAACATTATCAAACGCATTTCAAGTCCAACCATTCTTTGTAGCTAATGTTGAAAATTTCTCTGCCTCGAATTTGCCTTTGTAATCTCTTCATGATACATACTCGTTGACCTGTGTAATACAACGCTGGAAAATCGTCCCCTCACCCGACATAGCGAAAATTCGCATTGTGTCTGACGTCCACTTTACAAAAATTACCTACCCGGTTAAGCCTTTCTCAGAGTGGCACATTCGACCGACAGCCCATGTCGTTGGTGTCGTCTCTGTGAATAGGTTTTTGCTCACCTCCAAACTACGTAAGACACGACACCATGCTTAGCTAAGACACCTCGTCGTCTCTGTGAATACAAAAACACGAAAAACAGCTGTTTTAGACGACGACGACAGCTAAAAGTGACTCTCTGAATAAGGGGGTTAAACTAATGCTATTTTTACACCGACCCCAAATGTGCATTTGTAATCACGCATTTGAAAAGTGTTTACACCGCTTTGTTCGCATTTGGTTTGACAGAACATCAGACCAAATGTATGTTTTTTGTTTGCCTGATTTTTTTTACAATTGTGTTTTGACAGCTGATTGACATTATTTCCCTTACATTTCCACTGTTTTGTTTTGGGATTTTATTTATGCCTACTACAGACTGATTCAAAATATTATTTTGCTTCGCATTTCATTCGCATTTCTTTCAAATGCGATCAAATTTATTAAATTTGATTTGTCAAATCGTATGCAAATTTTTAAAATTTCGCTTCGCATTTGGGAAATAGATCTCAAATGCGCATTTGAGGTCGGTGTAAACATAGCATTACGGCATGATATTTTATAAACTGACTTAAAAACGTTCTGTTTTTCGTGAAGAGATGAGATAGAATAGTTTGATGATGGATGTGTTGTTAATTGTATATTGTTTATTGTTTTCACTGTTTAATGTTATTTGTACAATGTGTTTTAAACGATGTGAATATGAATGTTTAAATGTTGGTTTGATGTTGTCAAACCGAGCGTCGGCCGTTCGCTCGTCCACCCACGACTCCGTGGTGAGAAGCTCGCAGTCGAGCTTTCGGGTCGCCTCTTCCAAACCACGACATGTCAGCAGGGTGAGAGGCCGCTAACAAGCGCAGTCAGAAGAGGCGCCCCGAAGCGAGCGGCGTTTGGCGTAAACATTCCGCCCGCCTTGCAGGACTGCAACACGTCCCCCATGGAGCCCTGAGGCGGAGCGGCACGACGTATCCACGCCAGGGGCCGTCTAGTGACGATGGTGCACGTCTCGCCCGCGAGGTGGTGGCGGTGGTCGAGAGGCCGCTTCCATGTCTATGAGCCGGACATCGTAGACTGGCGAGGGAGAGCGCCGGCGTGTTGGGGCTGCCCGTAGGTCGGCGTCGGTAGCATCGGCGGAAGCGATGGTTGTTGGGCAGATGAAGCCACCTTCGCAGCCGCGTCACGGATCGCGCCGCGGCTTGGTTGCGTTGGCGGCATTGCTGGTCGTAGAGTCGGGGATACTTCACTGAAGTACCAGAGGAGGGCCGGAAGGTGGCTCTCGTGATCCTCGTCGTCGTCGGACAGTATCGGCGACCCCAACAATCGTTGATGTTGTGGCGATCCAGGCCTGTCGAGCGGCTCACCCGCAGAGTTGGGCACTTCGGTCGTCAGCCAGCGGGCGACGTAAGCGTGCCGAACCTGGTCGACAACCGGTTCGCGGGGACTCATCGGCTGCGCTGGAGGTAGCGGCACGACCGCCGATTGGGGCACCTCGATCTCTAGGCCGCGGGCGGCATAGGCCTGCCGCATCTCGTTGAGGATGAGGTCTCTGGGGCTCATGAGGCGCATTGCTTCTGGCTGCTTATCGGTCGGCTCCGAGGTTGAGTGCGAGGAGGCGTCCATCTCTAACCAGTCGTATTCTGGAGGGTTCTCCAGGATGGCCGGGAGCATGGGGGTCTCGTGGCGAGGGGGCGCAACGGACGGTACGGCGGCTGGGGGCGCCAGCATACGGCCAGCCCGGAAGCGGGAGTACTCGCGCCGGATAAGCTTCATTGGCAATCTGTGGATAGAAGAAACATTAGTAGAAATTCGTCTTAAAGCTGGAAGGGACACTAATTTGGTGATTGGTCGGGTAACCTGACCATTTTCTGTGCGCACATCGGCAACCCGGACTCTCTGGTTCTTGCCTTGATAGACCCTGTTGATCCGGCCTAACCGCCAAGCAGTGGAGGGTAGATTTTCATCTCTGATGACTACCAAGTCGTGGATTCGGAGATCGGACTGAGGAGTTTGCCACTTCGTGCGACGCCGGAGTTCTCGTAGGTACTCAGATTTCCACCTTTGCCAAAGATGTTGCGCTAAGGCTTGAACTCGTCGCCAGCGGTTGAGCACCGAAAGAGGGTTGTCAAGATTCTCGGGTTCCGCTGGTGCCAGGAGGGAGCCACCCACAAGAAAGTGACCTGGCGTTATCGCTTCCATGACGGTGGGATTCTCTGAGAGCGCATTAAGTGGACGTGAGTTGAGACACGCTTCTATTTTACTAAGAAGAGTTGAGAACTCTTCCAAAGTAAACTTCATAGCTGGAGCCACTTTTCGAAGGTGGGTTTTTAGGCTTTTAACACCGGCCTCCCAGGGTCCTCCCATGTGGGGTGCTCCAGGAGGGATGAAGTGCCAGGATACATTTTGGTACGAATATTTGACTTCGATCAAATCACTCGTGCGTTGTATGAATTCCTGGAATTCCCTTTTGAGCTCTTTCGTGGCACCAACGAAATTGGTGCCGTTGTCCG
The DNA here is from genome assembly GCA_949629155.1 of Myopa testacea. Classification (NCBI taxonomy): domain Eukaryota; kingdom Metazoa; phylum Arthropoda; class Insecta; order Diptera; family Conopidae; genus Myopa; species Myopa testacea. Next base: position 21,057,710 of record OX451346.1, on the reverse strand, counting down.
AGTAGACCTTAGTTGGACAACCTCATCAGGCGACGAACCGGGAAAACGCTGCTAAAAACGCTGCCGTCGAAAGGTCACTACTTGCCTCGAGATGAATGGCCTTCGTAGCGAAACAAACGAACACGCAAACATAGCCCTTGGTAATTAAACAGGCGCGGCCGGTGTAATTTTTAATGTCGAAGGGGCCCGCAAAGTCAACACCAGTGTTGGTGAAGGGGCGGGAAAACGTGGTGCGTTCTTCAGGCAGCGCAGTCATGAGTTGTGTTCCCTGCTTCTTTTGCTGTAAGATGCACGGCTTACAACGGTAAACATTGCAGTATTGGGTCCGGATTAACCGGAGCATCAATTGATGACCACCGTGCAGTGATATCTGATGGATGAAGAGCACTAGTAATCTCGACAGATTACAGTTGTAAGGCAAGAGAATCGGGTGTCGTTCGTCAAACGACAAGTTAGGGCACGACGACAACCGCCCGCCAAGACGCAGTGTTTTGTCCGCATGGATGAACGGATTTAGCGAAAGCAGGCTACTTTTGAACTCAGCTGTCGTTTGGTTTCAAGTGCATGGTATTCATCACCGAAATAGGTCTTTTGACAGAGAATTGTGAGACGAGTTTTTGTGTCTTCAATCTCTGTCGTTGAGAGGCGCAAAGTGTTATGCAACGAGTTATCACGATAACGGGCGTTATGAATGAAACGATGCACATAGGAGTAGACGCGCAAGGCTCTGGCTAGCGAGGAAAACCTTTCGAGTGGATCTTCGTCGCTATTGAGGGAAATATGAAGCGCTTTGACTGGTTTTTCCTCAAGCGCTGTAGCACACTCGGAAGCAGTTCGAAGTTCGGGCCAACAATCTTTGTCGTGGATGAGCCATGGCGGACCATTCCACCAAAGGGAGTTCATGGTTAATTCTTTTGGAGTGACACCGCGGCTAGCTAAATCGGCAGGATTGTCTTGCGATTCAACATGAAACCACTGAGTGTGTGGTACTCTCTCAATGATTCTAGACACGCGATTTGCCACGAAGGTGGCCCAGGCACGCTATCGGATTGGAGACCGGGAACTGGTCCGGTTATGATATATCTGCTGGCTTGTGACGAAGCTTGCATCTGCTAGCTCGAAGTCTCGAGGGAGACTACGGAGCATCGCGCTGTCTAAGGAATGCGACGGGAGTTTTCCCGTGATTTGGGGCAGCACTAAAGCGGTGACGTGGATTTGAAAGAGTGGGTCCTGAGGCGATTTGAGTATAAAATCGCAGGACCTTGAAACTTTTGCCGAAACGGTTTCGTTGAGGCCGGAGACCATTGCGTTTACGGGCTGCATTGGAAGTTTCAACATGTTTTGGATGCGTTCCGATATGAACGATATCTCTGATCCTGGATCGATCAGGGCTCGAGCGATGTAGCAGATGTCATTATGGTATATTGTGACCATCGCAGTCCCTAACAACACCTGTTCTGGTGAGGCTGCGAAGCATACCTGGTGGGAATCCTGCTGAGCTTGAGGATTCCGTTGAGTTTGAGGAGTGGACTGTATGTTCAGCGGTTGGTTGTTCTGGGCGGCTTGAGCCGAAGTTGAAGGCCTCGGAGAGGCTTCAAATGTGGCTGGTATCGGTGAGAATTGTGGTCGATCGACGTTCGCGGCGCGATAGGGTTGAGATCGATCGGCGTTGAAGGCGGGCCGGGTAGAACCGTGCGCCGGCTTCACGACAGTTGCCGTCTGTGCACCATATCGCGGATCTTTTATCGTGCCTCCGCTGTTGATAGGTTGTTTGGGTTGAACCTGGTACTGAAGTTGGTTCATGATGCAAAAGGGTGTGATGCCTTTCGTTACATTTAGCGCAATTATAACGACTCGGACAATTTTTCACAGAATGTGAATTGGACAGACAGTTGTGGCACAAGCGGTGTTTCCGGACGACATTCAGCCGCTGGGGAAGGTCCAGGCTCAAGAACTGAGAGCACACCCCCACACTGTGTTGGTTGTGACACAGAGGGCAACTGTCTATTGCAACGTTTAGCTGGAAGGTGTTTACGCGTTACGCCGCTGGTGCAGGTTGGCTTGCCTGTTTACCTCTCGTGCTGGAAGCGCTCTTTATATCCTGCATAGTCTCGAGCGTTTGAAAACGGTGCGTCAAAAAGGCGTCGAATCATTCCATTGGGGAATTTCAGCTTTGTCCTGGATGGACTGTTCCCATAGCGCAAGGGTAACGTCTGGCAAGCATTGTTCTCATACCGATCGGAAAGATTTTTCCAGGCCTGACTGAAACCATCATTGGTTAGCGGAGATTTCTGGACGATCTCCTTGGCTTCATCGGTAGTCTTTTTGTTGAGGTGGAATAGTTTTTCCACCGGCGCTATCCTTGTGTTTTGGATATAAAGGGCCGTGAACATATCACGGAAAGAGGGCCACGATAGGTAATCGCCGCGAAACACTTCGGTGTCACAGGGGGGGAAACTAATATTGTAACCTGACGGAGGACTTTCGACGAATGTGGCTTCCGCTGAGGCAGATGGAGTTGCCAGATTCTCTATCATTGCGCTTATGGCAGCGCCGCATCGCACGTAGATGCTGTAACAACTACGCCGCTTCTCCTTGATGATTTCCAAGTCGCTTGCTTCGTCGCTAGCTGATTTAATTTTCGACAGGATGCTTTCAAACGTGCATTTGATCAACATCCATTGAGACTTGAGCTCCTCTCTATGGATGTCTAGCGAGTGAACTGTGTGTTCCCGAGCAGGCGTTGCCTTAAAATCGACTTCGAACTCGACGAGAGCGTCGGCGAGGCGAATAAAGGTATCGAGGGCAACCATTGTTGAAAAATGTTACTAATGAAATCGCAAAAACGTAAAAAAAAAATAAAATCCAGTAGCTAAACCTCTGTTGAACAATGAGAAAATAAGAACAAACTCTTTAGTGTCTAGTTTATTTTTTATTATTTAGTATGGATTGTAACTATTATTTTTTACCAACGAAATTCAGAGGTCGCCCACTGTACGGCACGATATGCCGATGCTCGCTGCTAACAGCACTAGAGATGATAGCGCACAGTTGAGCGTAAAGATTCGCACCAAAGAGCAAATACCTCACTGATGAGATTTGCGACCTTGAGTTTCCTATGTGTGTCGCACTTTAGACACGCCTTCGAAGAGAGCGCTCACGTAATGAGCGTAAGCCTGATACACCAACGATCCAACGATGAGTGTATGTAAGTGTATGAGTGTGTATGTAACTTCTCTGCTTTCGAGCACCAAATGACTGTTTTTGTTTCAACAGTGGGGCAAACTATAGCTACACGAGAAGCGTGCGTGAATCTGAGTTTGTCGAAGAACAAAAGAGAAATACACCAAAGATTGGTTGATCAGCAGACTGTTGTAGATCGTAGGCTTATACTTAGTGCGTTTGTTTAAATGATTTTGAGCACTGAAGCAAGGCCTTGGTTCTTTTTCTTCAATAACGAAAGAGCACGAAAAAAGAAACACGCAAAACCGACGTTTTTACAATGCGAGTTTATGCGTGGCTGCGCAAAGTAATTGAGCACACAAGCACAGTTTTTTCTGTCTATCGAAAGAGCGCGACACCGAGTGAGAGAAAAAAAAACACAAACCCACGTTTGCTTGCTTTGAGCGTGGCTGCGCAGCGGAGTTGGAGCACGCAAGCAAAGTTTTTTAAGCTCACACTGTTTAAAGAGCGCGGCGTCGAGAATGAAGAAAACCCAAACCTACGTTTGTTTGCTTAAAGTGGCTGCTCAAATTAGTTAGCGCACACAAGTAAGCCTTTGGTTTTTACACTGACGAAGGAGCACGAAAAAAAAACACAAACCGACGTTTTTGTGCTGAGAGCGTACCTACGCAACGGAATTGGAGCACGCAAGCAGAGTTTTTAATGCGTACCGTAGAAAGAGCGCGGCGTCGAAAGCGAAGAAAAACACAAACTAAAGTTCGAATATTTTTTGAGAGTGCGGCTGCCGAAACCGGTTTAGAGCGCACTAATGATTTGTGTATGAGCCACAAATGCCGTTCGCCACGTCGGCCGTTCGCTCGTCCACCCACGACTCCGTGGTGAGAAGTTCGCAGTCGAGCTTTCGGGTCGCCTCTTCCAAACCACGACATGTCAGCAGGGTGAGAGGCCGCTGACAAGCGCAGTCAGAAGAGGCGACCCGAGGCGAGCGGCGTTTGGCGTAAACACGTTCTATTCAGATAAGTTGTTGTTGTTGAATTGTTTCCAGTTCGGGTTGACACTATTTTGCATTTGGCAAATATGTATATTAAAGCTGCACTTAAAACTACACAACTAGTACCTTGACAGGGAGGACTTGCGGTTAAAGAAATTATAAAAACTAATCACATTTGAATGTATGTAATTTATAGATACGAACCTAAATAACTGACTACATGCTGATCCATATTCGAATGACTGTCGCACATAAAAATACAGAATCTAGAAAGATGCTTCGTATCAACGATGCAATTAAGCTCGTTTACATGTCATTATGTTGATTTTTTCCTTTGAGTCAGGGCAGTTTCCTCTAGCTGTTCTTTTACCAATGACACATTCTCATATGGTTGTTGGTCTTAATTGGAAGAAAACCAAATAATATGTATATTAACAAAACATATTTGATGTGCTTAATGTCTTTAAACGCATACCTTGTTTGAAGCAGCTTGTGAGACAAATATCTACATCACCGACAGGGACAGGGAACGCTAAAAATATCTTTTCCAACTCAACATTGAAATCTAACTCGCATATTCTTCACATCCTCCGCTTCTTGTTCCAGAAGTCGTGCTTGGGCCTTTATAATCACGTAAAGTTAGGTAACTTTTTTATGTTCTTATTAAAATTACACTGAGTCTTACCATAGGTTCGTGCATTAGAGAATTCAAATACTTTTCATTCCAGTTATCGGAACAATTTCACTTTAGCGGTTTTGCCCCGATTATTTTGTAACTTTTTTTACCGTTACTTGGGATAATTATAATTGTAAATATCCGCCAACTTTTGGGGCGTGGCATTAGTTTGGGTGTTATCGGAGTTTGAAGGTCGCGAAAGGTTATCTGTTTAAAGTTTTACTATTCCGAAATTTAGAATCAAATCGTGTCAAAAGAAAGGTATTGCCATGCCCCTTATTTCCATAGGTCACCATTTTAACGCCAGGGTTACGGTTCGGAAGATATTTGAGTTTTAAGAAAAAAGTGGTGGAGGTGCCATTATAAAACCTTCCCCCTCCCTCTTATATGACAATTAAGGTATATATTAAAATCACTATTTATAAAGCCCATAATTTTCAGCGATATATAATATGTGATACTTACCGTTAGAGTTAGTAAATTGCAGAAGGGATGATTATTTAAAAACAGTGTTTTATGTGTATTTCATGATGTGTTTTTTTTTTATTAATTATTATTTATTAGGTAGGAATTTATTCGTCTGGTAAAATTTCGTAGTCCTCGTCGTTGTCGTCGTTGTCGTGTCCGTCCGTCTCGTGATCTATCCTCTCTTTCGGGCAAAGCGAATTATATAGTCGCCCAGCCATTTTTAGAAATTGGGTCAGCGGCTCGACCCCTCCGCCTTAAACTTCCGCAACATCATGAAGATTGCCAAGTAGCCTTCAAAATGAACCTTTTTTCAGTGGTTCTGGGGCATGAAGGGGCATGATTTTCCATGCCTCCATAGCGCTTCTTGGGAATTTGTATGCGCTCTTGTATCCCAATCTTTGAAAGCTATACTGTGGTTCACTTTAAGACGTGTATATCCTTCATGCCTGTGATTTTTGAAAATTAAATAAAATTGAAAACTGCAAAAAAAAAATTTGTACAATTAAAAAATCTGATATTGTGGTCCGTGGGCGAATCCAATTTTTAATAATTGGAAGTAGAGTTTCTGAATTTCGCCGCTACACCGGGACAAGGAAACACTTGAGAGTCCCACGTTGGACATCTCCAAACACGCACTGGCCCTCAACGCGATGACCTTTATTATATTCCCGTCGACCGAATTTACATTCGTCGATCTCTTCGACCTATCCTGGATCGCTAATCATTTCTTTATCCGCACCATTCCAATGATGGAAACTCCTCGGCAGATTTCTGCCCATTCGACTGCGGTGCAGCTAGAAATTTTTAATTCGTGTGTAATACACATGTAAGAAAAGGTCATAATTTGGTAAACCTTAAAGTGAGAACCTTGAAGGAAGGTAGAGAAACCTTATACCCACAAAGTTTTCTTCCTTTTTTTGATATAATTTTCTCAAAGCACCTAAATAATAGAATATACATAAGTTTGTTGAGAATAACTCGAAAATATATGTACTTACCACCAAACATAACCGTCAATTGTTGAGTTCTCTTTCAACAGCTTCATAATATGTCCATCGGGACATTTATAGCTGTTTTCTGTAGGTACTAACTGCCGATTTCGTAATGAGTTCTCCTTCGTCCTTCCATTGTTAAAAATTAAGTAAATGTCCATAAAAGTATTTGAAAATATTAAAAATTGCCTCGTTATTCAAATTATTTATTTATTTATTATTCATACGTAGTGCAAAAAGGTAAAAGAAAACCTTATATTAATTGTACTTAGACCTATCAGTCAAGAACGCAATGCCAACTCGATTGCACAAACCAGTAGCTTACACGGTGCGTCAACTTAAATAAATACATATATACACTTACACTAAACTAAGTCATCCATCTTACCGCCCAAACCCATACAGCCACATCACCCCACCACACCCTCACACTCATAAGAAGTCAAAACTTAGCTTATCGTGCAAGTAAACTGGTTCCCGATACTTAACTATTTTGAACAAATGCAGCAGTACCAAAGCAGATCAGCACCAATCACCATCCTCTACACATTGTTCCATCCTTTACATTGTTGTAGACAGCTACTGTCAAATTTGCTGGACTTGTAGTTTTGTTTTGACCGCGTGTGGAAGCGGGTGTGTCCGCGTATTTTAGAAAAATGGAAAAAGAGCACTATTAACAATACAACAAAGTACTACACGGTAGTAAATTTCTCTTGCGATAGTGGCGACAATCGGGTGGTGATGCTAAGTACTTATCGGACCGCCCTCCTTTATTTATACATACCATATAAATGAGGAAAGCGAGTAAAAAATTCTTACAAATAATAAAGACAAGGTAGATAGAAATCCGACATAATAAATTATTATTTTATATAAAATGCTTGTGATAATGCAAAATACATATATACAATTAAAAAAATTAACTAATATCTATTTTAAGTTAATTTTCAATAAATTATCAAAGAAAACAATGATTAGTACTAGTAGTAGTACCGTTAAATTAGTTATAACTCAAAAAACGAATGCTGATATCACATTTTTAATAAAAAAAGGCGTGGTCGTTCACCGATTTTGCCCATTTTCAATACCAACCTTAACACAATAACAAAGAATATTTTTCAACACACAGTAAGACGGACATGGCTAAATCTCAGTAGGTGACGCTGATAAATAATTGTTATACTTTTCTATATCTATATTCTCTATTTCTATGCGTTACACATTTTGTGACTGGAAGTGAATATACCCTTAAACTTAAAAAAAACCGTAAGTGGTTGAAAGAAAAATATGTACATGAAAAGGCTAAGAGCGTTAAGCGTTATTTAAGCTAAACACAGTGCCAAAATGCAAAGACTGTTGAAGTCTTGAAGTTTTAATACAGCTGTATACAACTGCATTTTACGTGACCAAAAGTTATGTTCTAATAATCATTGTTTTTTTAATGACTTATTGAAAATGAATTAAAAATATTAGTTAATTTTTTAAATTATACATACATATGTACGAGGCCTGTTCAAAAAGTAAAGTCAATTTTGGTGCAGCGAATCGATCAAATTTGTTTGTTTTTAAATTGTCAGCACTGTCTGACGTTGTGTTTTCTGAGCAACTAAAAGTAAATCTTTCGATTTTTATATGTGATTTTATTGAACAAAGAACTTGCATTAAATTTTAGGCTTAAATATGGACCTGCCCGGTAACACCAAGCGTATTCATATTTTTACCGTTGTTGTTGATTGTGATGGAGACCCAAACAAAAACATCTGCTCCCCCTAGTTTCTGAATTATAGCCCTTTGAAATTAGTTTCCCCATATCTCCTAAACTATAGAGGATATCCGATATAGATATATACATAAATGTATGTAGAGTAAGATTTTACCAAAAAGTTTATATTTTTGGAGAAAACCCGATTTTAATATTTTTGGTACTCTTTCCGCCCCATTAATAAAGTAAAACATGTAACTACCCAACATAATTTTGTGGAAAATAACAAACTAGAGGTCATTAGCTTTCCACGGCTATTTTTTCGCCATAATCGGTGAAGGTTTTGGAGAAACCAGGGGGGAACAGACGATGATTTTGTTGTTGTTGGCGTCCTCATCACAAGCTACAACAACAACAACTTGGTGGGCGAATCTGCTCAAAATTTTGTTTGCAGAATGTTCCAGAAAGCCTTCGGCGATAAGGTTTTATCTGAGAGGAATGTTTACAAGTTGTATAAACTATTCCAAGAAGGTAGAAAAAGCGTTGAAGACAAAGTGCGTCCCGGAACACCATCAACATTAATCATGAAAAACACGTCAATGAAATCATAGATTTGTTGCTCAAAAAAGTCGGTTGACAATTAGAGACCTTGCTCATAATGTTAACATTTCACTTGGTTCACTCCAAACCATTATGAAAGGGCATTTGTGCTTGAGAAAAGTCAAATCTCGATTGGTTCCTAAAACACTCAATTTCTTCGAGACTTTTTCATAACGGTCTTTCTACATTGTCTTTCTTATTTGTTCGACTCTTTCGCTTTTAACATTTATATGGTATGTATAAATAGTTAATTTATAAAAATAAAAATAAACAAATACTTCCTCTGAAATATTTCCAATAATTTTCCTTCCATTACACTAGCCTACAAATTAACATTTTTTTGTAACGGGCTATTTGACAACATATTCTAAAGGACTTTAGTCCGCTGATTCCAAAAATTATAAAATAAAAAAAATGAAACGAGCCGTTTTCGAGATAATCGTTTTTGAAATTTTTGGCAACTTTACATTAAGGTCCATCCACTTGAAGAGCTACCACAGCTGACATATGTATGTAACCGATTCGATTACAACTAAAAGTAAATTAAAGAGGAAGGATGGACGCATATTTTTTGCTAACATTACTTTGAAATCCGAAAAGTAGCGGGGAAGAAGCACCCATCAATTATTGGGCAGGTTTGCGGACTTTGTTAACCTTTTGCTGAAATCGTAATTTCAAAAGAGGATTTTTTTAAGAAAAAAGACAAAAAACTGCTATATATCTGTATGTAAAAATATGTTCTCGAAACTTTTTTACCCTTTTTATTTTTTATATCGATAGTTTGGACATTTGCGCGATTGTCAACTCGGGTGTTGTCAGCGAGTGTCAACTCGGGAGTGTCAAGATCGATGTCGGGTGTTGTGTTCTGTACCAATATTAATAAATATATAACAATAGTAAAATATATAAATAAAAACAATTTTAAACTCACAAAAGCTCACCTCACTCACCTGTATTCAATAACATCAACAGGTTATTTTTTTGATTTTTTATAGACTTTTCTTACCTATTTTGGTGAAAAAAAAAGAAAATAACAAAAGGGCCAAAGCGAAGCACAACAAAACAATATACATACCTTCACACTGTCAGTCTTCCCGCGAAGTAAGCAAAGTGCGAAACATAGAACAATGTCGGCAACAGCGACATTACATTGGCGGTACAATGAAGTTGTGTCATCATTTCCGCGAAGAACTTGCGGAAGATTTTGTCACCTGTTACATGATTATATTATGCCTATTTGGCAACCCTGTAAATATTGTAGATAGATAGATTTAAGTTAGTTGATAAGCACATGTCGATGTATAAAGACTTATAAGGAAAGATAATAAAAGAACTTAAATTATAATAATCTTGTCTTTTATTTATCATGAAACATGGTGTCAGATGTTGACTCTGGAAATACGGAAAAAAGTAAAGAATCAGAAGAAATAGTAAAAGGTGACAGAATAGTAAAAAGTGAAATTGAACAAATTGATAATTTTGCAATGAATGCAAACACTAATGTTGTGGTTATTAATGGCCCGGATGCTATGCAGTTTGATGATCCGGGAAAGTACTGGCCAATATGGAAGCAGCGGTTTAATATTTATTTGTTGGCATCAGGCAAAAAGAAAGAGGCCGAGGATGTTAAGATTGCGCTGTTGTTACACTACATTGGTGAAAAGGGGTTGGATGTTTACAACTCATTTAATTTGTCGGGAGAAGATGAAACAATTGAAAATGTGTTAAGAAAATTCGATGAATATTGCAATCCGAAGAAGAACATAACAATGGAAACTTTTAAGTTTTTCAACATAATGCAGCAACAAGGTCAGCCATTTTGTGAATTTGAGACAGCGCTGCGCAGACAAATTAAATTCTGTGAATTTTCTTGCTCAGCCAACTGCAAAAAATTTGAAGAGCGTATACTTGGTGACAAAATAATTTTGGGTGTTTTTGACAAAAACTTGCAAACGAAACTTTTGGAGGCAAAAGAAAATGAATTGGATGATGTTATAAAGAAATGCAAAGTAGCAGAGTTGGCAGAAAAAAAATAGAAAAACGCTTGAGGAAAAATGTGAAGTTAACGTTGATACGTTGCAGCGTATGGATAGAGGTAAGAACGTAAAGCATAAGGAGAAAATATGCTATCGCTGCGGTGGTAAATGGAATTTTGAACATCGTCAGTCGTGCCCGGCAATGAAAGATGGTCGTAAATGTAACAAATGTAAGCAGCCTGGCCATTTTGCATCGATGTGTAAAATTAAATCAAGTGGAGGAGGAACACACAGTCGTCGTGTGAATGCTGTAGAGGCTTTAATGGGAGAAGAAGTGTCCGGCACAGTAAATGCCGAATATTTTGATGAAGGTAAATTGAATGTAAATAATGATAGGCAAAACTGTAGTATAAGTGTAATTGGAAAAATTTCGGATTGTAGAGTAAGCTACTTAAGTGGAGGCTGGTTTAAGAAAATATATGTAAATGGACTTGAGGTTAGCTTTAAAATGGATACAGGCGCGGACGTTAATTGCTTGCCAATCAAATATGTAAGGAAAATGAATTTGGAAAATAAAATTGTTAAATCTAATACTCGCTTGTTGGCATATGGTGACGGGGAAATAAGGATATATGGGAAAATTAAATTACGTTGTATTGTGGATAAAGGCAGGGACTCGGAATCTATTGAATTTGAATTTGTTGACGATGAATATCAGCCAATTTGAAGTGGTTGACGATGAATATCAGCCAATATTGGGAAGGGGATCGTGTGTCAGTTTAAATTTAATTAGGAGAATAGATAATGTACAGAATGACAATATTACCTGCGGTAGACTGAGTTCATCAACAGCTGGTAACGTGAGTTGTGGGAAATTGCCTGAGGGCAAGGAGGAATTTGTGTGTACCTATGTTGATGTTTTTGATGGACTTGGTCAAATTCCTGGTAAGTGTCTTATAGAATTAAAGGACAGATCTGAACCGAGATTGAATTATAAGAAGAGGATACCATTTAGTTTACATCATAGGTTGAAGAAACAATTAGATTTGATGGTTGAGGATCGTGTCATTAGCAAAGTGAATAAACCTACCGAGTGGGTGAATAATTTGCAAATTGTTGAGAAATCGGATGGAACTTTGAGAATTTGTCTTGATCCGAAACCACTTAATGAATGCATTAAACGGGAGCGGTGCATTATACCTACGTCTGAGTCAATAATAAGTCGGGTTGGTGGTGCAAAATATTTTACGGTGATGGACCTTAAAAACGGGTTTTGGCAGGTTGTGTTGGATGAAAGGTGCTCAGAGCTTACAACTTTTGTAACCCCCTTTGGATTGTATAAGTGGAATCGGATGCCTTTTGGGTTGAATAACGCTCCGGAAATATTTATGCGGTATATGATACAGATATTTGGGGATCTTGAGGGCGTTGAAGTATATTTTGATGATTTGTGTATTTTTGGGAGAACGGAACAGGAACATGATGAGCGGCTGCTCAAAGTGATTAGTAGGGAATTTAAAGGAATTAGCAAGGGAATTTAATGTGAAGTTTAATAAGAATAAGGTACAGTACAGGTCAAAGGAGGTGTGTTTTATGGGACAGATAATTTCGGAGGGCACTAGTAAACCGGATGGAAAATATTTGAAGGCAATTGAGGAGATTCCCATGCCAAGGGACAAACAAGATGTGCTGCGTATATTAGGGATGTGTAAGTTTCTGGGAAGGTATATTCCAAATTTATCGGCGCTTACGGCGAATCTAAGAGAGCTGACGAAGAATAACGTAAAGTGGCAGTGGACTGATGACCATATAAGGGAAATTGAAGTATTGAAGAGGATAATTTGTTCGTCTCCGGTACTGAGGATTTATGATCCTAAGCTACCACTTGTAATTCAGACAGATGCATCCAAGGATGGTATTGGATGTGTGTTACTGCAAAATGGTTGTCCTGTGGCTTTTGCCTCCCGCAGTCTGAATAAATCTGAAAAGAGATACGCACAAATTGAGAAGGAATTACTTGCTGTGGTTTTTGCTTGTACTAAATTCCACTACTTTATTTATGGTCGGGACGTCGAAGTACATTCGGATCACAAACCGCTCGAAACTTTGATTAGGATGGATTTGGATAAGGTCACAGCTAGGCTTCAGAGGATGTTTATGCAGTTATTGAAATATCCCTCTTTGACGATAAAGTACGTGCCGGGGAGGGATATGTTAGTAGCTGACTGTTTGTCAAGAGCGTTTTTGCCGGAAACTGAACCGGAGGATACAGCTTATAAATCTGTTGTGCATTCGGTAGTTAGGAGATGTTGCATGTCGGACGAAAACAGATTGGCTTATGTCGGTGCTACTGGATCTGATCGTTGTTTGAATAATGTCTTATCGTATCTTGAGAAGGATTGGCCTATATACAGGAATCTGGGCGTTGAGGAGAAGAAGTTTCATAAAATTAGGGATGAGTTGAGTAGTGAAGATGGATTGTTATTTTTTAGGGATAGATTAGTTGTTCCGTCTGAGCTCAGAGTGCAGACTTTGCGGTTATTGCATTCTGCTCATCTGGGTATCGAAAAGACGCGGATGCGCGCAAGGGAGCTTTATTATTGGCCTGGTTTATCGACCGATGTTGAGGAGTTTGTAGGCTCTTGTAGAATATGTGAGGGATTGCGTAGAAGGAATCAAAAGGAGCCATTGCAACAGCATCCTGAACCGGCGTATGCTTGGGAACAAGTTGCAATAGATATTTTTGACTATTCAGGTGCATCGTACTTGGCTATTATTGACTCATACTCCGGTTGGTTGGTCTCGGAAAGGCTGAAGAACAAGTCGATTGATGAGGTGATCGGGATTTTGGGGCAATTGTTTTTCAAATTTGGATTTCCGACTGAGATAAGATCGGACAATGTCCCATTTAACAGTTATAAATTCAAAAGTTTTGCGAAGAATTATAATGTTAAATTAAGGTTCTCGAGTCCGAACTACCCACAGAGTAATGGGCTGGCTGAAAAAGCGGTTTCAATTGCTAAGAACATTTTGAGGAAAAATGTCCTTGATGGAAGGGGTGATTATCAGGAGCAAATTTTGGAGTATAACGTTACTCCGTTGCAGGAAATGCTTTTATCGCCAGCACAATTATTTATGGGAAGAACGCTTAAGACTAAACATCCTGTCTCTAATTGTTTGTTGAGCGAAAGAAATGTAGATGGGGACCAGATCAGGAACCGAATAGTAAGGAAGAGAATGAGACAACAATTATATTACAACAGGACCGCAAAAGTATTAGGGAAGCTAAAGATTAATGACAAAGTTTTGTTTTTGAAGAATGACGAATGGCAATATGGGTTAGTTGTACAGATAGTTAATGATAGGTCATATATAGTTAAGGATGCAAATGGTAATGAGTATAGAAGAAATAGGCGATTTTTGGTGAGTACGAAGAACGAAGCGGAGAATATTCGTTTGGATTACATGGATGAAGATGATGCTGATAGTGGACGAAATGTAGACGATAGGGAAAATTATGATAATGTTGAGGTACAGGAGAATAATAACAGTCTACGGGGAAGAGGGGTATTAGTGGATACCGGGAATGAGATCAGGTCTGATGAGTCGGATTATGAGGATGCTGACGATGGGGACATTACTGATACGTCCAATAGTGTAGATATTCTGCCGGTAGTGGAGGGATATGTAACACGTACTGGGAGAGGAGTTCAAAGGCCACAGTTGTATGGCGAATGGGATCACTATTAGAAAGGGAAGAGATTAAAGAAAGGGAAGCATGTTACATGATTATATTATGCCTATTTGGCAACCCTGTAAATATTGTAGATAGATAGATTTAAGTTAGTTGATAAGCACATGTCGATGTATAAAGACTTATAAGGAAAGATAATAAAAGAACTTAAATTATAATAATCTTGTCTTTTATTTATCATGAACCAGCATGTAACAAAAAACTGCACTATGGATGCACAACGTTAACAGAGAGGTCCTGGAGATCTATGGGGGCCAAAAGAGATGCCTGGAAGTGCCAGTTTTGCAGAAACGAATCGTCATCTCGACCACTCACACCAAAAATGAATGTAGTTGTCGAAAAAATTAACAAAAATATAGAAAGCAAATCGGAAATCAATCGGATTATTTATAACAAAATAAGCTTTATAAATAATATGTTAACAAATGGCAACAAACAGCTGTTGTGGCAAACTAAGAAAAAGACGAAGGAAGAAGGTTGGAAATTCGCATGGGAGAATGATGGAAAGGTATTTGCCAGAAATAAAGAGAGCACTGAGGCTCTGCACATTCAGGCATTGCACGACATCGATAAAATTAAACGAGATTAGATGAGCAAAGTACGTAAGTACCAATTAGAAAACTTTGTCAACAATGGGTGAAGAGAGTGAAGTTAGCTTATTTGATTTCAATTTCAGAATATGTAAAGCTTTTAGTGAACATTCGCATTTCGCTCTTGTTCTGATCGGACGTGTTTTTTGCTTTACGTTTATTTTTTTTCCATTCTCATTATGCTTTGCTCTGCTTGTGCTGTATTAGTTAGTGATCGCGAAAATAATATTGCAATTGCTATCAATAAACTAACAAGCGAAGTAGCTGAATTTAAAAAATTCATTTATAATCGTTTTAAAAGTGAATTATATGCCACTGATAAAGACGAAACCTGTTCTCAAGTGTCTGGTTTTTCTAGTGCGGGCGACGCTGGTGAGGCTACGCTAACAGTTCCGTCGCGCCTCCGCCCCCGCAAACCGACAGCTAAGAAAGCAGTTGAGAAAATTTGATCTCCTGTAATGCAAAGTGCTCGCTCTCTCGCTAAAAAACCGGTTTCTAAGTCGGCAAAATCTGTTGTTGAGTCCGCAGAGCTTGATATTTGCACTAATCAAACCAGTGTTTCTAATGCAAATTCATCGGAACCTAGTGTTGTAAACGACACCGCGGCTGCTAATAATTCTTCAGCTGTACATGGTTCATCTGTTCCTGCTGCTCACCATGACTGGACAACGATTAGCAAGAAAACTTCAAAGAGGCGCGAAATCATTATTGGCAACAATGTGAACAGTGGTTTAGAAGTTATAGCCAATAAAAAATGGTTTCACTTGGCGTACTCTAAACCCACCGTTACTGTGGATAATATCATTGACTATGTTCATGATACCTTTAAAATTGATAAAATTCACATGGTGTGTTATAAACTGGTAAAAAAGGATTCCGAGCTTTCCGAGTTAAAAAAGATTAGCTTCAAACTTGGAGTTGACGAAGCTTTTTATAAGGTTTTCAATAACCCATCTTTGTGGCAAGCTAATATTAAGTTACGTCCCTTCCGTTTTTTTCAAAAACCCGGAGAATCAGGAGATCTGCATTAACTGAATCACGTGAATTTAATAATGCAGCGTTAAATTCGATAAAAACTGTATATGGTATTTACCAAAATGTTCGGGGAATCAACACAAAGTTGCGAGATTTATTTACGCTTAGTTATGACTTGGATTATCATATTGTAGCTTTCACAGAAACATGGCTTAGACCTGACGTTCATAACTTGGAAATTTTTTCTGATAATTACAATATATACAGAAGAGATAGAAATACCACTTCAACAAATTTAACGCGTGGAGGCGGTGTACTTATCGCTGTTAAATCTTCGTGCTTTTCTACAGAAGTGACGTCGATAAACGTTGCAGATATCGAGTTCTGCTGCGTCCACGCAAAAATTGCTGCGTTAACTTTGTATGTAACCTGTTCTTATATTCCTCCTAATTCAAGCGAAGATATTTACTCAGCCCACGCTAAATGTATTGCTGCAGTAGCTGAAATTATGAATCCCAGTGATAGACTAATTGTTCTGGGCGATTTTAATTTACCTCGAGTGGGTTGGGAGAAATGCGAATACACTTCAGCTCTACTTCCATCATCTGAAGCTCAAACCGACTCATGCTTCCTAAATGAGGTGTCCTCCTGTGGCCTCTCTCAAATTAACTATATTAGTAACTTCAACAATCGCACTTTAGATCTTATCTTCGTTGATGATATGGACTTATTCGAAGTATCTCGCTGTACGCCTCTTGTATCACCTGAGGATAAACACCATCCTAGTCTAAAAATCAATATAATTAACCAACCGCTCAAAGTTTCCTCACGCGGCAGTGGAATTCGTAAGAATATGAAATTTAACTTCAAACACACAAATTATGACCTACTGAATGATGCTATTAGCTCCCTAGATTGGAGTTCAATCCTACATCTGGATGAATCTACACCTTGCCTGGATTTCGCTGTACTTTCTTTTAACACCACCTTAACGAATTATTTTAATTCATCCGTACCGTTGCGATCACAGACCTAGTGTTCTGGCCCTACATGGTTTACTAAAGATCTACATGCGTTAAGGAGGGTAAAATCTAAACTTTATAGATTATATTGTAGAACACTTACTTCTGTAAATCTGTGCAATTACTTGTCTACAAGACGTAAATACCGGCGTCTATGCAAGCAGGCCTATAGCAATTATATAGAAAAAGTTAAATCGAACTTACGTTTGGACCCAAAATCTTTTTGGAATTTTATAAATATTAAACGCTGAAGTTACTAATATAGTCACAACGTGATTGTGATGCGAGAGTAAGCTGACGTGTTTTCTTGGTCTCCGCTGTGGCTTGTGTTTTTCATGCGATTAATCGGTCTTTTGATCGCGTTCTTTTGCAAAATAATTTCAACCACAACTTGGAAATTGGCATACAATTGAATTAGTGAATTTTATAACATATATCAAAAGTATTTAAATAAAAGAATAAACATTTTTCCTGGTGCCAAATTTATTGGAGTTAATATACATACTCGAACAATACACACATTTCTGTGGAACATGAGTAACGGTTCTTCCTCTCACGAAGTGGTCAACACACGCTCTAAGAAAGCTCAGTCTGCAGTACTTGGCGCTGTGACGTCGGCTCACTCCACCAAAAATACGGTAAAGGTGAGCGAAATAAATAACATGTCTCTCACAGCACATGAACTTGAAGAGCATCTTCATAAGCAAGCCGACCTTCTGCTGAGTCGCTTCTCAGTAGAATTAACCTGTCATCGGAAAGAGCTCTCTGATCAAGTGAAACAGATTGAGAAGAACATTACTCAGAGATTGAACGCTTTCGACGATTCTTTGAAAGATTTACAACGGCGCATGGTATGTGTGGAGGAGCAGAGAGGTGATTGCGAGCAATTAAAAGCAGATTTTGTCACAGCCAAAGTATCGTTAGCTAAACTGGAATTGAGGTGTGACGCAGCTGAGAGACGCGAAATTGCGTGCGATGCAATACTTGCAGGCGTTCCCAAACTTGATGATGAGGACTTAAACAAAATTTTTAATACGTTGTGCTGTGCCGTGGGATACACTGCGCTTGCTGCTGTCTCAATTTTTCGTCCACCACAGCAAAACCGTGATCTGGATCCACCCATTATCATCAAATTTAATTCGTTGTCCGAGAAGAACGCTGTTTTTAAAGCTGCTGCTAATTTTCGAAAACGAGAGGCTCGTCAGCTCCGGCTTTCAGACGTTGGTATGGAATCTACTAAAAGCATATGCCTGAATGAGAGCTTGACGCGGCCAAATCGCTTGATACTCCAACTTGCTGTCAAGTTAAAACGTAACAACCTGATTTATGCAGTTTCCACGAGGCGTGGCGTTGTTACCGTGAAATCGAGGAATAACAGCAGCTGGACAACCATTACACATGCTGGAACATTGCAGGCTATGGTGGATAGCGGCCAAGTCGACGATAACCATCAATGAAAGCTTCACATAGATACCATCACTTGCAGTTGTTATTAAGTATCTTATTACTTAGTAGCAAAAATCTGTTGCCTATAATTTTAACATTTATTTTCTTGCTATGTACTTTTGTCTTACTTAATCTATCATATCCTTTTTATTTTTCCACTATTTCTCACTACCACTATGGAACTCCTGCGACCGACAACCTGGATACAAGTATTCCAATCTTAAGTGGGTACTATTTCAAAACAAGCTGGATGTGCTGCTGGTTGTCCTCCTTGTCTAATGTCTGTAGTGAATACAGATATTACTAATAATGGAAGTTCCAGTGCCTGTGTGTATAACATGGTGCGTGTGTTTAGTAGACAAAGTGATGGTCTCAAGATCTGCCATATTAATGCACAGAGTCTAAATAATAAAATTGACGAATTTAGATATATCTTTGAGAGGTCGGATATAGATGCTGTATGCATCTCGGAAACATGGTTTAACTCTACATTGCATGATGGCCTGTTTTCAATTCATGGTTATCGATTACTTCGGAATGACAGACTGTCGCACGCAGGGGGCGTTGCAATCTATATCAGAAATAATATCTGCTGTAAAGTGAAACTCAAATCACCCCCAAACTCAACTATAGAATATATATTTGTCGAAATTTACTCCGAAGTTGACAACCGACCGCATGTGTAGTCTCGCTCTATACCCGGTTAATGTCGACGTACCTACACACTACACATGTACTAATGAGACCCTTATTGATGTCATCTTTGTGTCTGATAGAAATAAAATCCGATTTTACAACCAATTATCCGCACCTCAATTTTCGCGACATGATTTACTGTTTCTTGTGTACGATTTTAGACTTAATTACCTTTCTGGCTCATTTACCTTTCGAAGCTTTAGAGATATTAACATTCCTGGCCTACGCTCAGATATTGCACATGTTAACTGGAACGCTATTCACACAATGTTATCAGTCAATGATCAAATAAATTTTATTAATCAGGAAATCACGAAAGCTTTTGATAAGTTTGTTCCTCTAAAAAGAAAGGTTGCAAAATGCCCTGACAAGCCCTGGTTTTCTAATACAATTAAAGAATTGATTTCACAGCGGGATTTAGCGTTCAAGCGTTGGAAGCGATTGAGACTAGCGGCTCTGTATCTGAAGTTTACTCATGCTAAAAGATTAGTAACCAAAGCCGTCAAAAAGGCCAAGCGTGCATACTTCAGTACCAAATTTTCGTTTGCCATTAGTTCCAAGCAAACTTGGAATCAAATCCGTGATGCTGGTCTTATAAAAGATTCTAGATCGTCGTATCAAGATGACGTAAACTGTGATGCACTTAACAACAAATTTCTTAATATTAATGTACCACAAATTAGTGTTAACCATTATATGACCAGCAGCTTCCACTCGCTTGGACCCTCCAATCCAGTAGTTGATTTTTGTTTCAGATGCGTGAATGGAAAAGAAGTTCTAGCAAGTCTAACAAGTCTTAAATCCACTTCCGTCGGACTAGATGGCATCTACCCCTCCTTCGTCAGACTTTACGGCCTCAACATTTCCGGATGCCTGGAAAGTCGCTAAGGTTATTCCAATCCCGAAATCCGACAACGATTATCGTCCAATATCGATCCTCCCGTTCCAATCCTCCGATCCTCCCGTCCAACATACTGTTGTTTGCGGATGACGTGAAGCTATTCTTATCGTATAAAAATGGACATGATGCAATGCTCCTGCAAGATGATCTTGTCTCATTGCTTGCATGGTGTAACGTCAACTGTATGAAGCTGAATTTGAATAAGTGCAAACAAATGACATTTGCTCGCTCTAACCAATTAATATTTAATTATAGTATTGGCGACTATAAGCTTGATTATTTGAATGTTGCTGAGGACCTTGGTGTAGTCCTGGATCGTAAACTTCGCTTTCATATTCACATAAACCGCATATCTTGCAGAGCCGCCAGTGTATTAGGTTTTATTAAACGTTGGTCTAAAGAATTTGATGATCCATATATCTCTAAGGTATTATTTACCTCGTTAGTTCGGCCTCTATTAGAATATGCCTCTCCGGTCTGGAATCCAAACTTCAGATGCCATATTACGGAAATTGAATCCGTACAAAAACAATTCCTACTCTTCTGTCTACGGAATCTACGTTGGGATCCCGCACTAAGATTACCACCGTATGCTTCTCGACTTAAGTTAATAAATCTACCATCTCTCGAAAATCGCAGAATTATGCTCAACGCTATGTTTATCCGGAACCTGCTGTTTGGCATCGTGGACTCTACATACGTATTAGCTAACGTTTATATAAATGTTCCTCGCCTAACATCCAGGAGCCGTGAATTTCTCCATCTAAGTTTCTGCCGATCTACATTCCTTCAGAACGAACCATTAAGGAGCGCTTGCGCAGATCTCAATTATGTCTTCACGAGCATAACTTTGTCTGAGTCAATCACCTTAACTAAACAAAAAATCTTAGCTTTTTTGTCAAATTAGTTTCATTTTTTATTGTCTACGAAACTATAAAGCCAAAATGGTTTAGTTTTACACTTATATTTAAATGTTTAAGTTATGTTTAAATGTTTAAATAATAAATAAATAAATAAATGAAAGAGGAATTAAAAGGTATGAATTTTCGTTGTATATGTTTAAATATAAGATCTTTAAGAAAGAATTGGGATATTTTTTGTGCCCGCATATATCCAATTATTAATTGCATGGATTTCATCGTGCTCTTGGAAACTAATGTTAAGGAATGTGAAAATAAATTATATATGCTAGAAGGATTTGTTTCCGAATTTTCAAACAGGTAGAAAAAAAGGGACGGAGGAATAGCTATGTTCATAAAAGATGACATCAAATATGAACGGATGTATATCGATTCTTTATCCTTTGAAAACCTAACCGTGAAAGTGAAGTCTCATCAAAAAGAAAAATTAATTGCAGGAGTTTATAGACCACCAGCATTACGACAAACTGACTTTATAGAGGAATTTACGAAAATCACTGACTTGGTAGGACCAAAAATTGAAGTGGTAATTATGGGAGACTTTATTTATTTATTTATTTATTTCAAGTTGTACAAAAAAGGTCAGTAAACCTTGAACAAATTGTACAAGTAAATACAAGTAGTTATATAATACAAGTAAATATATACAGTGCAAAGGTGGTTTATATGGCTAATTTCCCTACCAATTTCCCATCCAAGTTCCATCAATGCAACGAAAACCAACGCCGCCCGTAGTTCCAGCCCCAAATTTCACACAATGATTTTGAATGAACCTTCGGGTGTTTTAGATTTTATGGCGGTAGCAGCAACAACCGGCTTAAGATGGCGATCTCAAAAACATTCATGACCCAATCAAGTGATTCAGTGCACCAGCCTTAAAGCTTCGCACCGATCGACCTGTCTTTAAATGGTTAGGTAGAGCATTCCAGATTCTGATACTTCTCACAAAGAAGGATCTCTCCATTGCTAGTGACGAAAAGTGAGGTACACTCAGAAAAATGTTTACTATGGCTAAGTTAAAATTAACTAATTTTAAGGAAAATTAGGAAAAAAAAAATGATCATGATTTGGCTCCAAAGAAACTCTTTTCTTACTTTTAGTTCATTATTTTCCTTAAAATTACTTCTTCAATATGAGGGAAAATTTACTGAAAGTTAGGAGGTGTTAGACTTCAGATAAGTATACTCTCCCCTCAAAAGTAAGGGTTTTATTCCTAATGTGGAACGAAAAATTTCCTTAAATCCAGGCGATATATGAACTTAACTTTAGGAAAAGTTTTTAAGAAGTAACAACGTTATTTACTCGATCTGACGCCAAGCCGTAGTAAAATGTAGTAATTTATTTTTTTAAACCAAGTTTAATGGTTCCATTAACTCAAGGAAATATTTACTATAAATGTGGAAAATATGTACTCATTGGCAGTTAATATGTTATTAAAGTTAAGGAAAAGTTCTTAAGTAAATTTCAAAATGTTACTTAAATTAAGTACACATTTTCCTTAAGATCTGTTGTCAAAAAGTTAATTAGATACAATTAAAACACTTTACACTTTGTTTATAGAGTAATTATCTTTATTTTAAAAAAATGCTTTTGGTCTTATATAATATTTATTATTTATATGATAAATATGAATTGGAGGAGACTTGACGGAACTTATATTAAATGTATAAAAGCCCAAATGATTACAGTCACTTAAATACGATACAAAATGTTTGCTGTATGAGAGAACATTTATTTTTTGACATAAAAGAAAAACTGTCGCTCCCAAAGTATAAATTTCCTCAATTTTGTATGGCGTAAAATTTTGCTTATAAAAAAATATTACAAAATTTCTTTTATATGTAGTACCACAGTACTCAAAACTTAAATAACATGTTGCTTGCATTAATTCTTCGTCACTTATTGATTTTTTTAATTCATTAAAAAATTTTGAATTTTGTGCGCTACAATTTTTAACACCAAATTTATATAACTTCCTCTCAAAGTTAATTATATACTCAGAAAATGACATACAACATTTTATGGCAATTGATAAAGGCAAATTTTTTCGAGATGTTATATTTCTTGCGTAACTCTTTAACTGCCGGTGTTTTGATTCAAAACCGAAAGTCCAAAGATGTTTAAGGGGACCAGAATGTTCAATAATTCTACAATAATGAGTTAAAAAGTGATGCTTTGGCTTTAATATGTATCCAAAGGACTGCTTGTACAAAGGCCACTCTTCAAAGATTTCCTGTAAGCTGTGATTGCCTCTTAACAAGTTTTTTCTTATTTGAAATGTTTTCTTCCATTTAGTATATATTTCATCGATTGGTTCTGTATTGTATGTTAACCAATTTTTAATAACTGATTCCTCTTCATCTGAAAAGTGCATAGTATGTATACATTCAACAATGTTATTATAAAATTAAGTATCATATAAGTATGTATGAGTATAAGTAAATAATTTACGCAAAGCCAATAATACGGGATAGAGCTAATTCTTTTATGGCTAGTTGGAGGCTACCGTATATTTACCAATTACATTTGTAATCTTAGCTCATTGAAATCCTAAGCGGCGAGTCCATAAGTGGCTTATTGGAACTATGCCAAGCGCACTGAACTCATTAGTCCGCAGATCCAATGGCCAATGTAAATTACCGACTATTACAGCGAACTAAGCCAAAATTAAAGAATATGAAAATCTTTACCCGATGCAATTATTAATTTATATATTTAAATTGCAGTTATTAATTTATATATACATACTAAAATATTTATATATACTATTATTTTTATATGCTAACTTTACCTATAGTTTCTATAGTTTCCATTGACTTAAACTCTTCTTCATCATTGGTTTTAGTTTTTAAAAGTCCTTCCTTTCTCAGGTTGAACACACAATTGTGGTATTTAGAGTATAAGTGACCTCCAGGTTTTCTTCCTTTTTTTTGAATGTAATAAGTCTCCTGTAATAATAATAATGGATCATTAAATTTATTTATATATAGTATGTATAATTTACCGTAGTTTCACTTTTAAAGAACTCTGAAATAGCCTCGGCAATTTTTTGAAAGGTTTTTGGGACAGGTGTTTTGTTTTCTTCAAGAAGAAGCTCCGTAATTGTGTTCACTAAGAGTTTGCGGCATTTGGGATTTAAATATTTCTTTTCATAATAAAATTTCAACGTATTTCTTCCACTGAGGGACTTCTTCAAAAAATCTTCAATACTAAACTAAATGTAAATATTAAAATTAGGACCGTAAATTGAAATTAAACCTACTTCGGTAAAGTCCTCACTTGATGTCATTGAGAGTGTCGATGCAGATGCTGTGCGGTGTATGGGATATAGATTTATACCCTGTAAAATATCCCAATTTTGTATTGCGGAATTTTGAAATTATTTCATTATGAATTAATCACCTGCTCCGTTTGCCAATTTCTTAGGTTATATTCGAATATAACTCTTGCACCATACATGCATTTCGGTACTACGTCATCCAGATGAGTGGCCGTTAAGTATTTTAGGCTCTCTTCATTGAAGTTGTGTTCTGAAAATAATCATTTATTACCAGAGCCTGAAAATAACTCTTATTCCAATGACCTTCCTCAAAGAGTTAGACTTTTAACTTTTATTTTGAAAATAAATTTTTCACGAGTTTTGTTTTGTGCCTTTCGTAATTTTTCGTTTCTTTGACAAAAAAGCATAACAGAAGATCGAGTGAAATACACTAAGTACAAAAACCGTTTGTTGTTAGTATTTGCACATGCTTTGCAGATTTTATTGTGTACGCGATGTATAATGAATAGGCAGTTTCTAGGAAAGAAGTTGATAAACGACGCGAAAGCAAAAAGGCTATCGTCTAGTGCAGGGATGTTCACCGGAGCTGCCCGTAGCAATTCTCGCGGGCTCAGCAATTGCCCGTACGGGCTGGGTGAGGGGGATAAGTTGAGAGGGAAGTGTTGGAGACAGTGGCGTACGCATTAAAATTTTAGGTCTTTAGGGTTTTTGAACCCTCTCTTTAAAACACCAACAATTTCTCATACCATTTGCAATATATCAAACTATTGACTGAATTCAGCCTTTAGAAATTTAGGAAGGTACTTTTTTAGTAAATTATATCTGGCAATCTTATAATACCATGGTACAAGAAATTGAATAAACCCGAATTAATATCTACGCCCGTGGACATATGGTACAATAGTTATGCACACAACTTTTCTATCAGATACAAACCCAGCCAATCACAAGCTGTCAATTATCGAAAATTTTAGACTGCACAGTGGAACAACATCACCAAATAATTGTTTGCAAGCGTTTTTTATAATTAATTAATGCAACATAATTTTCCTTTTGATAATATTATATAATATTTATTATTCTTATTTAAATAATTAAAACAAGTTTTGAAATAATTATTACAATTTGTGTTTTGTTTCCAAATTTATTAATCATCATCATTATCCTCTTGAGAAAGTTTTCTTACAATTATTCCTTCAATGTTGGGTTCGATGTCCTTGCAAGAAGAGAGGCGCGAAATGGCTGCAGTGTTTATATCAGAAATAGGGTTTCTTAATGTCTTTTAACATTCATAATGTCATAATGTCTTTTAACATTATAAAATTTATATATAATATATTTTTTGCATATTAGGCACTGAGTTTGACCACCGTTTTCTCTGCAAAGAAATTGTAGCTTCCATTCGGATTTAAAACTGCAGGCTTTGTTTTTAGCAGCACTCATTTCAAAGTATCCCACTGTATTTATGAAATTCAGCAAGCTTATAATATGAACACCCAACAGGAAATGGCAGTCAATTAATGTTTAATTTTAATTTTAATGTTTAATTTTTTTTATTTATATTTAATATTAATTTTCCAGAATACAATGCATCAGTTTTGTTCACTTTGAAAACACTTTCAATAATGAGCCAATGTAATTTAAAAAACCCATATTATGCATTTTTTATACATTCAATCACTATTCCTGGAATCCAATTTCCTGAAATACACCTCAAAGTCTAAATTATTTTTGTTGTTGTTGGCCACAGGTAACACTAACAACAGCAATAAAAAATAAGGACGCTTAGGTAGCTGGGCATTATTTGTCATTATAAAGGTCATTTGTTTTTAATTTTTGTAAATGTGACAATTCCGGCTGGGTGCTCATAAATATATTTTTGCCTATCTGTATCCAACAGCCAATGAGATGCAGAGATTCACTGAGAGAAATTATATATGCTGAACAGTACATTTACGTACTTTCAGCTTGCCCATAATTATTTCCAAAAATGTACTGATTTTCGTGAATGATGACTCATATGCGTTTTTTGTTTTGTGAAACGGATAAATGAAAGTTGCACCGACTTTGGCATAATTTTTTTCAAGTTTCAAGCATTCGTCAAGAAACATTTGAAGTTCTTTCTTTTATTCTCTCAGTGCATATTCTTATCTGCAAAATCTAGAACATTCATGTGTTTGTGTGTAATTTTTCGATCAGCTTGCAATTAGGGTAACCATATTGCACTTTTTCAAAAAGTTGAAAATTTCTATTGCAAGGTGTGGAAATATTTTTTAAAGAAGTTTTAAAAACGCTTCAATATAAATACCCTATTATCTTTATACAATTTATATTCTTCTGCAGTAAAAAATAAAAAATGTTTGCACAAAATGAAACAAATTTTGTATTAACAAGCGAAGATCTTAAGAATTTAACTTTAAACCTGGTCACTCTGCCCTGCAAATTTGTTCTCTTGTTTGTACGCCATTTTGCCAAGTGCCCGCGGAGCCCGCGGCGTGCCCGTACGGGCCAACTGCCCGCGAAAGCTAATTTGTGCATCCCAGTTGTACGCCATTTTGCCAAGTGCCCGCGGAGCCCGCGGCGTGCCCGTACGGGCCAACTGCCCGCGAAAGCTAATTTGTGCATCCCAGGTCTAGTGTACAATTGTTCGTGTTTTGTAATTTCGGCGTCGAATTTATTTTGTGGTGCCGCAGGAAATTTGCACGGAACTGTACACGAAATCTTTGCCTTTCTAAAAATTGCTTATAAAAATGCTTCAAATACACGTGTACACATGCAAAGTCTGCAATTAACAAACTGGCTGACGAAAAGCTTCCATTATAGTATACTAGAACTGCAACAAATTTTACTTTTGTTCATAGCCATAATAAGCAGTTTTGTTCTCAATACAATTACGCATTATATTCACGCAATTAAATTCGTGAATTTTTAATTTCTATTGCGTGAATATAATGCGTAATTGTATTGAGAGTATATATGTATACTCTCATGTGTACTAATCACAAGTTAAATAAAAATTAATTTATTATAGAATATAGAATAGAATCTTACCTTGAAGTATTTCCAGTAATTCCTCTCCTTTTAATGCCGTGACCAGTTCTTTAAAATTTTTTTCATCACCCATTACAGTAAATTAAAACATAAAAAAAACATTCACAATTTATTAAACGACACACGACAGCAAAGACTACAAGACTGAAAACTCTTTTTTCGCTTTGAATGTGTTAGTGAAATCAGGCTTGGGTGTCGTAGATTACAAAAACAAAACGCATGTAATTTTGACAACTGGGGAGTGAATTTTGACAACTCGGGAGTTTGTTTACAAAATTCAGAAAAATATTTTGAGAGAGGAATGCAACTCTTGTTCTTCTTCATAGAAATAAGCCAGAAATATGATTTCTTAAATTCGTAAAAAAGACCAGGGCGACATTTTAAAATCTACGCATGCTTCTAGAAATGATCAGGGAACCTTTTTTAAGTCTTATAGTTGCACAATATTGAATAATTTGCAAGTAAAATGAAGTTAAAATTCATAAAAATTGCTCATTTCCCAAAATTAATCAGCTGTTTTTAACCTACCACACGTATTTTTAGCCGAAAGAGATGCCAACGTATTCAACCTGTTTTGTTGAATATTAATGTGTGATTTAGTTGAATATTTAGATAATTGTGATTTTAGTTATTTTCGTCTTTAATTTAAATGAATTTAATTTTAAATGCATGAATTGAGAATTTGTTTATGTTTAATTAATTTTAGTTTAAATAAATAAAGTGTAAATTTATTTGTGTTAACACATTTTAATTTAAATAAAAGAAAAATGAAGAATTACAAAAAAAAAATAAGTTTACATTACTTTTTTATATTTCTAAACAGCTTAGAAATCGTCAAAACCTCGAGAACTCATAAATGCAAGGTAGTTTTTCTATTAATGTTTACTTAAACACCAAAAAAATAATTAGTAATAAAGTTGTGTCATTGGTATCCCTGCCACTAACCCACCCCATCATTTTGTGGCGGTGTGGTAACAAAGCAAAACGGTTTACCTTTTCAGATATCATGCTTTGTGTTGGCCTGTTTTAGCTTGTAACAAGTCGACAATTTCACCATGAAATTCACATACACTGTATGTGAACACGCGGACGGACATTTTTTTGAGCTCTCTCACGAAATGAGAGGAGTTTCCAGTCTTGTAGTCTTTGCACGACAGCATCCAACAAGCGATTCTTAAAGACTGAGAAACCACAGACTACAAGACAAGAAACTCTTTTTTCGCTTTGAATGTGTTGGTGAAATCTGGCTTCGGTTTGGTAGATTACAAAAACAAAACGCATGAAATTTTGACAACTCTGGAGTTTGTTTGCAAAATTCAGAAAAATATTTTGAGAGGAATGCAAATCTTGTTCTTCTTCATAGCAATAAGTCAGAAATATGCTTTTTTAATATAAACACGTAAAAAACACCAAGGAGACAGTTTTAAAACCAACGCATGCTTCTAGAAATGACCATGAAACCTTTTTTAAGTTATTTAGTTGCACAATATTGAATAGTTTGCAAGTAAAACGAAGTTAAAATTCATAAAAATTGCACATTTCACAAATTTAGTCAGCTGTTTTTAACCTACCACGCGTATTTTTAGCCGAAAGAGATGCCAACGTATTCAACCTGTTTTGTTGAATATTAATCTGTGATTTAGCTTAATATTTACTTAATTATGATTTCAGTTCTTTTGGTCTTTAATTTAAATGAATTACATTTTAAATGTGTAAATTGAGAATTTGTTAAATTTTAATTTAAATAAACAGATTAAAAATGTATTTGTGTTAACACATAAATAAAAGATAAATGAAAAATTACAAAAACAAATAAGTTTACATTACTTATTAATATTTCTAAACAGCTTAGAAATCGTCAAAACCTCGAGAACGCATAAATGCATATTTTCTTAAAAGCCAAAAAAAAATATGTAATAAAGTTGTGTCATTGGTATCCCGCGGTTTGGTTTTGGGTTCCCGCGTCTTCTGTATATTATTAATTCTGTGGTACTATAAACATGTTAAAATGACATCCATACAAGTATGCAGCCGCTTCAATTTAAGTAAATTTCACAAACTTCAACAGATATTCTTAAGGAAAATTATGAACTTACTATAAGTTAATCATATTTTTACGTTAACTAAACGTAAGTAAAAATTACTTAATTTAAGAACATTTTACTTAAAAATAGTAAATATTTCTTAAATTTAAGGAGAATTTTTGTCATTAATCTAAAGAAAACTTTTTTATATTTCAAGTTCATACATTTTGTGTAGTATAAGAGTGTAGTATAAGAAAGCGGGATCTATTAGATGAGCTGAATTGTAGCTTTTCAAAGAGGCAGAGGGGTGCTTTATTTTTAATAATGCTAAAGAGCATTGTAACAGCTCTAAGTTTCAGGAAAGGGTCCAAGTCCGAACCAAGGACAAGAGGAACAAGGGACGTATGGTCTCTACTGCGCAATGAGAAGACAAACCGGACTACTGAACTTAAGCAAACTCTTAACTTATTCTTGCACCGCTCACTACATCCACCGTACACTTCACAACTATAGGTTATATGAGGGATAATTAACTACTTTACCAATAGCAATCTAGTTTACTTGGGAAGAAGCTCTTTTATACGATATAAATTCCGAAGGATAGCATAAATTTTCCTCCGAATAATGGCTACGTGATTGTCCCATGAAAGAGTTTCAGTAAGAAATACACCCAGGTTCCTAGCCGTTTCTAAAAAGGGTAAGTGCAAATCCCTGACACCCGCCTGCGTCTCAACATGGATCTGTGGTACGAAGCTGCTGGCTGCTGTATTACCAATGACCATAGCCTGGGTCTTATCCAAATTTAATCTTAGTTTATTTGCCGAAGCCCACGACGAGATGGAAGTAAGATCTTCGCCTAAACTCTGAGCCCCCAGAACGGTTTCTTCCTTTTTACAATCGAGTAGCAACTGCACATCATCCGCAAAGATGCTTACAAGCGAGTGCTTCACCACCTGTGAAGGTCATTTATGTACAGAAGAAAGAGTATGGGTCCAAGTACTGAGCCTTGAGGCACACCACTGTGGATTGGGAGAAAACTAGAGCATTTATTACTTATTTGAACGCACTGCTTTCTTTGGGACAGATATGAATGCATAGGCCTACAAGCCGGCCCAGAGAAGAAGAATCGCTCCCTGAGTTTGGTACGCATAATCGCGAAGTCAATACAATTAAAAGCCTTACTGAAGTCTAACATAAGTAGCAGGGACAAGTTTCTAGCATCCATATTATGGCGTATTGTTTCCGTTACACTTAAGAGTGCGGATGTTGTGCTATGCTTTTCTCGGAAACCAAACTGGTTGGCGAAAACATTCACTCTGTCATCCCGATGCAGAAAATCCATAATTTGGTTTTTCAGAAGGATCTCACATAATTTTGACAGGCATGGTAGAATACTAATGGGTCTAAAGTTTTCGGCCCTCACAGGGTTCGCAGATTTTGGAATTGGGGTAATTCTCGCAACCTTCCACAGCAGGGGGAATTCGGATGACATTAGTACAGCGTTAATTACATGGAGGATATGAGTGCAAAAAGCTGGGAAAATGAGTTTTACGAATCTTAAATGAATACCGTCAAGACCAACTGAGTTCGATGTCATGCCACGCAGAGACTCCCAAGCTTCATCTAGCGACACACATATAAAGGAAAAGGACTCGTCATTATCCGGGATATCATCGACCACTGTTTGCGCTTGTGCTGGGGCATGAAGCGATGCAAAGAAAGTGTTTAACTCGTCGGGTTCCATTTCAACCGACTCCCTCTTTCCTTTTAGCCCACCAAAATTCTGCACTTTTTTCCAAAATTCTTTAGTTGACTTTACTCCCTTAAAGCATTGGTTTCCAAACTGAAACCTAGCTTTTCTGTTTAGCTGAGTCACTCTATTTCTGTGTCTGGCAAATATTTTCCAGTTTTCAGTAGACCTGTTTTCCAGGAATGCTTTGAAC
Organism: Myopa testacea; assembly: GCA_949629155.1. Classification (NCBI taxonomy): domain Eukaryota; kingdom Metazoa; phylum Arthropoda; class Insecta; order Diptera; family Conopidae; genus Myopa; species Myopa testacea. The sequence continues at coordinate 21,026,520 of OX451346.1, read as the reverse complement.
GCCAAATCGCGAAGAACAATCGCCTGGTCCAACTCCTGCGTTCGCCAAGGACAGCCAACCGTGCGCGGAGAAAAGGTCTTTAATGGTACAAAGGTGTCGAATAGGTGTTGAATAACTGAATTCAAGAACTCCAACTTAGTGTTGACATCACTTAGACAGTATAACTGGGACATGTCTATCTGCAGACATGTTTCAAGTAAGTGGTCGGCATTTACATCATTAAAACTGCGGAATCGGAAGGCAGGAGCTGGACCTAGCGTTGGGAGGTCCGCTGAAGCAAAAATAAGCGCATGCTTCGAAAAAGATGGCACCCAGAACTGTCCTGTCTTTTTGACACCTATTGAATCGCTCGCTAAGAAGAAGTCAATCAAAGAAAATGAATCATGTTGAACACTAAAATGGGTTGGTTGACTGAAGTCCAAGATGCGTAGATTGAACCCATGAGCCAGTGTAACCACGTTGTTTTTAGTATTTTGATTTAGCAGATTGAGATTAAAATCCCCCATAATCACGATGGTCTCGTACCTAGAAGTGATCTCGGATAGGACTTCAGAGATCATGCTTAGATCCCCATTTGTGCGGTAGATCACTCCAACCACTACTTTGCGCCCACTGGTCATACCTTCAATAAACAGATATTCAATGCTATGGTGTTGATCGGACTTCGCAACAACCCTAATATGTTTAATTGTTGTCGCAACATACATCGCGACACCACCACCTCTGCTTGCCGCCCGGTCATTTCTGACTAACTTGTACCCTAAAATCCTTCCAAGTTCATCTGGCATGTCGGGCCTGAACCAGGTTTCAGACACCCCAACGACCGACAGTAAACGCCCGACAAGTATACTCTTCAAGTCATCCAACTTGTCGGGCCGCGAGTGCGCGCAAAGACTTTGCGCATTGAAGTGCCCGAAGCTCAGACCACTTCCACAGCCTCCCAATGCCCGACTTAGCACTGTGTTGCCGCCAACCACCTGGTCTTCCACCCTAAAAGTCAGACTCAATTATTCGACAGGCCGGACCGCACAGCGTTGGCCTCGCCGCACCGGATGGACTCAGACTGGGAAATGCACAAGAAAAAAAAGAATAATAATTCCTATAAAATAATGATATAAATCTAAAATCTCGTTATAAATCTTTAATATAAATCTAAAAGACAACTCTTCGAGAAATGTCTTAAATTACAAAGAATTGGCATGGCTTCACATGGATTATGCAACCTAATAAAGACAGCTACAAGAGTGGATCCAGTGGAGGATAGTGCTACGATCATAGATCACATACTAGTGAGGATGCTGAAGCATAAAACCTTCGCGGCCGTGGTGGAAACTGATATATCTGACCATTACAGCACATTCTATGGAGTTTATGAAAGAAAAGAAAATGTAACAACTGAGCAGGCAAATCGTAAAATATATCCTTTTAATGCAACGATTAAACCAAGTGTAGTAAACCTATTAATAAAAACTAATGACTGGACTATGGTGCATGACGCAAGAGACGCAGAAACGTTATTCATCTTGCTAGAAGAAACATGAATGAAATTTATAAAAAATTCACAGTTCCATTAAAGAATAAGCGCCAGAGAAATAATGTTCCTTGGATTACAGCAGAAATATTAGTTAGCTGTCAAAAAAGAGTTGTACAAGAGATGGAAAAACAATAGATATAACGTAATATACGAGAACGAGTATAAAAAATGTCGCAATAACGTAAACAAGTTTATATCCAGAACAAAAAACCAGTACTACAGAGAACAGTTCAAACAATCATCGACGGACGCAAGGAAAACATGGACGCTGATCGGGGAATTATTGGGAAGAAAGATATCATCAGTGGATGACGTAATGGAAAAGTTAACCAATGACCTCGCAGACTTTTACGCAGACCATGTAACCTATATTCTTCACACATGCCAGTATAGGTTGTCACAGCATCGAAACAAAACCCTTTGTGATACTATGTACCTAGAAGATACAAACAGCACAGAAATTAATAATCTCCTGCGAAGTGTAAAAGTACGCAAGGCACCAGGTGCAGACGGGATAAGAGCTTCAGATATAAAAAACAACGCAGATGTATTTTCTCCTATATTAACAAAACATATTAATCTGAGCTTCGCGGGATCGACCGTCCCAGTGAAATTGAAAGATGCAACTGTTCGGCCAATCTTTAAAGGAGGTGATAAAAAGCAACTTACTAACTATCGTCCCATTACAATCTTGCCTGTTATAGAAAAGGTAATGGAACAAGTGGTACTGGAACGTTTGTGGGCATTCATAGACAAGCACAAATTAATAAACCAAGAGCAGTATGGATTTCAGCTGGGAAGAAGCACCCATCAATTATTAGGCAGGTTTGCGGACCTTGTTAACACAAGCCTCAGCCAGCGACAACATGTGTTAGTACTTTTCTTGGACTTCAGCAAGGCATTTGAAACCCTCGACCATAAAAAACTGCTTGAAGCCTGTGAACGAGTGGGCAAAGGAGAACGAGTGTTGGACTGGTTGAAAGAGTACTTAGAAGCTGGTGTTTTAAAGTTAAAATTAGGCAAACCACAAGTAAAAAGAAAGCAATAAAGTATGGAGTTCCTCAAGGGTCCAAACTGGGCCCATTATAGTTTATCATATACACAAACGAAATGATTAACTGCCTCAAAAAAAGTACAACACTTGCCTTCGCAGATGACGTGGCCATAGCAGCGAATAGCAAATCCTTAGACGAGGCAACGAGGATAATGCAAATGGAACTAAATGTAGTAGGAAAATGGTGACATGACAATGGGCTCATTATCAATGCGTCGAAAGTCAAACTGATGCACATACCTAACCCAAGATTTCCAAGGTCGCAAATCAAAATTAGCCCTTAGATGTAGCTCCTTGCACAATGAGGATTATGTGGAACTTGTGGACACGTACAAATATCTGGATATAACGGTAGATAGCTATTTTCTGTGGGAACCGCATATAAATAGCCTACGGATCAAACTAAAAAGCTCACTCTTTGCGCTGGCGACCCTAAAGTACAAATCCACTATAAAAGTTAAAAAATTAGTCTATCATGCCTTAATAGAGTCAAAGTTAAGGTATGGTATACTAGCATGGGGAACCGCAGCAAAAACGCATATAGCAAAACTTCAAAACATACAAAACAAAGCCATTAAACTGCTATCATCTGGCAGCGATCCAAACAAAGACTTAAAACTCCTCAACGTGAACCAGATTTTCGAATTCAGTGCGGCATTGGAGTTTTATGACGAGAGACAGTGTCGAATCCCGGTAAGGCATCAGTGTCAAACCAGAAGTAATTCCCAGGGGTTGTACCGACTTCCTTGGAATCTGAATGAGTACGGGAGTAGAATGATGACATACGTCGTGCCGTCCATACTTAACAAACTTCCGCAGAACGTACAAAATATCAAAGACCAAAACATTAGAAAAAGCGAATTAAAGCAATATTACGAAAACGAATTAGATTAAGTCATCCTTAAGACCAACATACGCTTATCAATATCCAAAATATCGTAGCCGCACCAGCAGTAACAACAATTTAGCAGTCCCTTAAAAATTAGGTGAAGAACAAGCAATCATCTTAAGCAGCAACATAAATAACAAAAGTATAGACAACACATCACATCACTAAAATACAACACTCAACAACTAGTATTTTAGATAGCAACAGACACAAACAGTCCTCCTTCCTGTAGACAAGCCCTGGAGGCTTCGCGGGATTATAAAATTTAATATGAATTTGATAAGATTTGAATTTATGGAAAAATTTATGGAAGCAATGCAAATATAGATTAACTTATACTTTTTTAAAGTGCTTTTATTTTGTAGTATTCATTTATTTAACATTCAATGATTTCACGATTTTGTATTTAAATATCAATATAAAATAAATAAGAAATAAGAATAAGAATAAGCTCGATCCAACCAATTGGTATGTCCCTAAACGACAGAACTCGAAATCAAAACTCTGCTGTTTGAATTCGCCTTTGTCATCTTTCTATGATACATTTTAAAAAGCCAACACAATTTCATTCAAAAGCGGGCAGAGTCAAATATGAGTACATACTATATTGCAAGGTTGATGGAATACATGGTTACGCAAGGCCCGTTATCCTTTTTCGTTTGAAAGCTATGTAGAGGTCGACGTTATCCGTTCAGTGATTTCAAAAAGGACATCCCAAAAACAGGGGGTCGACCTAAACTAACTGTCTGGCGTAATACGCCGCTAGACCAGATTACAAAGCCTGCAACTAAGTTGGCTTTGTACTTCGCCTTACAATTAAGTTGGCGGAGAATTGAAAATAAAAGCCTGGAGTTATCTTGGCTGTCTATCGACAATTCTTGCTTTATTCGGGATCGCTTGGGTTTTTATACCCTAAGAAATCCCATTCTTTTCATTAGAGTGAACATATCAATATAATAATTTGTATATACTTAATCTACTCTTACATTCTATTAGCCTAATTATGTCGCCTTTCTCGATTTTCTCACTTTGGAAATCACTCAATACTTTACATTGTTTACAATATAAAGTTATCACTTTTGAGTCACTTATTGAACCATTGCCCAATTATAAATTCGGCTTAGAATTGGGCGGTTCATTCAAAAAGAAATTTGAAACTATTGCAGTGGAGCGAAAAGTGAAGCAGAAAGTCGGTCACCATGCATTGCACTTTAGCGCGTTGGAAATAAGCACAGTTTCTCAAGTATGTGCTAGATCTAGGAAAGTGTATGAAATACTCAGGAGCGGAGTTCGGGTATGTCGGTACACTACACCCTCGCCCTTAAGAGAAAAATTATATTGGAAGAATATAATTTTTATCAGTGGATGCCAATATGAAGATCGAGATTTCTTTAAAATTATATGTTGGAATCTTTTACAAATTAATTTGCTATTTTAACTTTTCATCTTATATCTAGAGTGAGTGATTAAAGCTAACAGGTTCTTAGTATTATAATGCTTATAATAATAATTTTATAATAGCTAGTTTATATGGCTTAGAATTTAATGGATTAAGTTTATTATAAAATTGTCTTATAAGTATATTTTGCAGAGTAACATATAATGAAGATAAAGTATAATAATATATAATGGGAAATTTATGTATTTGTTTATTCTTAAAATTATTTTCTTTTTAATTGTTACACATTGTTTGCAATATAAGGTTTTAATAAGTTGTTGTGTAATTCTTTGTACGAGCCATTTATATCTATGACTGAATTTACACCTTTTCGTTCAATAATTTTGTATGGTCCTTTGTATGGACTATTGTATTTTTTTCTGTTTTCTACTTTTATTAAGACCAAGTCTCCTTTTTGCAAGTCAAGTGGTTTTGCATAATTATTTAATTGTTTTGTATTTCTTTTTTTCTTTTCATTCTCAATTTGCTTTTTTGCTATCTGAAGTGAAGTTCGTAATCTGATCTTCAGTTCGTTAACGTAGTCGTCAATATTGTTTGTGTTTATTGTGCTTGTAAATGGGTCAGTCGGTAATTGGGGTAATTTTCCAAAAATGAGTTCATGCGGTGAGTAATTTGTAGTTATGTGTGGAGTTGTGTTGTATGCAAACATGTAGTACGGTAACCAAATATCCCATTCATAATTATTCGCGAAATTTAATAGAAATTCGTTTAACACTCTATGATTTCGTTCAACTGAACCTAACGTTTGATGATGATACGGTGTTGAAAATATCTGTTTTATTTTAAGCAAATCACATATGTTTTTTAATAATTCATTTGTAAATTCTGTCCCTTTGTCTGATTTTAATAATTTGAAATGTCCGAATTTTAAAATTAATTGTTCTACAATCGTTTTGGCTATGGTTAGAGCGTCTTTGGTCTGTATTGGATGTGCTATTATATATTTTGTTAAGTCACATTGCATTTTTAAAATGTATCTGTAACCGTTTGATATTTTAAGAGGGCCTACCGTGTCTATGGATATTACTTCAAAGCTTGTGCTTGGTGTGTCTGTCATCATCTGTTTTTCTAAAGTATGTTTTGTTATTTTATTTCTTGCACATAAGTCACAATTTGTTATAAATTTCTTTACCATTTTACTCATATTTTTCCATATATATCTTTGTTTAAGTTTTATTATTGTTTTACGAATACCTAAGTGTTCTTTACTGTGAAATTCATCGATTATTTTATATTTCATTAATTCGTCTTCTACTTTTCTTGGAGCGGCATAAATTAGTATTTTCAATTGGGGAACATTATTATTTATCTTCATATTTGCGTACGTCTTTTTAAATTCTTCTTTCTCATATACTCTAAATATTTCATCATTATTTTCTAGCGCTAAGTATTCTATATTTTCTTTTTTCATCCTTGATGCTAGCTTCTGCAGTATCGAATCTAGTTTCGCTGCGTTATCGCTACATCCTACGTGCACGTTATAATTTTCAATAGTAATTTTACAATTTTTCATATTTTTGTCGACATTAAATTTTAATTTTCTCATATTTTTGACGTCAGTTACTGATGTACAATCCCATATCCGAAGTTGATCAGGCTCCTGGTGAGATTTACATTGCCCCTTGTTATTATCTTGTTTGCTCATGCCCCTTGTAATAATTAGTGTTTTCTTAACTGTTTCATCGATTTCACTTGGTATCATTTCTTTTAATATATCTGAGTTAATTTGTATTCTTGACAATGCGTCTGCATTCGTGTTCAATTTTCCTTTTTTATAAATAATTTCAAAATCATAATCGCATAAATCTAGTCTTATCCTTGTCATTTTTGATGATGGATTTTTGTGTGTGAAAAGAGATATTAAAGGTCGGTGGTCTGTGATAACTGTAAATTTTCGTCCGAATAAATAAGGTCTGAAAAAGTTTATACTCCAGTGGATTGCTAAAAGTTCTTTCTCTATTACTGGTTTGTTTAAGTCGTGTTTCTGTAGTGCTTTACTGGCGTATGAAATAGGTAGGTCGTTGCCTATTTCACCTTGTGATAAAACTGCGCCTAATGCGTAGTTTGAAGCGTCTGTTGTTAAAATGAAAGGTTTTTCAAAATCTGGATACTGTAAAATTGGTGGTTCTATTAGCTTATTCTTTAGTTCTTGGAATGCCTGTTGGCAATTTTCAGTCCATTCAAATTTTGTGTTCTTCTTTAAGAGTTGGTTCAGGTCTTTAGCTATGTCTGCGAAGTTGGGTATAAAACGTCTGTAGTAGTTGCAGAATGATAAATAACAACAGATAAATCTTCTAACATCATCTGAGTTTTTAGGAATAGGATAGTCTTTAATTGTTTGGTATTTTGCTGGATCTGTTTTTACTCCATCTCTTGTTATTAAGTGACCTAGATATACTACTTCTGGTCGTAAAAAACAACATTTTTCTGCATTTAATTTCAAATTGTATTTGTCCAGTCTATCTAATACTCGGATTAAATTTTTATTATGATGAGCAAGACTACTTCCGAAAACAATTATATCATCTACGTATAGAAATGCTTCGGATTCTATACCTGAGAGTGCTATAGTAAGCATTCTTTAAAAACTGTTTGAAGAAATTTTTAATCCAAAAGGTAGTCTTTTGAATTGGAAATGGCCGTTTGTTGTAGAAAAAGCGGTTGGGGGTCGTGAATTTTTTTCTAAATTTATCTGATGAAAGGAACTAGTCATATCGAGAGTTGAAAACCATTTTGCTCTTCCTAATTTATCGAGAATGTCTTCTAGTCGTGTTAGTGGGAATTTATCATTGACTATTTTATCGTTTAATTTACGAAAGTCTACTACTACTCTCCATTTCCTTTTGTCATTTGTATTTTTCTTCGGAACTAGCAATAGTGGAGCATTATACGGACTTGTTGATGGTTCTATTATATCGTCTTGTAGCATTTTATTTACTTGGTCATTTATTATGTTTGTGTGTGTGTGTGGTAGTCTATAATTTTTTATGTAGATTGGTGTTTTGTCCGTAAGTGCGATTTCTTGTGTATAAAAATTGTTTACTGATAATTGATCATTTTCTAAGTGGAAAATGTTTTGGTATTTTTGTAAAGTGTGTATTAGTTCTTGTTTCGCTTTGTCATCTGCGCAGTCAATTTGTAGTTTTTCTAGTACGCGTTTGAAACGGTTTTCGTCATGTGTTTTGTTGTTGTACAGAATATCATAATTTTTAAGTGGTTCTGTTTCTATTTTTAAGTTTGTTAGAATTGCTTCGTTGTTGTTGGTGTTTAAAATTTTTATGTGTGTCATTCCTGTCTTTGGTGCTAAAGAGTTGCTTAAGAAAATTCCTGGCTCAATTTCTTTATTTAATATTAATTTTTCTTCTTCGAAATTGAATTTGAGTGGTTGAATTATTTCGGTTCTTGGTGGTATTCTAATTGTAAATATTTTTGTTTGCATTGGTAGAGTTATTGTAGTTTCGTTTATGTACACTGAAAGTGTGAATGTTTCGTAGTCAATTTTACATAGGAATTTTTGTAAGAAATCTCTACCCAATATTCCGTCCGTTTCTATAGGGAAATCTTTAGCTACTAAATGGAAATTATGATTTAGACTTTCTTCTCCCGATTTGAGTTTTAGGTTTATTGTTCCTAGTGAGTAAATCTTTTCTATTGTGATGCCAGTTAGTGCACATTTTTCGTCAGTGTAGTATTCTTCATGATTTAACTTTGTGCTGATTTTGCATAATGATATGTCAGCGCCTGTATCGACTAAAAATGTTAAGTTGCTATTTTTGAACTTAAGTGTTATGAAGTTCGTATTGTTATCCGAAATTTTGTAAATCTTTAATTCTGGCTGTCTGGAACGTTCATGTGTTCCGAGCCCATGTCGTTTCCCGATTCAGTTACAATGTGTATATTTCTATTAATTTGATTTCTATTATTATTTCTGTTTTGATAAGTGGAATTTCTGTTGGAATTGTTATTGGTGTTCCGATTAAAATTGTTATTGTTGTTGTTGTTATATCGTGTTACATTAGGTTGGTAATTTGTCCGATTCCGATTGTTTTGATAGTTGTTATTGTTATACCTTTGATTGTTGTTGTATCTTTGATTGTTATTGTTGTTGTATCTTTGATTGTTGTTATTGTTATTAAAATTTCTTTGATTGAATGACTGTTGTCTGTAGTTTGAGTTTCTGTTACGTACGTGGTTTATTTGAAATTGAGTCTGATTATTTGTTTGTTCTAGTTCTAGTGCTAGGTTTATTGCGTCTGAAAATGTTTTTGGTTGTGAAGCAAATATTGTTTGTTTGTAGTTTTCGTTGATGCCGTTCTTAAAAATTGTCAGTGCGTAAGTGTCGTTTATTTTTGTTATCGTGGTTTTTTGTAATGCAGTGGCGTTGGTACCTAGTTCTTTTATTTGTAAATTATTTAGTTCCGCTATTGTTTTTAATATTTTATCTTTATAGTTAGTTATATTGCCTCTCTGAACCATATTTGATAATTCTGTATGCAATTTTGGTATTGTTTTGTTTGTTTTGTATCGTTCTTGTAATGTTGATTTTAATTCGTTTAATGTTGTGGGAATTTCTACTGAATTTAGTGCTGTTTTGACGTGTTGGTTTAGTTTTATGTGATAAACGAACTCTACTAGATCTTGCTTGCCAGTGGTTGACAAGGTTTTTTCTATTATTTCCACAATTTTTAAGAATGAGTCTAATTCGTTATAATTCCCATTGAAAATTGGGATGGTTTTCATCGCCGTTTCTATATTGAAGTTAGACATGTTGCTTACTTGTGTTTGTGTGGGTTCTTGTGTTTGAGGTTGTGATTCTGTGTCTTCTGTTGGTTTTGATTCTGTTTCTATGTCTTCTGTTGGTTTTGTTTCTGTTTCTATGTCTTCTGTTGGTTTTGTTTCTGTTTCTATGTCTTCTGTTGGTTTTGTTTCTGTTTCTATGTCTTCTGTTGGTTTTGTTTCTGTTTCTATGTCTTCTGTTGGTTTTGTTTCTGTTTCTTCTATTTGTTTTGTTAATAAACTTTTTGCTGTCTCGTAATATTTGTAGAATTTGTCCAGTTTTTCTGTCGTTTAGTAATGCTATAGTTCCTATTAAAAATTTTACTTCCAATTTCCAATCTTGTATTTCTTTTAACTTAATTTTTGTTGTTTCTACTGTATAAGGTCTATTACTTGCTTTTTTTTATATTTTTAATTACTTTTTCTAAATTAATTGTTATTTCTTCTATCCTTTCCATAAGTACAATTGTTTGTTTTTGTTTTTGTATTTTGTTTTTATTTGAGAGTTATAAGTATCTATTTTTGATTTAATATCTTCTTCATTGTTTCGTTAGCTGCTATTAATATTTGCCTATGTGCAATGTGTATATGCTTTTCTATCTTATTGGCTCTTATTTTGGCCTCGCATATAAAACAATATTTATACATTTTGTATTTGTTTACTTATTTATTGTATTTTTTTTTTTTTTAGACATCTTCAGGTCTTCTTAATTTATTCTTTTGTTTATATAATTCTTAAAATAATTGTGCAATTTATGTACTATTAATAAAATTATGACTAATGATGATATGGTAATTAATATGACATCTAGTATGTTGAACGTTGCGTTGCTGTTGCTGTTGTTGATGTTGATTACCTCGTCCTTTGATTGGGTTTTTCCCATGTTTAATTGTTGTTTTTCTGTTGTTTTCTGCTCTTTATTCTCTGCTCGATTTCGTCTATTTGTTGCCAAATTCGGCACGCTACGTCCCAGGCTGGTGTGTTGTTGTTGTCCGATACCACGTTTTTCAGGTGTCTCAGCAGTCTTCTATCCTTTACTAATTGTCCTCCTCGTTGTTTCTTTTTTTGGGTTGTATCCTTCGGGATGCGAGTGAGTTCTGCCTCTTTTTTCTTTTGTTGTCTTCTCTGGTATTCCGCTATCGTTAGCTTTTTGGGGCCTTGTTCCGCGATAATTGTGGGTACGTATTTCGGTGCTGGTACGGCACTTGCGGTGTTACTTTCCGGGATGTATTCCATCTAATAGTGTTGTTGCAGGATTTATTTATATCTAGGAATCTGGCAGGATCACTGTGTTTTTCAGGAACGTGGCAGGATCTTGTTATTCTGAGTCTGGCAGGATCTTGTTATTTTGAGTCTGGCAGGATCTTGTTATTTTGAGTCTGGCAGGATCGCCATGTAGAGGTCGACGTTATCCGTTCAGTGATTTCAAAAAGGACTTCCCAAAAACAGGGGTCGACCTAAACTAACTGTCTGGCGTAATACGCCGCTAGACCAGATTACAAAGCCTGCAACTAAGTTGGCTTTGTACTTCGCCTTACAATTAAGTTGGCGGAGAATTGAAAATAAAAGCCTGGAGTTATCTTGGCTGTCTATCGACAATTCTTGCTTTATTCGGGATCGCTTGGGTTTTTATACCCTAAGAAATCCCATTCTATTCATTAGAGTGAACATATCAATATAATAATTTGTATATACTTAATCTGCTCTTACATTCTATTAGCCTAATTATGTCGCCTTTCTCGATCTTCTCACTTTGGAAATCACTCAATACTTTACATTGTTTACAATATAAAGTAATCACTTTTGAGTCACTTATTGAACCATTGCCCAATTATAAATTCGGCTTAGAATTGGGCGGTTCATTCAAAAAGAAATTTGAAACTATTGCAGTGGAGCGAAAAGTGCAAGCAAAAAGTCGGTCACCATGCATTGCACTTTAGCGCGTTGGAAATAAGCACAGTTTCTCAAGTATGTGCTAGATCTAGGAAAGTGTATGAAATACTCAGGAGCGGAGTTCGGGTATGTCGGTACACTACAGCTACGTGAAATGAAAACGCTTCTTCATATTGACAGTTTTTTACAATGTGCCTGCACACCACTTGTAGCTATAATTTTTAATGGAAACGTTGCAGGTACGTCGTAGAAAACTGAAAAGATCAGTTATGAAGTACACAGTAAAAGAGAGCTTTAACTCCGAAACGATAAGAGACCGAAAAGAACCGTTTTCCTTGTTGGAGCTGTGACCCTATCCTTTTAAAAAGGCCCTATTCGAACATGCGCAGAACGAGAACTTTATTTTGTACTTACGTTATTTTGAATTTTAAAATGTTGCACCGATTCCAATGAAAAATATATGCTTAGAAAGGTAATGGCATCTACTTTCTTGAATTTAAGAAAATTATTAAGGCTAATTATATACGCGTTATATATAAACGCAACAAACTTTCGACACAAAAACCTGTGGTGTGTACAATTATTTGCTTCTAAAGGTACGGTCAAACAGAACGCGACAATAATCTCCGCCCGGCGTAGATTATCGTGGAGGTAGTCAAACAGAGCGCGACACAACTTGCAGACACTGTTTGTGTCTGTGAATAGTAGAATGCCGTATTGATAGTAATTGATTTTATTGTATGGGATTTGTCACTTACTCTAGAGAAATTTTGTTATTTGTTGCGAAACTTTTCCATTTTTAATGTTGGTTTTTGATGTATAATATTAAAATTGTATTTTAAATGTGAAGAATTATATTAATTGTATATGTCCACGACATTAATAATTGTAAATTATAACTTAAATTGGTGTAAATTTACCAGCGAAACCGTAGTTAATAACGCTACAACTGGCAACACGATAAATTGTATTGCTTAGCATTTTCATACTCACACACTCACAATACACACACACAATACTTATACCAGATTCTGCAAAATTTTTCAACGCTCTAGTCGGCGTTTATTGCCTCTCTACTCCGCGACAATCTCAACGCCGAGTGCAGCGTTTCTATCTGACGTGCTCCATACGAACCTTTGTAATAAAACTCCGAAAACTGCCGCTCCGCCCAACATAGCGTAAAAACGCATTGTGTTTGACCGTACCTTAAGCAACGAGTATAAATAGGTAAAGAGATTGCATGAAACATTTGTTGCCGGCAACATTTGTGATTTCATGTGTTAAGATTAGAGCCGCTGTTAATTAGCAGGACATAGCTCTGTAATCAAAAAGCAGCTCTGTAAAGCAGGAAACCGAAGATGAAAACGAACTTCGTTACAGAGTACAAAACTTCGATTGTATTCTGTGCTGGTAGCAAAGCAAAATTGAATGCTCTACTAATTAGTGAGTAGTTCGGAAGATCTTTTCTAATGAGTATGAAGGGATCTCAAGATCGACTTCGCTTCTGTTATTTTGCACTAACAATGCAAGCGAATATGCGTAAGAAGAGGTCGATCTAGCACTCGGAAGCCAAGTAAAGCGTGAAAGAAAGAATCGATCAATTTGTGGAGTACAGCGGGCAATGAGAAGAACGGTGAGATTTGTCTTCTTTTGCTTGTCTTACAATAACAAACCATGTGCAGCCGTCCGTCCGCCTGAAATCGTTTCAAATTTTTCATTTTATGGTTTTTGAAAGAATGTTTGCTTTTCGTAGCTTTGTTCTGCTTCTTTTTCGATGCCCAAGCTTTGTAAAGCGCTGGCACGATCTACGTTCCGAGCATAGCGTGCTCTTGAAGAATTTGTTTTTGGACAGAAGATCTATTTAGTCGGCATATCAACAAATTCAATACGTTATACGATTAACACTAAAATATTAATGGAAGCAAACTTATGGAAATATTTATATTATATGTCTGTGGTAATACAAGGTATAATTTGAAATAAATCTACTACAGTCTAATAGCCCCGATGTCATTAGTAATACTTATTGATTCTTGTATAATTTTCTTGTATAAGTAATTCTTGTATAATTTTTTCTTGCAAATGCGACTCATGGCAACTTTTTTAAAAAAAAGAGCTTTTTTAAAACAAATCGCAAAGTGCTGTAAGCATGTATTAAAAAAGTTATCGGAGGGGTTTTGCAAATAAAGTTGCGTTTCACTGTAATTTTTTGTATACAGAAATTTTGTATTAGGATCTTTCTTCGAACGTTTCTTTCCCGGGATGGTTTAATCCAAATGAGAATTGTTTTGGCCACCTTAAACAAATTTTGAAATATCTAATTTCCATTCTAATTCGAAAATAGTCAAAGTGGCTAAAACAGAAAGAAACCGAGAAAATTACCCCAAAAAAACGAACAAAACCTGGATCAATGGCGGATGTAAAAATGCGAAGACTTTTGGAAAAATAATATAATAATAAATAATAAAAATTAGCTTCATATATATGTACGGTAATTTATATAATGTTACGTAATAAGTGTTGTAAAATAATGTTTAATAAGTATTACTAATAACATCGGGGCTATTAGACTGTAGTAGATTTATTTCAAATTATACCTTGTATTACCACAGACATATAATATAAATATTTCCATAAGTTTGCTTCCATTAATATTTTAGTGTTACTCGTATGAATTTGTTGATATGCCGACTAAATAGATCTTGTGTCCAAAAACAAATTCTTCAACAGCACGCTATGCTCGGAACGTAGATCGTGCCAGCGCTTTACAAAGCTTGGGCATCGAAAAAGAAGCAGAACAAAGCTACGAAAAGCAAACATTCTTTCAAAAACCATAAAATGAAAAATTTGAAACGATTTCAGGCGGACGGACGGCTGCACATGGTTTGTTATTGTAAGACAAGCAAAAGAAGACAAATCTCACCGTTCTTCTCATTGCCCACTTTACTCCACGAATTGATCGATTCTTTCTTTCGCACTTTATCATATTCGCTTGCATTGTTAGTGCAAAATAACAGAAGCAAAGTCGATCTTGCGATCCCCTCATACTCAGTAGAAAAGATCTTCCCAACCACTCACTCATTAGTAGAGCATTCAATTTTGCTTTGCTACCAGCGCAGAATACAGTCGAAGTTTTGTACTCTGTAAAGAACTTCGTTTTTATCTTCGTTTTCCTGCTTTACAGAGATGTTTTGTTCTTTAAAGTGCTAAGTCCTGCTAATTAACAGCGGCTCTAATCTTCACACATGAAATCACGATGTTGCCGGCAACAAATGCATAAAGCAGAAAACCGAAGATAAAAACGAAGTTCTTTACAGAGTACAAAACTTCCATTGTATTCTGCGCTGGTAGCAAAGCAAAATTGGATGATCTACTAATGAGTGAGTGGTTCGGAAGATCTTTTCTAATGAGTATGAAGGGATCGGAAAATCGACTTTGCTTCAGTTATTTTGCACTAACAATGCTAGCGAATATGATGAAGTGTGAAAGAAAGAATGGATCAATTCGTAGAGTACAGCGGGTGATGAGAAGAACGGTGCGATTCGTCTTCTTTTGCTTCTCTTGCAATAACAAACCAAGTGAAGCTGTTCGTCCGTCTGGATTTGTTTCAAATTTTGCATTTTAGGGTTTTTGAAAGAGTTTTGCTTTTCGTAACTTGGTTCTACTTCTTTTTCGATGCCCAAGCTTTGTAAAGCGCTGGCACGATCTACGTTGCGAACATAGCGTGCTGTTTAAGAATTTGTATGGGCATGTAGTCGGCATATCAATTCACTATACACGTTATACGAGTAAGACTGAAAGGTTAATAGAAGACAAATTATGGAAATATTTATATTATATGTCTGTGGTAATACAAAGTATGATTTTAAAGAAATCTACTTTAGCCCATTATCGCCGATTTCATTAGTAACACTTATTAAACAACATTATTTTACAATACTTATTAAGTAATATTATATAAACTACATATATATGAAGCTAGGTATTTTCCAAAAGTCTCCTTGTGGATTTCAGCTCGTCGTCTTACTGAACTTATCAAATTTGTGCGAATGCGTGCAATTTTAATGAAAAATATGCTATATGTTTTTAATTTTATAATAGCTGCTAATAGACAAATCTACATATATAAAAATAAAATATTTATTAAAGTTTAAATTGTGTTTAATTCGAAAAAATGCGAGATGGTTAAAAGAAAAATTAGTTGCCGAAGAAGCAAGAAAGAAATTCGAATTAAAAAGAATCAAAACAACGAAAATAGCTAATGCTAAGATGTAAAGACTTGTAGATAAATAAGATTAATGATTTGTCCTAAGGGTCCATTAAAATTAGGCAAGAAAATGTAGGAATGTGCTGGGGTTGCGGTTCACATCGTTCTGCTTGCGAGTAGCTGTTCCCACAGCTATTTTCGGGCGCCTCACATATCACGTGCCAAATCGTCACACGGTGAAATGTGAAGCGAGCAACTCGCGCTGTTGGCCTTGGAGACAAAACGGTGAATCGCATTGGGCGTGGAAATGATTGGAGACTCGACATTCTCCCCGGCGATCCAGCTTGGACCAGAGAAGTCACACGGTGAAATGTGAAGCGAGCAACTCGCGCTGTTGGCCTTGGAGACAAAACGGTGAATCGCATTGGGCGTGGGAATGCTTGGAGACTCAACATTCTCCCCGGCGTTGAGCGGCTGTCGCTCAACTTAGCTACTTTGGACTCGTATAAACTCGGGATCGATGGAAACGTTGACGGAAGATCTATCCGTTGGTTGATCTTCTGTGTTCTGTGGCATGGTCACTGTTGATCTTAATGTTTGGAGTTTCCGCAGCGTCCATCCGATGATCACTCCCAAGATTGTAATCCCAAGGAGATTTCCGTACCCCAATGTGTAGTGATGAGTATCGTGTCTGCTTGGATTCTTGATCTCGAATTTGAACAGTCTTTAGTTCCATGAGTTGAGTGTTATTAGTTATTGTATGTGGCTTGTGTTGTGATTGTGAGGTTGTTGAATCCATTGAATGAAAGATTGTTTGTATAGAGCTGACGTTCATGGATGGAATGTATGATGCGTATCGATTTACATTCATAGATTGTTGTCCTTGAATCATTCGGAAAGGTAATCTTATCGAACAACCTTCTTGAATCCTTAAGATTTCTGATAGTTCCAGTGTCACTTGTGAAAAGTTGTCGTGGCATACCGCATTCACAAGCGTCTTATTTTTCACGGCGTAAATCCAACCGTTAGGATTATGTAGTTGGGCCCAGTACGAGTCTATGGCCATTGTTTTAAAGTTGCACGATGTTAGGTTTTGCTCATCAGTGAGTATATTGACTTCGCAGGATGATCCTCGTTTAAAGATCGGGCTGTGTGGTCTGCAGATATGCCCGTTTTCCTTAAGAGACACGCATCGGTGCAGTTCGGCTTCCGGCAATGGGTAATATAGGTCTCGATGAAGATTAATTATTAAATATGGGGTAGGAGGGCTTATGATTTTGAAGCCTGTATCGCTGTACCACGGTATGGGTGTGAATTTCAATAATTCAAAGGACTCTGCTAATATTAGTGGGATTTGTAATTTGAAGATAATGTATGCCTTTGTTATTTGGCTCTCGATCGCAATCAGTTGATAAAATCTAAGAAGCTGATTTGTGGGTATTGGGAGTCTTATCGATTTTGGTAAGTTGGCTTGAACCTTGCTTATTTCTGCTTGGAGTAGCTCGGGAGGAACTAGTTCTGGGTTCAATTTGCCTTGATGTGAATCGCTTAATATATCAAGCAGTGAATTTTGCATCCGCTCATAGTTGCTCAGCATAATCAGTACGTGCAAACTCATTTCATAAAAATTTAGATTAATCACTTCCTGATTAAATTGTTGACTTATTCTTGCAATTTGTGTGCTGGATTGCCTCTTGAACTTCAGTGAATTCCCCTTCAATTTGTTCTTGGTTTTTTCTCATGATGTTTAGAGTGGTGTCCATAAACGACGTCTGGTTCCGTATTGCTGACGTAAGATGTTCTTCATTCGAATAAATCCTGTCGATAGTAGTGGCTATTTCTTCAGCATATTCCGAATCCAGAACACCAAATAGGCCGTGTGCAATATTCCCAATAATGTTGAAGGCCCCTCTTTTGTTTCGTCTGGTGTTCTCAGGTGATAAAATTTTATTTGATTGCTGTATGTCATCACTGATTCGATTCAGCTGTCGTGTTATTCCAGAACAGGTGATGTCTGTTGCCTGAATGGAACTGCATATCTTTTCTAATGATGCTAAATAGTGCTTAATTGTTTCGAACTCTTCCCAATATGGTTGCAGTTTGAAGAAAGTAATTAGGTTCCAGTTGCTTGCGGAGATTCCCGCAGAACCCAAATTTTCGAAATAGATGCCGGGATTGTTGTTGAATGGTTCTACTTGTACGTTTTTACCCTGGCCTGGCGACACGAACAGAAGGACCACGAGAATGTTTGCTATTGCTGACCCTAGACTCATGCGCCTTCTTTTGGTTTTTTGATTGTTGTCTTCTGATGTGGGGTGATTCTGATGACTGGGATTGGAACAACTGGGCTGCTCGCTGCAACCTGAATCTACTGGCAACGGTGCCAACTTGTGTACCGGGCGTCGCATTACATTTGTTGAGGTTCGCACGTCTACTACCCTTACTAGTCCGTCGTTACCGGGAATGACCTTTAGAACACGTCCCAATGACCATTTTAACGGTGGCAAGTTATCATCTTTAATGACAACCAGAGTTCCAGGTGTTATGTTGTGGCATTCCTTTTTCCAATGATACCTGTGTTGAAGTTGGTTTAGGTATTCTTGACTCCATCTTCTCCAGAATTCTGCCTTTACCTGTGTCATCAGCTTCCATCTGGTTGCGAAAGTGGATTGGTTGGGAGTGGCATGAGGGTCAATCGTTGATACGAGCGGTTCGCCGATCAATAGGTGTCCAGGCGTCAGAGCCGTCAGAGCCGTCAGATCATTTGGATCAGATGACATCGGAGTTATGGGACGGGAATTTAAGATGGCTTCTGCTTCGATGATTACAGTTTCCGTTTCTTCGTAGGTTAAGGAAGCCGAGGACAGGGCGTGCTGCAATAAATGTTTTGCGAACTTCACCGCTGCCTCCCACAACCCACCGAAGTGTGGTGCTCTTGGTGGGATGAACAGGAATTCGACGTTTCTTTTGCTGCAGTCTCCCATTATCTTCTCCTGGGCTGCCTTTGATTGAATAACGTCTTGTAGTTCTCGAAGCTGGTTTCTGGCACCTACAAAATTTGTCGCGTTGTCGCAGTATATCTTTAGACAGTGTCCGCGGCGACCCATGAACCGTTTAAGAGCCCCTACAAAGGCCTCCGTGGTGAGATCAGTCACTAATTCCATGTGTACCGCCTTCGTCGCAAAACAGCAGAAGACCGACACGTACGCCTTTTGTGGACGTCTTCCCCGCACCCTGAAATGTATCCAGATTGGACCAAAGAAGTCGACCCCTGCGTGGATGAATGGTCGGGCTGGTTGAACCCGATCCGCTGGCAAGTTCCCCATTAATTGTGTCAGTAACTTTGGCTGCATCCTAGCGCATTTAACACATGCTTGTGTAACAGAGCGAGCAATTGTCTTTCCCTTTACAGGCCAGAATCGTTGTCTGACGATAGACAATAGCGTCTGGGGACCAACGTGCAGATGTTCTTTGTGCAGATCATTTAGAAGCATTTTCGTGGCGGGGTGACGGTATGGCAGCACCATTGGATGTTTGGAGTCGTAAGTAACTAACGCTGATTCCAGACGTCCGCCCACTCGTAAGATGCCATCTTCATCAATGAAAGGGGCCAGACTGTTTAAAGAGCTGTCACGGTTGACTGATTTGTGTTGACGAAGGTTCTTTAGATCATCTGCGAACTCTGATTGTTGCATCAATTTGACGATGCAGGTGAGTCCCGTTCCATCTCTATTGGATTAGGTGTGGCTGTATACGTGCTTGGTCTGGAACGATTTAAAAAACGAAGCATGTAAGCAACGATTCTCTGTAACCGTCTGAATGAATGGCTATGCTTGATGTCCCTCAACAGATCCTCTGATGGAATAATTTGTGCTGTTAAGGCTGTGTTGATATTGTTGCGTCGTTCCAGACGACATTCTTCATGATTTGCAGGTTAGGAGGGCCATTGTTGTACGGATCCATGTAGAAATATGGGACCATAATACCAGAAGTGATTGGCTGCAATTTTGTCTGGGGTCAGGCCTCTGGACACTATATCGGCCGGATTTTGATGTGATTGTACATGTTTCCATTGTGCTGGTATTGTGTCACGCTGGATTGAAGCCACTCTATTTGCGACGAAGGTGTGGTAATGTGCAGAACTTGCATTAATCCATCCGAGAACCGCCGTTGAATCAGTCCACAGTTGGATTGCTTCCTTGTTGATGTTTAAATCCTGCCGAATTCTCAGCATCAGATTTACTGCTAATTTTGCTGCACACAGCTCTAATCTTGGTAAGCTTATCTGCTTGACAGGTGCCACTCTTGATTTTGCGCAGAGAAAGCGTATTAAAACACTGTCCTTTAGGTCGATCGTCCTCACATATGCTACGGCGCCATAAGCCTGTTCTGATGCGTCTGCAAATATGTGTATCTGGAAGTTCTTAGGTGTCTGATGGTCGAAAACATGTCGTTGAACTGAAACATTTTCCAATTCTGGCAATGTTCTTTTGAAGTTATCCCAGAAAGTGTGAAGTTTCTGCGGTAACGATGCATCCCAATCTAGCTCCAGGCGCCATAGCTTTTGCAGAAAGATTTTTGCTGTAACTACTACTGGAGCAATAAAGCCCAGTGGATCAAAGATGCGAGACACGTCTGCTAGAGCTGTTCTTTTAGTAATTCTTTGTTCATTCGAATTCCCTGTTTAACTCTGAAAGTGTCGGTTCTGGGATTCCACGTGAGCCCCATTGTCTTGGTGTTCTCGCCGTTTCTACTCTCTACATCAAGCTGTATGACTTGGTCCGATGCTGGAATGTTTTGCAATAATCTTTTGTCGTCCGAACACCATTTACGAAGCTCGCACCCTGCTGTTCGTAACAAGTTGATGAGTTGTGATTGCATATCCAGGGCTATGGCAATCTTGTCGCTTCCGCACAGAGCGTCGTCTACATAGAAGTGGTTTTTTATGGCTTCAGCCGCTAGTGGATACTGATCTTTGAACTGTTCCGCCAAATGCTGCAGGCACCGAATTGCCAAGAAGGGAGCGCAAGTTGTGCCGTACGTTACCGTATTTAGTTGGTAACATTGTAGCGGTAAGGTTGGATCGTCTCTCCACCAGATTAGTTGGCAATTTCGGTCGAGAGGATGGACCCATATTTGACGGTACATCTTTTCGATGTCGGCCGTGAACACGTACCTAGGCATTCGAAAACGAAGCAGTATCGTGAAGCAACATCCGCTTGTATGTTGGGCCCTGTAGATAAGATGTCGTTCAATGAATATTTTGATGATGTCTTAGCCGACGCATCAAACACGACTCTGAGTTTGGTTGTACTACTCCATTGTTTCAACACTCCGTGATGAGGGAGGAAATAATGTGGCTTCCTTCCAATCTTCTCGAGGGGTGCTATTTCCATATGCCCTAGGGCTTCATACTCCCGCATGAACAGTACATACAGCTTCTTGAACTCAGGGTTTCTTTGAAGTTTCCTTTCGAGTGCTCGGAAACGCTGAAGAGCGATGTCTTCTGATTCGCCCAGTTGACTAGGTTCGCCTTGAAATGGTAGCCGTACTATGAATCGTCCATCGCTGTGTCGCTGAACATTTTGATTGAAGTGTGTTACACATCGCCTTTCTGCTGATGTTAATGCCTCGACCTGTCCGTCACACTCCTCCAATCGCCAGAACCTTTCGACGGCTTCATTTAACTTGCTCTCACTGCCGATTCCACATGTTATGGTTGTTGTTTGAGAAGATTCGTTGGTGAATTCGCCACCAACAACCCAGCCGAAGAGCGTGTTTTGGAGTACAGGTCTGGTCTTAGACTTATCTGTCCGATACACAAGATGTTGTAGAAGAGCCCGGCTCCGATTAATAAATCAATGGGACCGGGCGTTGAAAATTCGGGATCTGCGAGTGGTATGTTTTTTGGAATTTTCCACCCGTGCGTGTCAATTTGTTGGAGTGGTTGGTTTGACACTATTTTCAATAGAGTCTGTGCCTCTATTCTGCTAGAGAAGGCCGTTGACCTGGATGTCAGCTGTATGTTTACTCGGTCAGTGGAGTACCTTCGAGTTTCTCCAATGCCTTCAATGCCTACGAGTTGTGGGATTTTATGCACGCCAAGTTTTGTTGGCAAGGCGTTTTGTTATAAAATTCGCCTGAGAACCACTATCTAAGATTGCGCGACAATCGACCTCTCTTCCCCAATTGTCCTGTACTTTAAGCTTTATGGTACTAAGCAAAGTTGACTTGACTTGGTATGTTGCTTCTGAAGTCTTTGGGAATGTTGGGACGGCTGTCAGAGCGGTTGCTCTTTCTGGTAAAATACTAGTCACTGCATGGGTGTTTGGCGAAGTCACGTTGGTCGAAAAATGGCTGCCTGGCTGACTCATGGAGGTGACGTTGCTTTGAACTGAGGTTCTCTTGGGAATAGTACTGGTAGCATCAGATGTCTGCGCCCTCGATGAAGTGTCCAAATGCAGCAGGGTGTTGTGTTTCTTGTTGCACTTTGTGCAATTTCTTGAAGCACAATCCTTGGCAGCGTGACCGCCCTTTAGACAATTGACACAGTACCTTGCCCTTTGAATACTTGACAAGCGTACCTTTGGATTCATTTGCAGGAATCTGTCACACATGAATAAGGGATGATTATTGTTGCAAATGATGCACGCTTTGGAGCCGATTGTGACGCTCAATGCCTTGTATGAGTCCGATCGCTTAACTGTTTCGGCCCTTGTAGTTTTGGCTCCTAGTGACTCCAGAAGTTGGAAACGCCGCTCTAGGAACTGCAGGAACTCATTCAGTGTGGGCGTTTGTTTGGGATTGGTTAATGACTGCTCCCATAGAGCATGCGTGGTCTTGTGAAGTCGGTTGACCAGGATGTTGAGTAATAGTGGATCCCAGTTCTTGGTTTCTGTTCCCAAACTATTGAGGCTAAGTAGGCTTTCGACCGTGGTGTCGTGCAACAATTTGACGGTTGCTGCTGTTTCAATGTTGCTTGCTGGTTGCGCAAGTAGCTTCGTGATTGCTGCATCGGTCAGTAAGCGAGGATTTTCATAGCGCTCGTTGACTATCTTCCATGCGACCTCATAATTTGCTTCCGTGCTGGTGAAGTGTTGGATCAATCCGGCTGCTTCCCCACCTAGTGTGGTTTTCAGATACCACATTTTTTGACATATCGGTATCGGCTGCTTGTGGACTAATTCAGTGAATAAGTCACGGAATTGTCGCCAGTATAAATACTGACAAGAGAACTTTGGCAGTTCAATCTTTGGGAGCGGTAACGTGGAGTATCTACTTGCTTCGGGATTTGATGATGTTGTGGGTGGTGGCACCGTGGGAGATGAGTCCCCTATCCTCAACTGCAATTGAAGAATTTTATTGCTGATGTCGTCTTCGATGGTTGCATATTCGTCGAAGTTATAGATGTCGTCCTCAATGCTGTCCAACGATTCCCAGATCTTTTCATGTAGATCTTGAACACTTTTGAAATGCCTTTCAAGAGTGGGGATTTTGCTGGCGTAGTACTGAGCTGTCTGTACATTTTGGTCGACAAGCATTTTGTGGAGGGTGCTTGTTAACATGCAACAATTAGCAATTTTTTGTTGTTTTTGCTATTAGCAAACTTGCGTGACGTTTTGAATCTGGTTGAGATAGTCCTGCTTCTCCACGACTCGTGCCCCCCACTGGTTGCGATGGTCCTGCTTCTGCCTTGCTTGATGTGGGCTTTGTCTTCAGGAGCTGGATCCACATCGTCATTTGCTCCCTGGCATCATTGTATATCTCGCCTAGGTTGCTGTGTACGTTCTGCTGAAAGTACGAATGGTCTTCCGCTATGGCTGGATCCTGACGGATCACGTTATCCCATTTATCGAACGCCTTCCAAAGTTCATCGAGCTCGTTGATCTTGCGCTCGACGAGCTCCAACGTCCTTTTGTCCCTCGCGGTTTTCTTGTAACTAGTGATTATTCTCTGCAGCGACACAGCTATGTCATCCTCTTTTGTAGATACTCTTCCAATTTGCTCATTTTATCTCGCCGGGGCCTCCAATGTTTATATTCAACTTCTTTTAGTTGAAGTTAGTTAGTACGAGACAACTAAGTTCTTGTACTTAATGTCCTTTAGTTTAATTTGTATAGTTAGTACAAAACCAACTATACTGAATTACGGCGAGAGTAAACGAACGAATAAAAATGATTGATTTACCGAGTTGCTGAAGAACTCACTTTATTAGTCTTTGGTTACTTGCTTATATATTATTTTTAACAATCGAAAATAAAACAAAATATAATAATTTTAACAAAGGAAAATACCAAAATTAAGAAAAGTGCAAGAAAATGTACGAATGTGCTGGGGTTGCGGTTCACATCGTTCTGCTTGCGAGTAGCTGTTCCCACAGCTATTTTCGGGCGCCTCACATATCACGTGCCAAATCGTCACACGGTGAAATGTGAAGCGAGCAACTCGCGCTGTTGGCCTTGGAGACAAAACGGTGAATCGCATTGGGCGTGGAAATGATTGGAGACTCGACATTCTCCCCGGCGATCCAGCTTGGACCAGAGAAGTCACACGGTGAAATATGAAGCGAGCAACTCGCGATGTTGGCCTTGGAGACAAAACGGTGAATCGCATTGGGCGTGGGAATGCTTGGAGACTCAACACTACTTTACATTAACTTTCGAAGTGTATTTGTTTCATGAGTATAGGTGCAGGATTTGGCATAAATGCAGAATAGCTGCCAAGCTCAGATTTTGTCCATATTTTTTTTACCATTAGTTGAGACCATCAGGAACGGAAGTGGCTGCTTTTTATCGGGGGCTGGACAGCCATCTTGGATTTATGACCGCTTGAAGGACAGATAAATGGTTTAAAAAAAGTTACTTATCTCATAAACTAACAGCTTGGCTAGACGCAGTATCATTTGATACGGTATCACTACTGGTATGATGATACCAGCGATGGCTAGACATTGTGGTATCAAATTTAGTTTCAAAATCCATAAACATGTTATGTCAATGTATGTGTGAAATTTACTGAATATCAAAATGTTGTCCGTAGTTGCCATAATTATTATATTATGATTAATGCGTAAAGGAAAAATAGGATTTCTAAAAATCCCATGTTTAAATTTTAGTTCAATGGAAATTACCTGCTTCACTTTGGTTTTCTTGTTCAGTGGAAATCGTTGTGTTGTGAAATTTTTTTAAAATAGTTAATTTATTTAAAAATAATAATGGAGGAATCTCAAATGGCTTGTGTTGCGGCGATGGCAACAGCTGCTGCATGCTATGTTGTAGTCGATGAAGATTCGCAAAGGAATCGATCGTATTGGGTAAAGAAGTGGAGGAAGAATCGCAGTGTTCGTGGAAACACTCAAGAGTTTTTAAGAACTCTAAGGCCCGGCACATACTATTATAGCTGCTATTTAAGGATGGACGAAATATGTTTATTCAAATATGTCTATTTTTTTACTTAAAACGTTTGCATTTTCGGCTTAAATCAGGCGCTTCTCGACCTAACCAATGTTGTTGTTGTTTCTGGCGCTGACCCTAACAACAATAATTTGTATTGCTCTCGTCTAGTTCCCGAATTATAGCCCTTTAATGTTTCTAAATTCCAGGCCTATATCTGTTAAACTTTACGAGATACCACTATGATATGAAAAATAAAATTTTAGATTTTTAGTACTTTTTTTCCATTAATTAATGTTTTTCTAATTGTAATGTACGCCAGAAACAACAACAACATTGGTTACTTCGAGAAGCGCTTAATCTTTTCCCCTTTTCTTTTTAATTGTTTTTGAACTTTTCGTGACTTGATATTAAAATAAGGCAAATGGGACAAATAAATGAAATTTCTCCGAAAAAGAGAATTTTTTCAACTTCATTTGCAACCGTTCGAATTTATTATGGCCGACTGTTTGGTTGCTGTTGACAACTGCTTACTTGTGTGCGTAAATGATACCGAGAGAAGCAGGGTAAATTTGGGTATCAAAAATTCTCTACACTTGATACTTGTGTGTAGAATTTTCCCTTTCTTCCCCGTCTCTCTCTCCAACGAACTGAGTGATACCGTATCAAATGATACTGCGTGTAGCCAAGCTGTAAGAGAGGTAGCAGAACTAACGAAGTAAATATTATTACTATTTTTTTTTTTTTTTTTGATTTTATGAATTTTGTGTGTAATTTTAAGCAGCCATTATTACATAAGACTTCCTAATCTTACTATGGACTGTTATATATACTTGAATAAATTGAATTGAAAGCTAATGTAATGTAATACAATAGTAAGTATAACATATTATATATCAATTTAAAGGAAAAAGAACAAGATTTCCATAACTATAATTTGTTTTATACCTTAATGTGTCCGTTTGGAAGAAAAAAATTGTTGTTTCGAGGTCAACTTGTCACATTTTTCTAAAAATCAATATAACTTCTTAACTGCCATGTTATGGAAAACAATGTATATTACATAAATGAAAGGTATTAAGAATACCTTTCCAACGGTACTTCGATTGTTCCGATAGGTCACTTAGTTTATGAAATAAGTGGCTTTTATTAGTACCATTTATTTGACCTTCAAACGGTCATAAATCCAAGATGGTTGACCAGCCCTCGAAGAAGCATGGCCACTTCCGGTTATAACGATCTCAAATAACGGTAAAAAAAAATCTGAGCTTGGCAGCTGTTCTGCATTTGTTCCCAGGATTTTTCTCTCGAAAAATGTTTCTCAAAATGTGTTTCCAATTCATTTATAACTGTACGTATCCTATACGGATATCTATGATAGTTTAGGAGATATAGTGATAAGAATTTCAATTTTAGTTCAATAACTGTACGAGATCAAAAAAAGTTGTTGCAATCTTCAAAAAAACACAAACAACAACAAAAGTGTAGTGGTTCTACAACGGTAAAGTTCTTGTATCGTGACCCTAGTGCTTTTAAAAAGATGCTATTACGTACCTGCGCAATATGAAACCACCCTTGCTTACAAGCGCAATTTCTTATTCCATCATTCTTCCCTTTAGAGTACGAAATAGAATAGGTGACAACATTACTACTAAACGGTAGCACATTTCACATTGTACTTATTGTTTACCTTTTCTAACTTTTGTTACAAGCTTCTTTCGTTGTTTTATACGTTGGTCCCCTTTTCACATAAGCAAATATATACTTATTCTTTATAGAGTATCCCTTTATTCCGTTTTTGGTAATATAGTACATTTCAAACTGGAATCGTCTTTTTTGCACGAACGTAACAGAAATAACGACGTCAATGGAGGTCTCAGACAGTAGGGAAAAAGGTCGGCCATTGTTGTTTGCAAGACGAAAAAAGAAGACAAGTAGTCGCTTAGTCGTGTGAAGCAGTCGTGGGAATGTAGGAATTTTATCCAATTTAATAAACACCATCTAGTTATTTCATTTTTCAAAATTTTTGAAATTATAATAGAATTATATTAAAACTATAAAACGAAATAAACAAATTATAAAAGGGAATATAAAATCTTTAGGAAACAGCATGTTGGCAAATATGAATTCGTCTCTGTTGCCTTGAATATCAATTTAAACTTAAAGGATTCAATTCAAAGACGAAGCAGTGCGACGACCATACTAAAGTCGTGTTTGTTTGTGAGTACCTTGGAATTTGTCTTATAGCTCATAAATCCGTTCAAAATGCAAATTATGTTAAAATAAGTGTAAGACTGTTGAAATTTGGTTTGTCGTTTACTAAAGTACTTTTTCGGTACTTTGAATATCTAATATGTCAACTACTTAAAATATATCAAACGTGTGTCCCTTTCATTTCAATTAAAAAGAGATCAGTTGTTTTGTTTCAATTTGTTTTGTTTTCTACATTCGGTTTGGTCTAGTTTTTTCTGTTTTCCTTGCTCTTGTGGATTATTATTTTATTATTAATTATTATTATTATTTCAATAATCAAATTTTCCGAATTTATCCAACCTAGTGAAATTAATGTGCCACCCGTGTGCATATCGAAATCATTTTGTTTTTTTTACAATAACGATTAAAGAAGGAAGCAATATTCTAAATTATGCTTTCCTGTGGAAATTGTTATTAGAAGTTAACATTTTTTAATTGTACGGACAGTGCCAAAGCTCCGATTTTGTTGTTGGGAGCATATAGGGATCCGCCCGGAAGCTCCAATATTGTAGTTGCTCGTGGGGCAGACTAATTCATTAATTTTTTGTAAATAAAATGTATAAGTAGTGTAAATAATTTTTTAAAATTTTGACCATGTTTTTTCGGAAGGTACTCAGCCATCTTGGAGTTATGACCGTTTCAAGGTCAAATAAATTGTACTAATAAAAGTCTTTACCAGCTAAACGAAGTGAGGTAGCGGAACGAACAAAGTACGAACGATCAAATGGTACGGAACGAATAAAATGTTTTATTGATTGGTGCGTTAAAGGTACCAAACCTATCCGGGAACATATATACCAGTTCTCGGGATCGCCAATCGTGTTGTTGTTTTTGCTTCCGATGGAGACCCTAAGCCCTTGGTTATGCTATCGAGCAAAACTTGGTGGGAAATTACTCTCATTTTTGTGATCGGAGTCCGTGCAAAAAGAGTGGTTACGCTTGTGCTTGACCCACGCTTGCTTTCTTCAAAAATATATATTTTTTCTCTCCTTCAACAGCAACCCGTCTACTACACAAATGAAAAAACGTATTATTTGCGGTGTAGTTTTCGACGCGATGGAAGACCAAATGTTTATATTAATTGAAATCTGCTTAACATATATAAAGGCGTAATATTTTGGAACGATAATCAGAGGAATATAATTGATAAATTTATCAGTTCATTCCATTTTTTCACTCCATTCCACTTTTCAATACTTTTGTGAATATTGAGACTAAGCAACACCGGTTTGCTTGGTGTCCTCGGTGTACGCTAGACCGAGTTTTCGTGCTCGGTGTGAGAGAGTGATGTTGAGAACATAAAAATATCCCATTCTCTCTTTTACACACAAAACAACAAAAAAAAGTCCTACTTGCCAAGCAAAACTCGATAGCATAACCACGGCCTAACAAGAAAAACATATGTTCTGCCTGGTTTCTGAGTTAAAGCCCTTATGGAAATAGTGATACTACATGTTAGAAGACATCCGGTATGGATGTGTACCGTTAGAAATGTAAGTTAAATACCATAAAT
Organism: Myopa testacea; assembly: GCA_949629155.1. Classification (NCBI taxonomy): domain Eukaryota; kingdom Metazoa; phylum Arthropoda; class Insecta; order Diptera; family Conopidae; genus Myopa; species Myopa testacea. Next base: position 20,997,549 of record OX451346.1, on the reverse strand, counting down.
TTCATTTATGTAAATTAAGATCTTATACGCGATTTTAATATTTGTACTCTTTCCGCTCCATTTTAAAGTAAAACATGTAATTAACCCACATAATTTTGTGAAAAGTAACACACTAGATGTTATTACCATTCCACAACAATTGTTTTCCCCATCCTGCACTGATTATGGGGGAAGAAACATCTGTGGAAAGCTAATGACCTCTAGTTTGTTATTTTCCACAAAAGTATTTGGGTTACAGCGTTATAATGTAAATATTTTGAAAACGAAAACGCAATTTACGTGTTTTACCAGTTTTGTTTTGTGCTTTCCGTAATTTTTCATTTGTTTGACAACCGAGCATAAGAGAAGATATGCAGAAGATTGGAGTGAAATACACGAAACACAAAAAACGTTTGTTGTTCGTATTTTCACAAGCTTTGCAGATTTTATCGGCTACGCGTGGTATATGGGATCGGCAGTTTCCAGGAAAAAAGTTGAGTTGAAACGATGCGAAAGCAAAAAGACTATCGCCTATTGTAAAATTGTGTGTTTTGCAAGTTTTTTGTCGAATTTGTATGTATAGTGTTGCCGTCACACATTTGCACTGAACTGTATACGAAATCTTTGCGTTTCTAAAAATGTTTCAAATATTTTACACATGGTAACATTTTCTGTCTGTAAACAACGAAAGTCTGCAATACGAACGAAGAGCTTCTATTATACTCGTTTGGCTCGTTTCGTTTTCATTTGTGTTTGTGTTTTCGTTTTCAAACTATTTACATTATAAGGCTGTTAATTACATGTTTCACTTTATTAATGAGTTGGAAACAGTACCAAAAATATTAAAATCGGGATTCCTCCAAAAATATGATTTTTTTTTGTAAAATCGTATTTTACATAAATGAAAAGTATTTAACTTATAGCCTGTTTCAATAAAAATATTTAATCCGGTTAAGGTGTTCGAAAATCGATCAGCTGATCTAGTGTTTCCATACATAATCCGGTCCGAAGAAGAAATAAACAGCTGTTGTTTTGTTTTTATATTTACGCAGCTATTTTTAAAATTGTGCATCGCTTTAATTTATAATACAGGGAATAAAATAACAATAATATTCAAAATTGTTGAAATGTATTTTGGTATGGTGACGAAATTCGCAAGTTTACAGAATTTGAAAAGCGAAAAATCGTACATCGTAAATAGCAAATTCGTCTCAGTATGTCGAGTTTTTTTTTTAAATTTGGCAGAATAGTTTGTTGACATAAAATATCTCTTTCTAACTTATTTGCACTAGACAAAGAGAAAGATAGTGTGCCTGCAATTCCGAACTTCGAAACAGACTTGCAAACTAAAAATTGTTGTTGGGTCTCCATCACAAGCGGCAACAAAAGGATTGGCGATTCCGGGAAGTCGTATATTTAGGCCGCTATCCGCATATCTTTAATAGTTTTGGAGTATAGCCGTAAGGATTTAAATTTTTGACGGACTTTAACTCGATAACTACACGAGAGCAGTAATTGTTGTAATCAGCACCAAAAACTACAACAACAAATAAGTTGGATGAAGTTCCTATCGGTAAAGTTGTTTCGATATTTGCACGCAGGTTAGTAAGTCAATGAATTCGCCCATTAATTAATTTTTTCTAAATAAAATGTGTAATGCACCCACATAATTTTCTTGCAAATAAGACTAGAAGTTATTAGTTTTCTACACCTATTTTGTGTATCATAATCAGCTTGGCTAGACCGAGTATCATTTGATACGGTAGCAATACTGGTATGATGATACCAGCGATGGCTAGACACTGTGGTATCACATTTAGTTTCAAAAGCCGTAAACATATTATGTCAATGTATGTGTGAAATTTACTGAATATCAAAATGTTGGCCGTAGTTGTCATTTTTATTATATTATGATTAATGCGTAATGGAAAAATAGGATTTCTAAAAATCCCATGTTTAGATTTTAGTTTAATGGTAATTACCTGCTTCACTTTGATTTTCTTGTTCAGTGGAAATCGTTGTGTTGTGAAATATTTTTAAAATAGTTAATTTATTTAAAAGTATTAATAATGGAGGAATCACAAATGGCTTGTGTTGAGGCGATGGCAACAGCTGCTGCATGCTATGTTGTAGCCGATGAAGATTCGCAAAGGAATCGATCGTATTGGGTAAAGAAGTGGAGGAAGAATTGCAGTGCTCGTGGAAACGCTCAAAAGTTTTTAAGAACTCTAGGTCCCGGACATACGATTATAGCTGCTATTTAACGATGGACGAAATATGTTTATTTAAATATGTCTATGTTTTTACTTAAAACGTTTGCATTTTCGGCTCAAATCACGCGCTTCTCGACTTAACCAATGTTGTTGTTTCTGGCGCTGACCCTAACAACAATAATTTGTATTGCTCTCGTTTAGTTCCCGAATTATAGCCCTTTAATGTTTCTAAATTCCAGGCCTATATCTGTTAAACTTTACGAGATACCACTATGATACGACAAATAAAATTTTAGATTTTTAGTACTTTTTTCCAATAATTAATGTTTTCCTAATTGTAATGTACGCCAGAACAACAAGAACATTGGTTACTTCGAGAAGCGCTTAATCTTCCCCTTTTTTTTTAATTGTTTTTGAACTTTTCGTGACTTGATATTAAAATAAGGCAAATGGGACAAATGAACGAAATTTGTCCGAAAAAGAGAATTTTTTCAACTTCATTTGCAACCGTTCGAATTCATTATCGCCGACAGCTTGGTTGCTGTTGACAACTGCTTACTTGTGTGCGTAAATGATACCGAGAGACTGTCCAACTACAACGCAACGACGTCGCAATCGTTTGCGATGTTCCTATAGAAAAATGGAATGGAACACGTCGTTGAGCTCTCTCAAGTCGTCATAAAATTTTCTAATTTTCTGACAACTTCTTCCGATTATCTCATTTTTTGAAAAACAGTATGCCCTACTTTTCGATGAAATTCTTCAAATTCCCCAAAAAATGTAAATAAATTTGACAAACGAATTGTCAAACAAGGAAATTATTCAAATTAATTTTTATTTAAAACAAAATGTAAGTAATTTATGACGACAGATGTCACTCATTCGAAGATTTCGAGAGAGAGAAATCGTTATCATTTGCGACGTCGCATCGTTGCGTTGTGGTTGGACAGAGAAGCAGGGTCTATTTTGGTATCAAAAATTCTCTACACTTGATACTTGAGTGTAGACTTTTCCCTTTCTTCCTCATCTCTCTCTCCTACGAACTTAGTGATACCGTATCAAATGATGCGTCTAGCCAAGCTGAATCGGTGCAGGAGTTATGGCGGAAACGGCGGGAGTGGTGGTTGTTGGGGAATGCATAAGAAGCAACAACAACAAGATTGGGGCTTCCAAACGGATTTTTATTTAAGCCTGTTTTTGTTTTTCAGACTTATACCTGGTAAACCGTTTGAGACACCTATATGTTACCGACATCGTTGGAAAGGTAAAACAATTATTTTTGAGTTACAAAAACATTTGGCACAAGTCGGGCACAGTGGCATAACTCCGATTTTTTGTTGTTCCGTGTAGGAACTCCAACAGCATTATTTGGTGGAGCTCTCTAATACGAGTTATAACCAGTAAGAAAGCTATATTCGGCCTGGCCGAATCTTAGATACCCTACACCTAAAAGTTTTGAAAAAATTTAAACTGAAACTAGAGGAAATATATGGTTATAAGGAAAGCTACCTTATAATCACATTTAATCATAGACGGCTATAAGTACAGTGGAGAAGCTTGGGTGGGGCGGGGGTGGCGGTCCACTCTGGGCGGCACAATGTCGGGGGTGGCAGTTGTGGAAATCAAGTAGTGACTTATTGAATTCTAGAAATTTTTGGGGGCTGCAAGCTCCCTCCCGGGCTCTATGAGACCTAGCTACGCCTCTGTATAAATAGTAGGCGTGGTCATTACCTTTTTCAAAACAAAACTAGTTTAGTTGTTTTATTATTATGTTCAAATTTAAACTTTATTTCCGTGGTAATAAACTTGTTTTCATGAGCTATACTGTATAAGTAGTGTAAAAGTGGGCGGACCTCGCCCAGTTTGGTGTTATAATGTTTTATTGGAAAATAAGTTGTTATGTAAAGTTTTAAGGCCCAATTATAATAAAGTGCGTGAAGATAAATTTGTAAATGCGACGATAACTTAGCAAAGATCTGAACCCTAAACACGAATACGAATTTGAATTTTGTACTCATTCCAAAGTAATGGCTTCAATAGTAGCGCTCTTTTGTTCAACGAAATATATATTTTGAGCAGCAAATATAGAGCTGGGCCACAATACGGCAGCGACAGTGTCAGTGTTTCTCTCACCATGCAAACCTTATGGGGAAAAAACACTGCCGAGTAGGGGAAAAATTATAGACTCTAGTTCGGCAGTGAGCAGTGAAAATAAAATCCTCTCATTTTTTGGATAAAAGTGTTGCAACCCTTTTAGAAAAAATCTCACTTATTCTATAGGAATGAAACAAAACAAATACTCAAACAAATACAAATGTGAAAACAAATGACAAATGACAGATAGCGCTGCGCGCTGCCACTGTTTTCATTGTAGGCTGACAGTGAAAGTGAGAGAAACACTGACACTGTCGCTGCCGTATTGTGCCCAGCTCATACATATTTCAAAAGAATAATATATATACTTCAAAGATTAGGCTTACTTTTGAAAAAATGTTTACATTTGTGCAAGTGAGGTGTCTCAGACGGTGAAACTTCTTCCCCAATATTCAGCGATAAGTTTTGTTCAACGAAAAACATAACTTGGCCAAGTGGAATATGAGGTTCGATAGCCTTCTCCAATACCTTTCAGTATCAGTAAAAACTTTTAGTGCACTCCAAATTTAGGTGACCAAATCCTTCCGAGTGCAATAAAAGTTTTTACTGATTATGAAAGGTATTGGAATAGGCTATCGAGCTATGGAATAGGTTATATTTAACAATATAACCATTCAAGACCCTCTTTTGCCTGTGTAACCTAAAAGTGTGCGGATCACGTCCATATTTGGCATATTAACGGATAATGCTACTCTATACTCAGGAATCAAATTTTGTTGTCATAACTCAAAAACGAACGCTGATATCACATTTCTAATAAAAAATAGACGTGGTTGTGGACCGATTTTGTCCATTTTCAATACACAAGAAACAATATCTGCAAAATTTGATCACGATATCTTTACCGGTTCTCCTGTGATCGTGATTTCAACAGACAGAAATACGGACGGACATGGATAAATCGACTCAGGAGGTCACGCTGATCAATAATATACACATATGTACATACTTTTCTATACCTATCGTCTCTATTTCTATGCGTTAGACCACAGAATAAATAGTATACAGAAGTTGCATCTCGTACTGCGATACCTTTTCTACTTTATGGAGCGGTCGGAACAACTCAGTGGAGATCAAACAACGAGAGAGCAAACGTGAACAGAGAGAAGCAACGAGAGAGCAAGCAGAAAACGTTTATTTAGTGCTCTAGTAAAAAATTGCTATAGAGAACAATTAAATATTTCCGGCACTTTGGATCAACAGCGGCGGTATTTCATTTTGAAAGAAAATTTTACTGTCATTATACACAAAATAGGGTATTTCGAAAGTATGTATCTCCCAATTCCTGTTAGAGGACCCCTTGGTCACAAGTTACAACATTAACTATGTTGCCAAAACTGTTCAAAAATGTTAAATTTCGTAAAATTATCTTTTTTAGTATATTGGCAGAAAGTCCATTTTTCAACCCCATTTTCCTCAAACCCATCCACTAAATCTAGTTTGGAATTGTATCGCAATTCCCTTCTAATCGCCATTTCATCCATGAGCAGAATCATATTATTTTTTTCGTAAGCACTCCAAAGCACTTCTTTTTTATTAACTCCAACTTATGGTAATGGTAGACAGCTGAGGGGAGGATCAAACAACGTGTGAAGCTTCGAGAGAGCTTGTTTTGCGAAAGAAATCTCTTTCTGAGGTACACTGAAAAGATGGAAAATAACCATAAACATTAATGGGAATGATATTGTAGTCAATATTGATAAAAAATCAGACATTGTGTTTCGCGTAAATTATTTTCAAAAAACAAAAAGTGATTCTCCCATTCATTATTAAACATGTTTCACAGCGCATTCATAAAACAGCGTGGTACGATCTTGCTTGCTTGCTCAACCTTAAGGTGCAGGGTATAATAATTTCTAATTTTCGAGGTATAGGCCTTTAAAATTTGGAAATTTCCGTCCTATATCTCCTAAACTGTAGAATACAGTGTCCTTGGAAAGGTATTCGAACTATCTTTCATTTATGCCAAATTAAAGCTTAAGGAAAAACCTTTTTAGATTTTTTTATTTTTTTTAATTCATTAATTTTTTTAAAGTAAAATGTATAATTGACATATGTTTATCACAATATTTAGAAAGTAGAGCCTCTTTCTATTTTATGAAGTATGATATGATAATTCTCTTAAACTCCTGCACCGATATGATCGGAATCGGTGCAGGAGTTTAATAGAAAATGCATTTTAAAGCTCACACGCACGTAAGAACGAAACACTTTATACAAATTTGACTGCTTATTTGAAAAAACGGTAGAAATTACGAAAAATTTTAATTTTGCTTTCGAATCAAGACATTGACTGCCGAAAGCGTGCTGATAACAAAGCACAACAAAGGCAATAGTATTCGTGGCTTTTTTGAACAAAAAGCAATTGGCAACGAATGACAATTGACAACACATGGCAAAGAATGGCGTTATTAAATTTAAATAATTTAATAATAATTTATATTTAAATAGCGTAAAAACATCGATCAAAGCTTAACTTAACATTTTTGTTAATGCGCATGTTGTCCGATCATGCAAAAGAATGTGCCGTTCATATCGATCTTTTCAATGTCTTGTTGCCTTCCTCAAGGCACTATTGCGTTTTCTGCTTAGTGCTTAGTGGCTTAGTGCCTATAGCAATTCAAGATATCTTATGCAGCTCTCTAATATATACCTCTAAAAAAAGAGACTACTTATCTAAAAAAAAATTAAAGAATTCAAAAAAATGTTACTAAAAATATAAAATTCCATATCATTGAAATTTTTTTTTTACACTAGCTAAAAAAGCCTGGTTATAAGATAGCTTTCCTTATAACCACATATTTCTTCTAGTTTTTAAGATATGACAGTAAAATTTCAATATCGAGCGGCATTATTATATTTTACGTTGCAGAAAATGGGCGTGGCGCTCATATGTTTAGGTTACATGGACGGAGGGGTAATATGGCACAATCATCCTACATAAATCCTTATATAAGTCTGTAATTTTATGATGTGTTATCAATTAATATGGAATTTTATATAAATATTCTTTATTCGGATTTGTAAACGAGCAAATAAAACGAATATAAGACATATAAATATACAATCAATTTATAAAAAAATGCATTGGTATAAAACCTTAATTCCTAAAATTCCTAAAAATTCCTAAAAACTATTATGCTGTAGGGTATCTAAGATTCGGCCAGGCCGAATATAACTTTCTTACTGGTTTTTTTTATCACTTTCAAATGACGCAACGTTGTCATTAGAGCTGAGCGATATTTCACGACGTGTGATTTTGTCACAGGTACACAAAATCACGAGTCACAGTTGCGATTGAAAACGCTCCGAACCTGTGACACGCCGTCACAGGTACAGCGGAACGATATTTAACGAACTGTGATTTCATTGAATGCAACCACGAGTCACAGTTGGTATTGAAACGCTCCGAACCTGTGACAGGCCGTCAAAGCCATTGCCTTCATTATTTTGAAAAAATACAAATATGATTTTGGTAATAAAATATTAATACAAGAATGTTTTTTGTATATAAAATATGTATATATCAGTAGTTTCAATTACTTAAAATTGGTGTCTGTATTAATTCATACTTCTGTAAAATATGAATGCTTTTAAAGTTAATGAATGTTCATAGCTTCAACTCGTTCTTATAGCAAAAGCGAACGAAACCAAAGCAGATCTAAATTAATGCCGTTATTTTGAATGCATCTAGCACGTTTTTGCGCACTCGTTTTATAGCGAATGCCTTGTCACGAGTCACGGGTTTTTATACCTGTGACAGTACTGTCACAGTCACAGGTCGGAGCTGCTCCGGAAAAATCACGGAATCGCTCACCTCTAGTTGTCATACTGACAACATTATGCCGCATTATGAGTTTTATTATGGCTAATAGCTTTTTATACCCTACACCTTAAGGTTGAGGGTATATTAACCTTGTCAGGAAATGTGTAACGCATAGAAATAGAGACGATAGGTATAGAAAAGTATATATATTCTTGATCAGCGTGACCTCCTGAGTCGATTTAGCCATGTCCGCCCGTCTGTCTCTGTCTGTCTGCCTGTCTGTTGAAATCACGATCACAGGAGAACCGGTAAAAATATCGTGATGAAATTTTGCATAAATGTTATTTCTTCTGGTGTGCAGTATGTTGTCTGTTGGTATTGAAAATGGACAGAATCGGTCCACGACCACGCCTTTTTTTTATTAGAAATGCGATATCAGCGTTCGTTTTTGAGTTATGACAACAAAATTTCATTCCTGAGTATAGAGTAGCATTATCCGTTAATATGCCAAATATGGGCGTGAGCCGCCCACTTTTGGGTTACACAGGCAAAATATGGTTATATTGTTAAATATATAAACTTCCTGAATCAGACTTTAGATAACAACTTGTTTTCCAAAAAAACATTATTATATCAAAACTGGGTGCGGTGTGCCCACTTTTACACTACTTATACAGTATAGCTCATGAAAACAAGTTTATTACTTCGTAAACAAAGTTTAAATTTGAACACAATAATAAAACAACTAAGCTAGTTATTTAGTTTTGAAAAAGGTAATGACCACGCCTACTATTTATACAGAGGCGTAGCTAGGTCTCATGGAGCCCGGGACGGTTAAACGACTTGCAGCCCCAAAAATTCCTAGAATTCAATAAGTCACTACTTGATTTCTAAAACTGCCGCCCCCGACATTGTGCCGCCCAGAGCGGACCGCCACCCCCGCCCCACCCTAGCTTCACCACTTTTTTCAAAACTTTTAGGTGTAGGGTATCTAAGATTCGGCCAGGCCGAATATAGCTTTCTTACTGGTTTTTATAAAAAAAACTTTCCACACCAATTTAAAGGGGTCGATATTTTTCAAAACTAATGATACAGAAACCTTACTTGGCAGTTGAACTATGACCTAAGTTTCACCGGCATCGTCAACGTGCAAAGTTTCAGCTTCCTAGGCCTTGTAGTTTTAATATTATGGCCAGTTTAGGGCGGGGGCGGGGTTTTCCAACATCCGTTGTTAGTGGACCTCTGCATCACAACGCCAAGCCATATGTAAAATTTCAGCTTCCTATGCTTTATAGTAGTAAAATTATGGCCATTTTAAGTCTTCCCACGCCCATTTCGACCACTTAGGGGCGCAGCTTTGCAAAATCCTTATGCAAAGTTTCAGCTTCCTAGGTCTTGAAGTATTCAAATTATAGCCAGTTTAAGTCTTGCCACGCCCATTTTAATGGACCGAGTTTTTAAAAAACTAATGAACAGGAACCTTCCTTGGCAGTTGAACTATAATCTCAATAAGTTTCACCAGCTTCGGATAAATAGTTAATGCGGCACTGTAATTTTTACTTTTCTCGGAAACTACAAAACATAGATCCTTCAGGTTTGAAGCATTCTCTCTAGAATTGATTAGAGAATTTTATGGTCGGAAAAAAATTTATACCTAATACTGTATTATAACGAAAAATTTATTTTTCGTTAAATTACGGAAGTTTTATTCCAAATTTTAACTTTGGCATTAATTTTCTCGAAAACTGTTTGACGTAGGAACCTAATTTAAAAAGGATGTTAAGAGGCCGATATTTGGCTTTCAAACCCAATAAGCGAAAGTGATCCAGATATCGGGGTTATTTATTAATATATTTTTTTCCCGGTTTTTAGTCGGGTTTTTAGAAAATGGCCCGTCCCGCCTAAACGGGGGAAAATGCATCCCCCCTCCCATACGATTTTTTCTCGACCCAACCTCCACGGCCTAGCCTTTTGTCCCCTCTTATGCGAATCATCCTGTATAACTAAAAAAGACTAGCACTCTCAATATGATGAGTAAAATTTAATATCTATAGTTTAAAAAATGCAGGTATTAGTTAATTATTGTGCTGAAAAAACTATACTGTATCACTAATATTATGAATATTCTTGAATATGAAGAACATTTCACCATTATTAAAAATTTTTGCTTCATTCCTCTTCGTTGATAAAAATTTCACATTTTTTGCAAGTTTCATATGAATATGCCATGACCCGATTTCAACAATAACACTTATTAAACATTATTTTACAACAGTTATTAAGAATTTCTTTCAAAAACCTTAAAATGCAAAATTTCAAACGATTCCAGACGGAGGGACGACTGCACATGGTTTGTTATTGTAAGAGAAGCAAAAGAAGACGAATCGCACCGTTCTTCTCATTGCAAAACTCCACAAATTGATCGATTCTTTCTTTCACACTTTACCTGGCATACGAGTGCTGGATCGATCTCTTCTTACGCATATTCCCTTGCATTGTTAGTGCAAAATAACAGAAGCAAAGTCGATATTCCGATCCTTTCATACTCATTAAAAAAGATCTTCCGAACCACTCACTCCTTAGTAGATCATTCAATTTTGCTTTGCTACGAGCGCAGGAGTGTTCAGTTCGCAGTCAAAGTGGTCGACCGCGATATCGACCAGTTTTTCGACCTGAGCTTAACTCCACTCATTCAAACTAAATGTTGATAGCATCATTGGTCTCGTGAAATCTCTATCTATTAATACTCTTTGCTAAACTATGTATTGGGAAAGGGTTGCCAATCCCTCCTCTCAATACTTTTTTCCTACTTAAATTTGTAGTTAACATATCGGACATCACTCGTTTGTTGGAAATTCAACGTAATTTCTTTATTTTTATATGATTACCTAATATGATGATATTTTATATCAATGTGCTTGCTGCGTGGATGGTAAACCGGGTTTCTTACTAGAGATTGCGCGCTGAGGTTGTCACTATTTAATACCATTGGGCCAGGTTGCTCAACATCCATTTCACGTGGGAGCTTGTTCATAAACATCGCTTCTTTGGCTGCAGCGGAAAGTGCAATATATTCTGCCTCCGTGCTGCTGAAAGCCACCACTGCCTGCTTTTTGGACTCCCAGGAAAAAGTTGCTCCTGCCGCTACAAACACGTAACCTCACCTGATCTAAAGAAATTGCGGCTTCCCTACAGTTCTCCATCTCGTATTTATTAAGTAGTTCTAGTATATATTGTTTTTGGCAAATACTAATAGCACCGGTTTCGTCTTCTCCATGAAATTCCATACCAAGAAAATGTGTCATTTGGCCACCGTCCGTAACCTCAAACTCCTTACAAAGTTGAGCTTTAATCTTTACAAGCTCTGATTTGATCGAACTTATCATATAGTCATCCACGTAGACGATGATTATGTTACGAACACTATCATTATCTATATATATAAAAATGGTGTAAAAAATGTATAGTAATTCATAAAATGAGAACGGCTGGGCCGATTTCTGTAAAATTTTTTGTCAGTTGTTCGTATTTTCGAGGAGAAGGTTCTTACGGAAGAAAATTTTGGAAAACTATAGTTGTTTGGTACTTTGGTAAATCAACCATCTTCCACGTATTACTTTTAATTAGTGCTGCATACTACATCCACATTGAGTTTTTCCATTCGTTCGCATGTTTACCTTTAAGCGCTTCTTCTACATTGTTGTGCACCAAATTTTCACACATTAGGTTTAACAAATTAAATTGTTTCTTTGGACGTCCTCTTTCTCCAGTCCGAATTAATCTCGGTCTACAGAGACCAATTTTGTGTTCCACTGGCGTTGTTTCATTTTCGCTCACGCATCCATCAATCTCTACGGATTCATTAACCACCGACTCATTTTCCCGTTTCCATTTTCCATACAATTCGAATTTTTCTGTCCTGAACTGATAAGAGCTAATGCAGCTTCATTCACAGTATCGACGAGAGAAACTGGTTTTACTTCAGATATGTGGCCAAATGTGACAAATTTCGAGGAATATCTACTGGTGACAATTTTCCGATTTATAGGATTAAAGAGACCATAACCTTTGGACACTTCTGAATATCCGATTAAAATATGTTCATGTCCTTTCGTACTAAATTTACGAGAATGTTTTTTATCAAGCACTATTGCTGTTGAGCCAAACGCTCAATGATGAGCTACTTTGGGTTTTCTGCCCGTTCATACTTCATATGGTGTTTTCTTTCCAATAATTTTTGTAGTTGTTCTTTCGCCTAAATAAACAGCCGTTTTTACTGCTTCCGTCCAGAAGCTTCGTTCGAGATTAGAGTGCATCAGCATTGTTCTAGGCATTTCAACGAAGGTTCTATTTGCCCTTTCCGCGACAACGTTTTGTTGCGGACTATATGTCACCGTCAATTGGCTTTTTATTCCATTCTGTTTCAAATAGATCTCAAATTGATTCGAAACATATTCACGTGCGTTGTCGCTTCTAAACATTTTTATTTTCCGACCGGTCTGATTTTCTGTTATTGTTTTGAAATCCTTAAACGCGTCGAAAATAGCATCCTTGATTTTTAAAAAATATATAAAAAAATATTGCGACTTATCGTCAATAAATGTTGCGAAGTAACGTGAACCACCTATCGATGGAATATTTATTTATGCTCTATATACTAGCTCTAAAATTTATTTCGATCGCGACTCGTATACATCTGGAAAAGGTTTGTGCAAATTTTACTCTTAGTACACGCGAGGCACTCAACTTCATTTGGAAATCCATTTGGACTTTTAATCCATTCCATATAATCCACTATCTGATTTCTGCACATATTTCTCAAACACTTTAGATCAGCGATGTCCAAACGCAACTTTCAAATTTTGAGTGTGTGTTGGTAATATTTTCTCTCAGCACTAAGAAAAATGAATGCGGTAAAATATGAAGCATTTGTCGCGTTTCTTTGCGTCAAATCAATCGTCTTTTTTCGGGTGTAGTCAAAATAAAAGAACGCAGGGAGACGGACCTACCTCGATGATGGCTTGACAGCTACTGACGAGATTTCGTCAAACGCTCGCAATATATAATATAAATACATGTTATGCCCGTCAAAAATTTAGTAACCGAATGGCTGTTCTTGGGCACCGCTGCTTTAGATTAACATGTCCAAACCGCTTATGCCGCTTAATAGCTGAATTTGTTAAACTGTTGAGATCTGTTCCACTAAAACACTTGTTTTCGTCACTTTCATATAAAAACAATCCGTTCCTATTGGTCGCACTTAAAATAACTTGGTTCTTAGTATTAATTATTTTAACACAGCCTTCTTTAAATAACACTGATTGACCATTTTGTATGGCTTTGTTTAGCGAAAAAAAAATTATTTTGCAAGTCCTCTGAAAATAAAACATTCTTTAAAGTTATTGACCGAGTGCTTTAAGGTATTTGTTCCCAGGTAAAACAATTTTTTCATTGCATTTTCAAAATTCTTAAACATATTTCCCTCACATCAATGTGAGGTGGAACTACTATCGATACACCAACTTCGTCTCGACAACGCTGTGGTTTTGTTGTTGTTAAAAAACAAGATCGTTCTAAGCAGAGATTAAGAGATGGCACACTCTCAAATTCTGTGTACACACTTATGCATTTTTGCTTGAATTTCACTAACACTATGAAAGAAAAGTTTGATTCGCTGCAAAAAACTTGGGTCCTCGCCGTAAAAACTTTGATTCGCTACAAAAAACTTGTGGCCTTGCCGTAAAAATCTTGAGGCCTCGTTGAGGTGAACAATTTTTTTTTCGGGTGTGCATTTTGGAAACGTCAAAACAAATGAATAAAAATATTATGTTTTTTATATGTGCAAAATACATATAAAACATAACTACCAGTTCCATATAACGATAATAAATTTATACTTCCATATTTTACAGAGTATTTGTGTTTTATTTCTCATATTTATTTGGTATAAAGTAGCCGCTGTGCTAATTTTTTTGTGCAAATGCATAGTTGTTCGCCCATTGACAAAGAAAATTACAATTAATAAATCCAGAATGGTCGCATTTATATTTTTAAATTTGTTTTCTAATATTTCTGCAAATTATGTATTGTTATACATCGTTGATGCACTTGCGGGGTCAAACTTCCGTTTGCACCTACCATTTTACCTTCAGTAAATTCACCAACTTTGTTTATTAATGTTGAAAATATCAAACGAATAAGAATTTGAACCGTATATTCGTGAAATCCGATAAGATATTTATTGAAGTTTTTGATTAACAATAATCAAAGTACTTTTAAACTACCTGAAGCCTGTTGAACCGCTTTCGAGTTGCAGTGAAAATGAGTGATTTAATGCATGGATTACGTTTGAAAACTTAAAAGCATCTTGAATAATCCAAACTCAAGCTAATTTTTACTCTTACTTTATATATATTATCAATAAACTTGGCGCATACAAAAGGTCTTCATCATTCCGCTATAGAATATTGTTTTATTATATTTTTTATAATAGAATATTTGCTTCAAATTAGTCAGTTCTTTTATTTAAAACATTGGAAGTGTAAAGTATAGCAGCTACTTCGAACAAAAGTAACAGAATCCAAAATTAAAATATGTACTTTACTCCTAATCGAACTTCCTTCCGAATTGCAACGGATCGTAGCATCGTAGATACATACAAGCGATCATTAATAACAGCCACAACTGGGTCCTGGCGAGCATTGTTCATAAAATCCCAAGTGCGATTCACGGGATCCCATCTGAAATTCGGTCTCCTTACATTTTTCTGTTAATCACATAATTGTATTTGATATCTTTACCTTTCTACTGAATTCAAAATATGACGTCCATTATAGCGCAATGTATTACAGAGTGGCTCCACCTTCTCCATCAGAAAAGCAGTTGACAACAGAGGTAACATTAACTGAAAGAAACTCGGGATGCTAATCACTTTATTTATTTGGCAAACAATTGCAAACAATTTCAATAATAAAAACCGTGGTGAAACATAAAACATCTGATTTTGTCAACATACTGTATGAACAACAATATGGTTGCTCTCACGTATAGTGTACATGAATTCACCAGTTCATAAAAAATAGACGTCAATCCGATTTTTGAAGCTGCGAATTCGGGAGTGTCCAGTCTTGTAGTCTTTGGTTCTAAGTGTCACTATATCTGTCTCTCTTTATCTCGCACATTTGCTCTTTGCAATTTACAGCGATAACGAAACACTTATGCAACGACTTTATTTCAGCTACTAAACTATGTATTGGGAAAGGGTTGCTAACCGTATTTTATTTTCAATATAAAAAAAACAAAATCTTATTGTGATTTTTTTGCCCCTTTTTTTACATAGTCTGCATTATTTATTTATAGAGACCAAGAATATTTATACAAAGTTAAAAGCAAATCAAATTACCTTGATTTGATACTTATAAAGCTGGGGTAAATGCATTAGTTTTGTATATAAATTTCAACACCCTCTCACGACTAAAGACTACAAGACCTGAAACTCTTCTCATTTTGTGAGTGAGCTCAAAAAAATGTCCGCCCGCATGCTCAAGTAGAGTATATGTTTTTTATATAAATTTTATGTTGTATTTGTATTTTTAATGATAATTAAAATTATGCATAAATACATCAACTCTTTTCGATCTTTTGCATTCCAAAAATCTTTTGCATTGGATAGCTATTGAAAATACCTTTCCGATGGTGTGCCGGACTTACTAAGGTGCTGTTTTCGATTACCTTTAATTTATTTTTGAAAATTCGGATTTTTTGTTACCAAGTACTGGTATGTTCAAGTGGTCACTGGCGGCCAGTTTTTACTTGTGTCAGGATGAAACATTTTGCATTCGATAGCTATTGAAAATACCTTTCCGATGGTATGCCGGACTTACTAAGTTGCTGTTTTCGATTACCTTTAATTTATTTTTGAAAATTCGGACTTTTTGGTACCAAGTACTGGTATGTTCAAGTGGTCACTGGCAGCCAGTTTTTACTTGTGTCAGGATGAAACCTTTTGCATTGGATAGCTATTGAAAATACTTTTCCGATGGTGTGCCGGACTTACTAAGTTGCTGTTTTCGATTACATTTAATTTATTTTTGAAAATTCGGACTTTTTGGCACCAAGTACTGGTATGTTCAAGTGGTCACTAGCGGCCAGTTTTTACTTGTGTCAGGATGAAACCTTTTGCGTTCGATAGCTATTGAAAATACCTTTCCGATGGTATGCCGGACTTACTAAGTTGCTGTTTTCGATTACCTTTAATTTATTTTTGAAAATTCGGATTTTTTGGTACCAAGTACTGGTATGTTCAAGTGATCACTGGCGGTCAGTTTTTACTTGTGTCAGGATGAAACATTTTGCATTCGATAGCTATTGAAAATACCTTTCCGATGGTATGCCGGACTTACTAAGTTGCTGTTTTCGATTACCTTTAATTTATTTTTGAAAATTCGGACTTTTTGGTACCAAGTACTGGTATGTTCAAGTGGTCACTGGCAGCCAGTTTTTACTTGTGTCAGGATGAAACCTTCTGCATTGGATAGCTATTGAAAATACCTTTCCGATGGTGTGCCGGACTTACTAAGTTGCTGTTTTCGATTACCTTTAATTTATTTTTGAAAATTCGGACTTTTTGGTACCAAGTACTGGTATGTTCAAGTGGTCACTGGCGGCCAGTTTTTACTTGTGTCAGGATGAAACCTTTTGCGTTCGATAGCTATTGAAAATACCTTTCCGATGGTATGCCGGACTTACTAAGTTGCTGTTTTCGATTACCTTTAATTTATTTTTGAAAATTCGGATTTTTTGTTACCAAGTACTGGTATGTTCAAGTGGTCACTGGCAGCCAGTTTTTACTTGTGTCAGGATGAAACCTTTTGCATTGGATAGCTATTGAAAATACCTTTCCGATGGTGTGCCGGACTTACTAAGTTGCTGTTTTCGATTACCTTTAATTTATTTTTGAAAATTCGGATTTTTTGTTACCAAGTACTGGTATGTTCAAGTGGTCACTGGCGATCAGTTTTTACTTGTGTCAGGATGAAACCTTTTGCATTGGATAGCTATTGGAAATACCTGTCCGATGGTATGCCGGACTTACTAACTTGCTGTTTTCGATTACCTTTAATTTATTTTTGAAAATTCGGACTTTTTGGTACCAAGTACTGGTATGTTCAAGTGGTCACTGGCAGCCAGTTTTTACTTGTGTCAGGATGAAACCTTTTGCGTTCGATAGCTATTGAAAATACCTTTCCGATGGTGTGCCGGACTTACTAAGTTGCTGTTTTCGATTACCTTTAATTTATTTTTGAAAATTCGAATTTTTTGGTACCAAGTACTGGTATGTTCAAGTGATCACTGGCGGTCAGTTTTTACTTGTGTCAGGATGAAACATTTTGCATTCGATAGCTATTGAAAATACCTTTCCGATGGTATGCCGGACTTACTAAGTTGCTGTTTTCGGTTACCTTTAATTTATTTTTGAAAATTCGGATTTTTTGTTACCAAGTACTGGTATGTTCAAGTGGTCACTGGCAGCCAGTTTTTACTTGTGTCAGGATGAAACCTTTTGCATTGGATAGCTATTGAAAATACCTTTCCGACGGTGTGCCGGACTTACTAAGTTGCTGTTTTCGATTACATTTAATTTATTTTTGAAAATTCGGACTTTTTGGCACCAAGTACTGGTATGTTCAAGTGGTCACTGGCGGCCAGTTTTTACTTGTGTCAGGATGAAACATTTTGCATTCGATAGCTATTGAAAATACCTTTCCGATGGTATGCCGGACTTACTAAGTTGCTGTTTTCGATTACCTTTAATTTATTTTTGAAAATTCGGACTTTTTGGTACCAAGTACTGGTATGTTCAAGTGGTCACTGGCAGCCAGTTTTTACTTGTGTCAGGATGAAACCTTTTGCATTGGATAGCTATTGAAAATACCTTTCCGATGGTGTGCCGGACTTACTAAGTTGCTGTTTTCGATTACCTTTAATTTATTTTTGAAAATTCGGATTTTTTGTTACCAAGTACTGGTATGTTCAAGTGGTCACTGGCAGCCAGTTTTTACTTGTGTCAGGATGAAACCTTTTGCATTGGATAGCTATTGAAAATACCTTTCCGATGGTGTGCCGGACTTACTAAGTTGCTGTTTTCGATTACCTTTAATTTATTTTTGAAAATTCGGATTTTTTGTTACCAAGTACTGGTATGTTCAAGTGGTCACTGGCGATCAGTTTTTACTTGTGTCAGGATGAAACCTTTTGCATTGGATAGCTATTGAAAATACCTTTCCGATGATATGCATAACTTATAAGGTGCTGTTTCTAAATATTTTTAAATATTTTTTAAAAAAAAAAAAGACATTTTAGCATGAAGCATATATTACAAAAAGTCATAGCATAGCATGCGATTTTTTTTTCATAAAATTTATCGCACAAGTCAAATTCGTATTTAACTTCACGCACTTTTTGTTTCTTTGTTACAAGCAAAGACAGGCTACTACAAAGCAAGATGACTGAAAAAAGGTAAACCGTTTTGGGGTATTACCACACGGTTACAAAATGATAGGGTGTTAGTGGCAGGGATACCAACGACGCAACACTATTACAGTAGACGCTCGCAAATTAGAACCGCTTTGTTTTGTTAGGACGCTGCAAACCTTACTTTCTGAATTATTCTAATTTCTGGACGTTTTTTTTTTCATATAAAAAATAAAAAATTGAGTAAATTTACTTCAAAAACTAAAATAAAACACTTCAAAATTTTTTTTTAATTCAATTTTATTTAATAAAAACCAGAAAACAAAACGTAACAATTCAGTCCAATACATTAAATGTATTTTTTTAAATTAAAAATATGAATATAAAAAAAATACTCTCAAAAATTAGAATTAAATTCGAATTTCAGAAATTGCAAACACTGATTCTGATTTCTGGAACTTTGAATTACTGAAGGCTCTAATTTGTGAGCGTCTACTGTATTTATCTTTTGTTTGGATTTTTAAGTAAATATACTAATAATACTTAGTATAATATATAATAATACTAATAAAATACTAATAGAAAAACTATTTTGCATTTAAGGGTTGTCACGGTGTTGACGATTTCTTCTTAGCTGTTTGAAAATATTAATAAAAAGGAAACTTGTGTTTTTATTGTACCTTACAGCTTAAGGTTAAGGGCATATTAACTTTGTCACGAAATGTGTAAGGCATAGAAATAGAGACGATAGGTATAGAAGAGTATATATATTCTTGATCAGCGTGACCTCCTGAGTCGATTTAGCCATGTCCGTCTGTCTGTCTGTCTGTCTGTTGAAATCACGATCACAGGAGAACCGGTGAAGTATAAACCTTTTGCATTGGATAGCTATTGAAAATACCTTTCCGATGGTGTGCCGGACTTACTAAGTTGCTGTTTTCGATTACCTTTAATTTATTTTTGAAAATTCGGATTTTTTG
The DNA here is from genome assembly GCA_949629155.1 of Myopa testacea. Lineage (NCBI taxonomy): Eukaryota > Metazoa > Arthropoda > Insecta > Diptera > Conopidae > Myopa > Myopa testacea. The sequence continues at coordinate 20,977,984 of OX451346.1, read as the reverse complement.
TTACCAAGTACTGGTATGTTCAAGTGGTCACTGGCGATCAGTTTTTACTTGTGTCAGGATGAAACCTTTTGCATTGGATAGCTATTGGAAATACCTGTCCGATGGTATGCCGGACTTACTAACTTGCTGTTTTCGATTACCTTTAATTTATTTTTGAAAATTCGGACTTTTTGGTACCAAGTACTGGTATGTTCAAGTGGTCACTGGCAGCCAGTTTTTACTTGTGTCAGGATGAAACCTTTTGCGTTCGATAGCTATTGAAAATACCTTTCCGATGGTGTGCCGGACTTACTAAGTTGCTGTTTTCGATTACCTTTAATTTATTTTTGAAAATTCGAATTTTTTGGTACCAAGTACTGGTATGTTCAAGTGATCACTGGCGGTCAGTTTTTACTTGTGTCAGGATGAAACATTTTGCATTCGATAGCTATTGAAAATACCTTTCCGATGGTATGCCGGACTTACTAAGTTGCTGTTTTCGGTTACCTTTAATTTATTTTTGAAAATTCGGATTTTTTGTTACCAAGTACTGGTATGTTCAAGTGGTCACTGGCAGCCAGTTTTTACTTGTGTCAGGATGAAACCTTTTGCATTGGATAGCTATTGAAAATACCTTTCCGACGGTGTGCCGGACTTACTAAGTTGCTGTTTTCGATTACATTTAATTTATTTTTGAAAATTCGGACTTTTTGGCACCAAGTACTGGTATGTTCAAGTGGTCACTGGCGGCCAGTTTTTACTTGTGTCAGGATGAAACATTTTGCATTCGATAGCTATTGAAAATACCTTTCCGATGGTATGCCGGACTTACTAAGTTGCTGTTTTCGATTACCTTTAATTTATTTTTGAAAATTCGGACTTTTTGGTACCAAGTACTGGTATGTTCAAGTGGTCACTGGCAGCCAGTTTTTACTTGTGTCAGGATGAAACCTTTTGCATTGGATAGCTATTGAAAATACCTTTCCGATGGTGTGCCGGACTTACTAAGTTGCTGTTTTCGATTACCTTTAATTTATTTTTGAAAATTCGGATTTTTTGTTACCAAGTACTGGTATGTTCAAGTGGTCACTGGCAGCCAGTTTTTACTTGTGTCAGGATGAAACCTTTTGCATTGGATAGCTATTGAAAATACCTTTCCGATGGTGTGCCGGACTTACTAAGTTGCTGTTTTCGATTACCTTTAATTTATTTTTGAAAATTCGGATTTTTTGTTACCAAGTACTGGTATGTTCAAGTGGTCACTGGCGATCAGTTTTTACTTGTGTCAGGATGAAACCTTTTGCATTGGATAGCTATTGAAAATACCTTTCCGATGATATGCATAACTTATAAGGTGCTGTTTCTAAATATTTTTAAATATTTTTTAAAAAAAAAAAAGACATTTTAGCATGAAGCATATATTACAAAAAGTCATAGCATAGCATGCGATTTTTTTTTCATAAAATTTATCGCACAAGTCAAATTCGTATTTAACTTCACGCACTTTTTGTTTCTTTGTTACAAGCAAAGACAGGCTACTACAAAGCAAGATGACTGAAAAAAGGTAAACCGTTTTGGGGTATTACCACACGGTTACAAAATGATAGGGTGTTAGTGGCAGGGATACCAACGACGCAACACTATTACAGTAGACGCTCGCAAATTAGAACCGCTTTGTTTTGTTAGGACGCTGCAAACCTTACTTTCTGAATTATTCTAATTTCTGGACGTTTTTTTTTTCATATAAAAAATAAAAAATTGAGTAAATTTACTTCAAAAACTAAAATAAAACACTTCAAAATTTTTTTTTAATTCAATTTTATTTAATAAAAACCAGAAAACAAAACGTAACAATTCAGTCCAATACATTAAATGTATTTTTTTAAATTAAAAATATGAATATAAAAAAAATACTCTCAAAAATTAGAATTAAATTCGAATTTCAGAAATTGCAAACACTGATTCTGATTTCTGGAACTTTGAATTACTGAAGGCTCTAATTTGTGAGCGTCTACTGTATTTATCTTTTGTTTGGATTTTTAAGTAAATATACTAATAATACTTAGTATAATATATAATAATACTAATAAAATACTAATAGAAAAACTATTTTGCATTTAAGGGTTGTCACGGTGTTGACGATTTCTTCTTAGCTGTTTGAAAATATTAATAAAAAGGAAACTTGTGTTTTTATTGTACCTTACAGCTTAAGGTTAAGGGCATATTAACTTTGTCACGAAATGTGTAAGGCATAGAAATAGAGACGATAGGTATAGAAGAGTATATATATTCTTGATCAGCGTGACCTCCTGAGTCGATTTAGCCATGTCCGTCTGTCTGTCTGTCTGTCTGTTGAAATCACGATCACAGGAGAACCGGTGAAGGTATCGTGATGAAATTTTGGTATCGTGACACCACAAATATTGCTACTTGTGGTGTGCAGGTTGGTATTGAAAATGGACAGGTCGGTCCACGACCACGCCTTTTTTTTATTAGAAATGTGATATCAGCGTTCGTTTTTGAGTTATGACAACAAAATTTCATTCCTGAGTATAAAGTAGCATTATCCGTTAATATGCCAAATATGGCGTGATCCGCCCACTTTTGGGTTACACAGGCAAAATATGGTTATATTGTTAAATATATAAACTTCCTGAATCAGACTTTAGATAACAACTTGTTTTCCAAAAAAACATTATTATATCAAAACTGGGTGCGGTCCGCCCACTTTTACACTACTTATACAGTATAGCTCATGAAAACAAGTTTATTACCACGTAAACAAAGTTTAAATTTGAACACAATAATAAAACAACTAAGCTAGTTATTTTGTTTTGAAAATAGGTAATGACCACGCCTACTATTTATACAGAGGCGTAGCTAGGTCTCATGGAGCCCGGGACGGTTAATCAGCTTGCAGCCCCAAAAATTCCTAGAATTGAATAAGTCAATACTTGATTTCCACAACTGCCGCCCCCGACAATGTGACGCCCAGAGTGGACCGCCACCCCCGCCCCACCCTAGTTTTGATTAAATGTGATTATAAGGTAGCTTTCCTTATAACCACATATTTCCTCTAGTTTCAGTTTAAATTTTTTCAAAACTTTTAGATGTAGGGTATCTTAGATTCGGCCAGGCCGAACGAATATAGCTTTCGTACTGGTTTTTCTTTTATTTAAATTAAAATGAGTTAACACAAATAAATTTACAATTCATGCATTTAAATTAAAATTCATTTACATTTTTTTTTCTTTTCTTTTATTCATTAATTTTTTACTAAGGAAAATTATAAAATAAATAGTATATAAATGCTAATAAATAGTAATAGTAATAATAAATAGTACACAAAAAGCAAATCCTATAAAGCAAATTTTCGTAAAGCAAACAATATTGGTACCCAAGCCAACAGAGAGTACAAGCATGAGTAGCGACAAGAGAGTATACCAGCATTAGCCATTTCACATGTACACGGCAGGCCCGTCGTTTTTTCACATTGATATTAGCGATCGTTCGTATCAAGAGAGCAGTCAGTGGACGCAGAGACTTCAAGAACGTTTGATTGCACCACGCTGTTCTATTAATGCACTGCGCAAAATGTTTAATAAGGAATGGAAAAATTAGTTTTTGTTTTTTTACAATAATTTAGACGTGCATTGTTATTTTTCAATTTGTTTACGTGGCACACCGGCCGTGCTGCCACATCATGTATTCGGCGTACTATACCTCAGGAAGAAAATTCCTTCGCAAAACAAGATCTCATCATTCTTGCTTGATCTTCCCCTCAGCTGTTTCGCTCGCACCATGATGTGAAAAAGCATCGTAGGTCGAGATAAGTCTTCTGTCTTTCTTTCTGTGGTGAAGTACATGTCTGCAAATGTAAATGAGTATCTTATCTTTCTATACCTACATCTAAGGCCACAAACCGAAACCGCTTAACTCGAGTTTGGATGATATTTAGTTATTGCCACTTGAGCTTATTTTAAACTAATTTTAATATTTTTTTATAGTTTAATATTTTTTATAGTAGCAAGTTTATTATAGAGGTTGTACTCTAAAAGTCAAATGACGTAAATTACTTTTACATTGGTACACTATTACGTTTATTATTTATTTTTTTTACATTAAAGTACATATATGTACTTAAGTCAATAAAAGAAAAGTAGAAACATATATCACAAACCGCTCAAGGCCAACTTCAAACGCGATTTACAAATTTTCGGCTATAACCGTCTCAACCATATTCTCACAGTTAGTGGCTATATTCATTGGCTTTCAGCCACTGAAGATTTCATCAACGCACTAAGCCTGGTTTTCGAACGGTGGTATCTTGTATACAACTCCTTGACCGGCCACCGTGTATGTAATATTTGGCCAACTTCAAATGCGATTTACAAAATTTCGGCTATAACCGTCTCAACCATATTCTCACTATGTGGCTATATTCATTGGCTTTCAACCACTGTAGGTTTCATCAACGCACTAAGCCTGGTTGCATTCATTGGCTTTCAACCACTGTAGGTTTCATCAACGCCCTAAACCTGGTTTTCGAACGGTGACATCTTGTATACAACTCCTGGACGGGCCACCGTGTATGTAATATATGGCCAACTTCAAACGCGATTTACAAAATTTCGGCTATAACCGTCTCAACTGTTTTCTCACAGTTAGTGGCTGCATTCATTGGCTTTCAACCACTGTAGGTTTCATCAACGCACTAAGCCTGGTTTACGAACGGTGGCTTCTGGTATACACCTCCTTGACCGGTCATCGTGTTTGTAATATATGGCCAACTTCAAACGCGATTTACAAAATTTCGGCTATAACCGTCTCCACCGTTTTCTCAAAGTTTGTGGCTGTACTCATTGGCTTTCAACCACTGTAGGTTTCATCAACGCACTAAGCCTGGTTTTCGAACGGTGACATCTGGTATACACCTCCTTGACCGGCCATCGTGTATGTAATATATGGCCAACTTCAAATGCGATTTACAAAATTTCGGCTATAACCGTCTCAACCGTTTTCTCAAAGTTAGTGGCTGCACTCATTGGCTTTCAACCACTGTAGGTTTCATCAACGCACTAAGCCTGGTTTTCGAACGGTGACATCTTTTATACAACTGCTGGACGGGCCACCGTGTATGTAATATATGGCCAACTTCAAATGCGATTTACAAAATTTCGGCTATAACCGTCTCAACCGTTTTCTCAAAATTAGTGGCTGTACTCATTGGCTTTCAACCACTGTAGGTTTCATCAACGCACTAAGCCTGGTTTACGAACGGTGGCATCTGGTATACAACTCCTTGACCGTCCACCGTGTATGTAATATATGGCCAACTTCAAACGCGATTTACAAAATTTCGGCTATAACCGTCTCAACCGTTTTCTCAAAGTTAGTGGCTGTACTCATTGGCTTTCAACCACTGTAGGTTTCATCAACGCACTAAGCCTGGTTTTCGAACGGTGACATCTGGTATACAACTGCTTTACGGGCCACCGTGTATATAATATATGGCCAACTTCAAACGCGATTTACAAAATTTCGGCTATAACCGTCTCAACCATTTCCTCACAGTTAGTGACTGTACTCATAAGCTTTCAACCACTGTAGGTTTCATCAACGCACTAAGCCTCGTTTACGAACGGTGGCATCTGGTATACACCTCCTTGACCGGCCATCGTGTTTGTAATATTTGGCCAACTTCAAATGCCATTTACAAAATTTCGGCTATAACCGTCTCAACCGTTTTCTCACAGTTAGTGGCTGTACTCATTGGCTTTCAACCACTGTAGGTTTCATCAACGCACTAAGCCTGGTTTTCGAACGGTGACGTTCGGTATGTAATATATGGCCAACTTCAAATGCGATTTACAAAATTTCGGCTATAACCGTCTCAACCGTTTTCTCAAAGTTAGTGGCTGTACTCATTGGCTTTCAACCACTGTAGGTTTCATGAACGCATTAAGCCTCGTTTTCCAACAGTGACATCTGGTATTCACCTCCTTGACCGGCCATCATGCATGTAATGTATGGCCAACTTCAAATGCGATTTACAAAATTTCGGCTATAACCGTCTCAACCGTTTTCTCAAAGTTAGTGGCTGCACTCATTGGCTTTCAACCACTGTAGGTTTCATCAACGCACTAAGCCTTGTTTTCGAACGGTGATATCTGGTATACACCTCCTTGACGGGCCACCGTGTATGTAATATTTGGCCAACTTCAAACGCGATTTACAAAATTTCGGCTATAACCGTCTCAACCATTTTCTCACAGTTAGTGGCCATATTCATTGGCTTTCAGCCACTGTAGGTTTCATCAACGCACTAAGCCTGGTTTTCGAACGGTGGCATCTTGTATACAACTCCTGGACGGGCCACCGTGTATGTAATATATGGCCAACTTCAAATGCGATTTACAAAATTTCGGCTATAACCGTCTCAACCATTTTTTCACTGTTAGTGGCTATATTCATTGGCTTTCTGCCACTGTAGGTTTCATCAACGCACTAAGCCTGGTTTTCGAACGGTGACATCTTTTATACAACTGCTGGACGGGCCACCGTGTATGTAATATATGGCCAACTTCAAACGCGATTTACAAAATTTCGGCTATAACCGTCTCAACCGTTTTCTCACAGTTAGTGGCTGTAGTCATTGCCTTTCAGCCACTGAAGGTTTCATCAACGCACTAAGTCTGGTTTTCGAACGGTGACATCTTTTATACAACTGCTTTACGGGCCACCGTGTATATAATATATGGCCAACTTCAAACGCGATTTACAAAATTTCGGCTATAACCGTCTCAACCATTTCCTCACAGTTAGTGACTGTACTCATTAGCTTTCAACCACTGTAGGTTTCATCAACGCACTAAGCCTGGTTTACGAACGGTGGCATCTGGTATACACCTCCTTGACCGGCCATCGTGAATGTAATATATGGCCAACTTCAAATGCGATTTACAAAATTTCGGCTATAACCGTCTCAACCGTTTTCTCAAAGTTAGTGGCTGTACTCATTGGATTTCAACCACTGTAGGTTTCATCAACGCACTAAGCCTGGTTTTCGAACGGTGACGTTCGGTATGTAATATATGGCCAACTTCAAATGCGATTTACAAAATTTCGGCTATAACCGTCTCAACCGTTTTCTCAAAGTTAGTGGCTGTACTCATTGGCTTTCAACCACTGTAGGTTTCATGAACGCATTAAGCCTGGTTTTCCAATAGTGACATCTGGTATACACCTCCTTGACCGGCCATCATGTATGTAATATATGGCCAACTTCAAATGCGATTTACAAAATTTCGGCTATAACCGTCTCAACCGTTTTCTCAAAGTTAGTGGCTGTACTCATTGGCTTTCAACCACTGTAGGTTTCATCAACGCACTAAGCCTTGTTTTCGAACGGTGATATCTGGTATACACCTCCTTGACGGGCCAACGTGTATGTAATATTTGGCCAACTTCAAACGCGATTTACAAAATTTCGGCTATAACCGTCTCAACCATTTTCTCACAGTTAGTGGCTATATTCATTGGCTTTCAGCCACTGTAGGTTTCATCAACGCACTAAGCCTGGTTTTCGAACGGTGGCATCTTATATACAACTCCTGGACGGGCCACCGTGTATGTAATAATGGCCAACTTCAAACGCGATTTACAAAATTTCGGCTATAACCGTCTCAACCATTTTTTCACAGTTAGTGGCTATATTCATTGGCTTTCTGCCACTGTAGGTTTCATCAACGCACTAAGCCTGGTTTTCGAACGGTGACATCTTTTATACAACTGCTGGACGGGCCACCGTGTATGTAATATATGGCCAACTTCAAACGCGATTTACAAAATTTCTGCTATAACCGTCTCAACCGTTTTCTCACAGTTAGTGGCTGTAGTCATTGCCTTTCAGCCACTGAAGGTTTCATCAACGCACTAAGCCTGATTTACGAAAGGTGCCATCTTTTATAGAACACCTTGACCTGCCAATGTATTTATACATACATACATATATATATAATATAAGGCCAATTTCAAAATTTCTTTTAAAAAAAATGGGAATTTGGTTTTGTTTTGATTTTTGATTCATAAATATTTATGACTGTGGCTTTTAATACGGCTTAGATCTCATCTCGGCATACTCACCTGGTACACTCGCAGCTAACAAGTCAATAACAGCGGAGTTAACAGTGCTCTGTTAAAGTTCGCGACGTATGTAACTTCACGCACTTTACAAATTCGACACATACAATTCGACAACTTGCAAAACACAAACAATTATACACTGGACGATAGCCTTCTTGCTTTCGCGTGGTTTCTCGACTTTTTTCGTGGAAACTGCCGAAGCGTTATAGCTCGCGTAGCTGATAAAATCTGCAAAGCATGTAAAAATACCAATAACAAGCATTTTTTTCGTTTAGTGGATTTCACTCGAGTTTTATTATGCGCAATTCTCAAACAAACGAAAAATGACGAAAAGCACAAAACAAAACTCATGAAAAACATATGTTTCGTTTTCGTTTACGCCTTGAAACTATTTACATTATAAGGCTGTAAGTCTATTGGGTGTGATGATGTTCTAAAAAGGTTAAAAGAGTGGGCTAGCATTTTCGGCAATCCTACTCGAATAATTAGTGATCGCGGTTCTGCATTTACATCTGGAGAGTTTGAAAATTATGTTAAAACGAACGGCATAGAACACATTTGGAATGATTGAAGAATTCGACGATGAGAGGCAAAGAATGCGCGAAGAAACGAAAAAACAAATTCAACACGCTCAAGCGATATATAAAAGCAATTATGGCAAGAAACGTAAACTTCAGTTTAACTACAAAGAAGGTGATTTGGTGGCAGTGAAACGCACACAATTCACGCCAGGCAGTAAGTTAACAAGTTCCTATTTGGGCCCTTACGAAATCATTAAAGTAAAACGTAATGGTCGATATGATGTCAGAAAAGCTGCACAGGTCGAAGGCCCAAAATTCACGTCACAACTTAAAGCTATGGAAATACATAGAGTCGAATGAAGATCTTTTGTCATATGGGTCAGATGACGATAGTCAGGATGACCGAATGTAATGCAACCCTGGTGTGGAGGAAAAGGATAATCAATTAAAACGGAGTTGACTTTTATTTCAACGAGTCACGCTGTATTAGTTTGGCCACCAGGCCTTGCTTTGTTTGGCTTTAAGCAAGCCACGCTATGTTTTTAAGATTTGGCCACAAGGCCGAATTTATTATTTGGTTTATCAAGCGAACCCCGCTATATCATGATATATGGCCACAAGGCCGTACTTACTTTAAGCAAGAAAAGAGTGTCTGCTTCTGGTGCTGGATTTACAATTAATTAATTTTTTTATTCTGGCTTTCGCCGTCTTTTTATACATTATTTCTTACATTCTAAACTATTACAATATTATGTTTATATTGCTTACTCCTACTTAATTTTAAAGAAAGCGTCATGCTTTCTTTCTTATGCTAAGTTGCTTTCTTTTCATTGGCCGATATTCGATTTTACGTGTTGAGTGCAATGAGTGACTTTAGTGCAGTATCAGCTTGAAGTTCACTCAATGCACTCTACCGTTGGCGAAGTGAAGAGTTGAAATAGAAACAAAATTAACATTAAAATGTAAACTAAACTAAACTAACTTACTTTACATTGTATAATATTTCTAAAACTACATTAAAATAAACTTTACATATATGATTTGATTTTGATAAAAAATACATTTTCAAAACATAAAAAAAACCCTCATTCTTAATGATTTTGACTTTTTGGCTCATATTTTTTAAAAAACATTTAATAAATTGTTGGAAATTAGTCATAAATACTTATGAACTACTGCAGAGTACTCAACTAGGACCTCATTTCATTAAAAATACTTTTGTAAATTTTCCAATAATATATAGAAGTGGTGCAGTTTTTATGACCGTAAGTGTATATACATACAAATAACTATATTATTGTCTTTGGTGAATAATTTTGAGTGTTTGAGTTTGAAAAAATTTTTGTAAGACTTTTCTAGACTAGTGTATGTTTACAAAGCTAAGAGTGTCTGCTTTTTAATACCGAAAGAACTTTGTAGATTAATTATACATTTTACTTAGAAAAAATTAATGAATAAGTAGAAAAAATTTTAAATAATATAGATAATAATATTTATTAAATTTTACAATAAAGAATATAGCTTGTTCTTGTTGTACTACATTTTGTTATTTGAGAATAACCACGTAATAACTTAATAACTTAACTCAACCACTTAACTTAAATCAAGCTATCCTAATTTATGAAGTTGCGTAAGTAAAAAAAACAGTTACTTTTGTTAGTTACTTCTATATAAAAATATGTAATTTGAAAATTTGTTTTTACAATAATTTGGTTTAATTATAAAAAAAGTTTAATTATTTTTACGGCAACAAGAAAAATAAGGTAAATTCTGCAAAAAAAAAAATAAATATTTATTGATGTGTAGGAATTCATTAAAAACTTAAATAATTCGCCTGAAAAGTAAGTAAAATCTACTAACAGTAGCTTTACAAGGCAGATTTTCTAAGGCGAGATTAGGGTAATCTATTTTACAGTAGTACATATAGTATAATAGTTATAGGAATAGCGCTTAAATCACTTATAGAGATTTGTTTGTTGTTGCTTTCTGTGCTCTGCGTTAACAATTTAACAGCGTCACAATTTGAAAATTTAGATTTATGAATTTATTTAAATTTAAATTAGGAATAGATTATATAATTTTGAGCATTTAATAAGCAATACTATCAAAATAATATAATATTATATATAAAATAATATTAAATATAAAGAACGAGAATTGCATTAATAAAGACTAAATATGAACATCATCTGTTTTGCGAGTCAATTTTTAATTTTGATGACGTTTGTGTCTTTTTAAGCTCAATTTCCTATTCAAAATAGGTTTTGTTACTAATTACACAAACCTCCTAGCCTTGCAAACTTATTTTAGCGTGGTAAAATCTTAATCTAGGCAAAAGAGAGAAATATTTTTGTATGCTTAATCAACATTATTAAGGGGGATAATTTCGAATTGGCGTTAATCATGAGTTAATCTGACGGTATAAGCCTGATATTAGACTGTTACGGCTTGTGGCCACTGAAATGGTACATGCTTTAAAGCGCATTTATTTCTGTTTTAAAGCGCTTTCGAAAACATTATAGCCTTAACTAATTCAACTGGCAATCGGTTTACTTTTTTGTCCTTAATTAATTGAAGGTCAGAAAAATTTCTTTTCTGCTTCTGCGGAGCTTTCAGGAAATGTCATTAAATTACAAACGAATGTAAATAAGTTTTTAAACATACATATACCGAAGAGAATTAGTTTAACACTAGAACGCCCAAAGCCGTCGGCAAGGTGAAATTGACGGCAAATAAAATGTAAATATTTTCCTTCTAATATGAAGGAATATTTCTATGTTATGAAATTGTTCTTTCGTTACTTTTCATAACTTTTAGTCCACCTATTTCTTTAAAATTTTTGCATTTCTTCTTTCCCGACCCAAGGTATTTTATATTATACCGTAAACGGTCATAGCCGTCAATTTGACGGTATTACTTTTTCGAAGCAGCGCAACTATCGCCGACGTCAGCATTTCTATGTAGAAAATAATGAAATATGTTTCAAGTTGTTTAAGGTGTGGGTAAGTTTTGTGGATAAGTTTAGCGAGTGTAAATTTCTGATATGAGTGGTCGAGAAAAGTTAAGATTTGGAAATACTCATAGCTGAAGAATTAGGTGCAATTCGGGATTTATCTGAAGAGTTATCTGGTGAAGAAGGCGATGATGATATTAGAGAAACTGATACCATAAGTGACGATCGGAGTTCATGCCGGAGGAAAATTTCACCATATATTCAAAAAGAAATGTTGAAGAGAATAAAGTCGCAAGGGCTTGGCGTTTATTTATTGATAAACTCATACTCCGGCATATAAAATTTGCACTGAAATCGAAACTAGGCAAAAAACTAATAACGAAGATTGGACATTTCTTTAGATGAACTGGATGCATTCATCGCTTTGATATATTGCCGCGGAATTTATAACATGAGCTATTTGAATTTAGATTTGCCGTAGAAAAATTGGGGACCAAATGTTTTCAAGGAAACAATGAATAGAAGTAGATTCAAGGAAGTTAAAAGATTTATTCGATTTGAGATCGTTAAGGTCTGCACGAGATAAGATAAATTTGCTCTACCTCTGAAAAATTGGAATAGATTTATACTACTAAAAGTGGCTGTCCATTTCTTCAATACATTTCCAATAAGTCGGAGAAGTTTGGTATAAAATTCTGGCTGCTGGTAGATGTCGACACGAAATATCTGCTCTGGTTTCCCTTACTTGGGAAAAGACGATTAGCAAAATACGCAGTCGTTACCAGAATTTTGTTATAATTAAACTTTTGAAACCCTCCTTGAAAAGTGTAATGATACTAAGCACTATGCATCCTAATGTTGATATTGGCAACGACAATAAAACGATTCGGGAAACAAGATTTTATAATGATACGAAATTTGGGGTAGATGTCGTGGTCAAATGTATCGCATGTACACAGTAAGAGCAAGTACCAGACTGTGGCCTATGCAGGTGTTTTATAATATTTTGGATTTGGCTGCTATAAATTCCACACATTTCAAACACATTTCTCGGCATAATTTTATACTGCACCTAGTTAGTGAATTACGAGCAAAGTATGTTGAGGGTAAGACAGGATCGAGTAGTATGGATGAACTGGTGGGCAAGAACTTGTTAATAGTGGAGAGACTTTAAGCAGTAAAAGGAGACAATGCCAAGTAAAATGCCAATGCCAATGCCAATCGTACTTTTTAAATCTGTTTCAAATGTGGAAGAGTCGTTTACGGCAAATGTACTAAAGTAATATCTATATACATATAAAAATCTCGTGTCACGATGTTTGTGTTCGAACTCCTCTCAAAAGGCTCTGCCGATTTTTATGAAATTTTCTATGTATATTTGGTAGATATGAGAATAGGTCGTAAAGTATATTTCAGCCTCTTACCCCCACCTCCCAATTTTAATATTTTTGTATGGACAGTATCCAAATCGTTCGTATTTCAAACAGTGGAAGTGGGCATGGGAGGAAGTGAGAGAAGTAGGTGTGACATATGTGGGCATTGTAAAACGGATAGACAGCCAGACATACATACATACATAGCTCGGCGTGCTGACTGTTGTGAGTGTGGTGCGTGCCTCTCTGCCTTGATAAATAAATCAGAAATAATTTACAAGGCAAGGCGGTGCGTGCCTTCATTGTTCATAGTACCAATCAGAAGTAATTTATATGGCAGAACATCATTTGCCAGGTGAGCTAGTAATATATAAAAACTCTATTTGTATAAATTGCGCAGATAATTACAAAATTAACTTTTCCATTAGTTTGTTAAATAAAGGGCATCATGCTCGAACTGCGCAACAGTAGCGGTACCTCCGTTGCCGCTGCTCTTAAAACAGCATGTGCTAACTCTTACGATGAGCCCCGTTTAGAGAACTGTGCTTTACGTATTTCCCCTACATGTCAACTGGTATGTAAAAGTTGTGTATCTGGTGTACACAAATTTTACAATCAGACGTCTCTTTCATTCTTGTGATTATATGTATTCAATGTGAATTTGTTCTTATACCTGTTTTTTTTTCTCTTGAGTGTGTATTGGAAATTTTTTTACTTATCACTGAGAAAAATATATGCGCTGAAACACAAAGCATGAATTTTTTTCGACTTTTGTTTGTTCCCACGCTATATATTTGGATTATTTCAGCACATTGTGATTGAAGGATATATAAAGTAGATAATGGTATAATATTTTATAATATGAAGTAAATTGCATAATTCAATAATATTTTTTAATATAAAGGAAAAACTCACATAAATGTTGTCATAAAGACAAACAATGATAATTTTTTGGGTGTAGCAAAATCAGAGAAGCGCAGCATACAGCCTCGTCGATGGCTCGGAAGCTACTGATTTTATAGATATCATTAAACTTTTCGTTTAGTAAAGACAGCCGGCACAACGAGCATGTATCATATATGATACACAATAGCCTGATCTACGGGCGAACTGAAAAAAGCGGTTGCTAATAAGCAACCGCTTCGCAACGGCACACCGCTTCTGCTACTGTTGTTTCCAAAATAAGCTTTTCTAACGTAAATACGTAAGAAGAGTGTAAACTGTTGTTGTAAAGAGGAGAAATTTCAGCGGTACCGCTTCTATCAGAAGCCGAAGTTGTGTGTATACTAAAAACACATTTTGAACAGCTGTTTAACGAATATAACAAAGAGTAACGCTGAGAAGCGGTACCGTTCGCTGATCGAGCATAAGGCCCAAAGTGTACTTTTGAGTCAGTTTTGGTTTTCTGCTTCAATATATTTCAATAGTTCCTACTAGCAAAATTTGCCGTCAAATTGATGGCATTGGCCGTGGGTATGTCAGAATGCTAGCCGTTCTAATCTCCTAAATAAAATTATCTAATTGGGGTATTCTACACCCAATCGTTGTTTGTTTTGTCATTTTCGTCTCACACTAACAGCTGATCCATCCATTTTGCAATCCTTCTATCTGATCCTCATCTTGCAAACAGAAAATAAATTCTATATAGGATTGAGATCAGGTAATTGCCAGGCCAATCCAAAGGGGTTGCATTGTTGTTTGTAAAAAATTGTTTCACAATTTATATTTTTATGGCAACGAGCAAAATCATTCTGTAAAATTGGGTTTTTCACATTCATTTCTGATATTTCAGTAAACATTCGTTCTTGCCCAAATCTTTACCCAAATCAATATCTTCCTCTTCATTGCGATAGTTTAGAGTTGTATCTTTACGAGTCTTCAAGCGTTTCGTCCAACTTCTACCAAACGATGGTGGACTGTTGAGGCATGCACTCTTGCTACAGCAAGCGCTAGGTCTTTCTGTGAGTCGTCACTAGTTTTAATGGGGTGCATTTTGCTCTAAATATTTGTAGCTATTCATCATGTCTGTTATGGGTACTAATGGCCCGAGCCATAAAAAGGAAGCAGTCTTCAAACATTTGCTTCAAAAGACATTTTACTGGCTGCTGAATGGAACAAAGTGGCCACGCATGCCCTGAACAAAAAGATTGCTTTCGTCTGAAAGTAATACTTTTCACCATTCCTTGTATTCCTTTGCCCAAATCTATCTATTCCTCTTCATTGCGAGGTTTAACAGCTGTTTCTTAATGGGCCTTTCTCCGACCCTTCCGTCGTCCATCTGTAAGTCGTCACTAGTCTTCATGTTGTGTATTTTGCTCTTCCAAAATAAAAATGGTTCTTTGTATTTTTTTCGGTCATATTTTCGAACATTATAATCTTGTTCAGTGCGTGTTTTGAATTGCCATATTCTCCTCTTATGTATTTGTCGTTACGTTAATTTAGGATGCCCAGACAGAGTAATAATTATCTTCGGAATTCTATTGCGATATCCTTTTCTCACGTATTTAAAGCAGTGCTGGCCAAAACTTATACAATCATATTTTGTGCATGTGTCTTGAGAGAGCCTTGAGAGAGGTTATTTTGCGGAAAAATTCTCTGCCCGCGATACACTGAGAAGATTGTTGTTGGGGGGTTGTTAAACCTTAAATCATGCAAATGATTTTGCAATGAAATGCGCGTCCCACCTTTTTATTGCAAATCATGCATGCGGTTCGCCTAAAAAATTTTCAAAGAAAAAATAGTGATTCTTCCATTCCTTATTAAACATTTTGCTCAGTGCAATCATAAAATAGTCTGGTGCGATCTTGCTTGCTTGAAGTCTGCACGCCCACTGACTCACTTGATACGAACGATCGCTAGTGTCGGCGTGAAAACCCGACGACTTTTGTCGTGTACATGTGAATAGTCGAGAGAAAAAATTAGCACGCGTGCCTATGGCGTGACCAGCACTGATTGAAAGTGACACTTATACTGCGCAGTGTCTCAAAGCCCCAGAAGTACAACCACACACAGCATCCTGTAATATTATTAAGCGAATGATAAGCTCACTGGCTCGTTTTGAGGTTAGAGTAACTATAACGCCCGTTTAACAGTTTTTGGAAGCGTGGTCATAACCATAGTTTTAAATAAAATTAAAAACTTTGTACTTTGTCCACATAATTTTGCACAATGGCGTACGTTTGTAGGATTTTAAATATGTATATATAGGGGTGATAAATTTCACCGATTTTCGGCCTTAGCAGCATACAAAGGTATTAGTAAAAATAAAAAATAGTAAGATTTCCCAGAATACCTTAAAATAATCAGATACACAAAAAACATATAATTAGAAATGTAATGCAGTGAAGTGGGGGAATGCATTTTGAATGGTTTTTATGTCAAAATTTATAACGGTTTTTGAACCATGCTTTCTTTTGTTTTGCCTTCCATTCGTAATGCATTTTTGTAGGTATTTTTACGGATCATAACTGAAATCTCGACATAGGAAATGGATCGAAAAAAGGTACTCGAGTTGGATAAAATCTGTCGTGTTTGCATTTCAGAACGCAAAGATATGCGTCCACTTTTTAGTGAAAAGGTAGCCGAAATGCTAATGGAGTGCACCAGTGTCACAATTGAACCAACCGAAGGATGGCCCGACAAGATTTGTGTACAATGTGTTCATTCGGTCTCGCGTTGCCACGCTTTTAAAGCGTTGGTTGAGCGCAGCGATAAAGAACTGCGTGAGTATGTTAAGAGCCTTACCGTTCGAGTGGTAATCGATGATCCACAGGAGCTGAAGATGCAACAACTGCAGCAAAAGCAAGCTAAATTGTTGCAGTTGCAGCAACAACAGCAGCTTTTATTGGCGCAGCAACAAGAACAGCAAAAGCATCAGCAAGAACAACTCGAACGCCAACAACAAAAACAACAAAAAATGCTGCAAAAGCAGCTGCAACAGAAGCAGAGACAGCTTCAAGAAGAGAAACAAATCCTATTGCAAGAACATGAACAAAAGCAGAAGCAGTTGCTTGAAGAACAAGAACAACAACAAAATATACAATTTCAGCAGCATTTACAGCAAAAGAAAAAAAATACAACCACCCGAAAAACATGTCGACAAGCGAAAAAGCAACAAACTGTACATCAACAACGTCCTGAATCAGTTGCTATACGCACCATTAGTAATACCAGCAATCAAATTGTAGCAACATTATCTCGTCAGCAGCAGCAGTCACAGCTGTTGCCAGCTACTGCTGCGTTGCCACAACAAATTGTTTTGCCGAACGGTCAGGTTATCACCACCGCTCAAATCGTAACGCACTCTGGACCACCTCAGATTGCTCAAATATACAACAGCTCAACACCAACTGCTCAGTCGCTGCAGCAACTTGCACCTCACCTTATACAGACTACCAGTGGACAAACTTTGCAATTGATTCAACAATCCAATGGACAACAAACTCTACAGCTGGTACAACTCGTACCACAACAACAACGTCAAGCGGCTATTGTTGATATTAGCGTTATGAATGACCAGCAAACATCGTCTAGACTGATAGAACAACATAGCGTTGAGCATCACTTGGTCGATCCTGAGGATCTGGATGAGGATTTGGATCAGCTAGACTGTAATGCAATTGTCATTAAGGAGGAAGAACTGCACACACAACCTTTACTAGCGTCAGTTGACGAAGAAGACGATGAACAGCTTTCGCAGGGCGAGGAGCAAGAATTTGAATATCTTGAAGACATAACGGTAACAACGACAGCTCATCAACAACTTAGGGACGCGGTCGATGACGATGATAACAGTCAACATCGGCAACATTTATTGCCTGCCTCAGGTGATGACGAAGACATTATCGAGGAGATACACATGGAAGAAGAATTACTCGAAGATGTTGAAGATGAGGACGTGCATCACGAAATGCATATAATAAATGCAGAAGAGGATGTAGAGTTTGATCAGCATTTAATGGATGAAGACCTGCAATATACAGTGATTGAATATAGTGATGAAATCGCTGCAGATGTTGAACAAGAGGTAATTCAGGCTTCTGCTGATACACCAACAGTTGATTTAAATGTCTCGGTGGCATCGAACATTTCAACCTGCAGCATTAATAATGTCGCCAGTACTTTTAAAAAGTCATCTACACCCAAGGCGTCAAAGTCTTTCACACAAGCTTCAGCCACCCGCCAACTGGCGGCTACAGCTTCCTTTATTGCGGCTGCTGGTGGCCATGATGAATTTCAAATGGATCAAAAATTTATTGCCGAGTTTATCAGTCATCAGACCACATCCCTGGGTGCTGGTCGTTACGTCTGCAACCTGTGTCGCCAGGAGTTCAAGCAATTCAAAGGTTTACAGAATCACATGCATTCACACTCGAACTGGATACGCGCTAATTGTAAAAAGCAACCACAATGTGAAATATGTTTCAAGAGTTTCAAAGGTCCCGGTATGCTGAAAATGCACATGAAGACTCATCAATCGGCCGCAAAAACTCCAGTATGTAATATCTGTCAAAAAGTCTTCAAATCGAAGGCTATTCTGTATCGTCACCGCCAGACTCATCAGTTACGTTCGTACTCTTGCGGCATTGAAACCTGCCGTAAAACCTTCTCGACACACCCTAATTTGCGCATGCACATGACCAAGAAGCATCCAAATGAGTTACAACCGAAATATAAGTGTGGCGAGTGTGCCTTGCTATTCAACGATGTAGATGTTTTACATGCGCATGTGCATGGTCATGGTGCAGGCAACAGACGGGAAGGCGGAAATGTTACCATTGCGGACGAAATGTTGGCTGACGACAATTTGTTGACCCTACAGAGTGGGCAGCAAGTCAAGCTGGACGGTATGGTTACCATGAGCGATGTTGTAGTAGTTACGTAGACATAGAACTTTATGATTTTAAATTAAGCATTGTTTTGTAATTCTGCTACATTTTTAGGTTATATTTACATGTCTTATAAAATGTTAAAAATATTAAATTAATTCTAATATTTGAGATATAATAGCTTTTTAAAAATTCCTTATATATTGTATATATGGTCAAAAACTTTTTAATTGAATCACCAAACAATTTTTTCTTCGCTGCTTTAGTAGTCCACTAAAGCCTTGTTAGATACATATACATATGTATATAATGATTTGTTTTTTTTTCACTCGGAATAACATAATGTAAACGATGACATGTTAATATGGAGTTTCCTGTACAAGATACCCAGGAATTTAGGAATTTTTCCCGCAGAGTTCATTATGAAAACAATCAAGCAGAAAAGTAGCAGATCAGCGTGGTTGCAGACTGATTTTTATATAAATCAGACTGAATTTAATTGATATTACTTGCTATACTTATATCATTGTATCAAACCAATAATTAAAGTAAGATGTAAATTGTCTTATTATTCATTTATTATTTCTTTGGCTATAAGACGTAGCAGCCTACGTCTGTTCTTTTCAGGAGAATTAATTCCTACAAAGCAATGACCATTTGTTTTATTTAACTTTTTTCTAGAATTAAGTGCTTTTTTTATTGACGTAATTTACGTAAAGTAAATTATTCCCAAATGACAAAATATAGTACAATAATGATAAAAGTCAACTTAGGAATGAATTCTTTATTGTAAATTTTACCAAAATCGATATAATTGGGGAAATATATAATATAATTGAATAATATATAATATAATGGAGAAATTTGCAATTGCATTATATGGACTTATAGTGTTAATCCAAACCCAAAATTAAATACTGGAATAATGTTGAAATATTCTAAAACATATTTTATTTTAAGCGGTTATAATAAAATTATGTTTAATTAAAAAATATTGAAATTAGATTAAAATAAGCTTAATATGTATACTAATGGCAATAACTCATTTTAGTCCTAACTCGAGTTAAGTGGCCACAACGTCATTCGATAGAAATTTGTCGAATTATTAAATTGTATACATTAGTTTTATTCACCGAAAGCCAAAAGGTTTGACAGCGAATTGATTTGGTTTTAAACTCAACTTGGAAACTCGAACCATCAACCAAATATTATCCACATTTTTATTTTTACAAAGAAAATAGAAATTAAAAGCAGGCAATACATGTTTAAATGAAAACAATACATAATACAATATATTTAATTTTTTAAATGATTCTTAGTGCGTTTTATGAGAAAATTGCCCTGCTTTATCGGGTCTTATTTTATTTTAAGGGTGATTTAGTTTACACTACTACTTCTGTATGTTCAGCCGTGCACAACCATAAATGTGGCGCTAGTGCCCTATTCAACATTGTCCATAGCCAGCATATTTCAGCACTTTTTCCAAAGTTTCAACCAAAATATACGAATGCAGGCCTAACGAATGATTCCCTAAGGTAAGAATTGTGACAGACTGCCCAAAATTAGTATACATACCTGATGAAATTTAAAGGAAATTTTCTGACGAACGTAGACTTCCGTAAAAACTGTACAGCATATGGATCTACTCGTCATCAGCTGTTCTTGTTCAATATTTTGTATACGAAGCTACTCGTTTGCTTGCATAGCATTTTGGTCAATAGCCGAAACGGGATTAGTTCCGTACGTCTACATTCGTCTATTTTGGTCCAGGCTTTTGTTCCACCAAAAGAGAAATAGGAAAACTATTTCAAATGATTTTAATTGTAGTATTTTTCAATTGTAATTAAATTACATGTAATACACAGTGGACATATTGGCATAGAAGAAATGTGAGTATAGTTATGGATGCCCAAATTTTTATTAATGCACTTGAAAACATGTAAATATATCGCTATAAATATAAAATTGCTGCATTTTATTTATAGATAAAAGTTTTTGTTAATATATTTTATTTTCTAGATTTTAGTCCTCAAAATTTGAATCGAATCTTCCATGTAAACTTTTTTGCAACATTTCTTTCTATATATCAATTTTAACTAAAGGAAATCAAATCTGCCCAAAGAGTATCAGGTATCTATCAAAGTATTGTATACTTTTGTCCGATCTTCAGTCAGAGATAAAAATATTTTCCGCCCGTCCGTAAGTCTTCCCGTAAGTACGTCCGTCCGGCTGTCATATTTAAAAAAATAAAAAATTTGGTGTTGACCGAGGTTCGGACCTGGTCCCCTCCGTGTCTTAGGTTACCACTATCGCTAAACCACATCCGCTATATGAAAATATATGTTAAAATATGGTGTACTTTCGTCAGTGCGTCACTCAGGGGAGGCAAACCTCTTTTGCCAGTTTTTGTAATTACATAAAAATTATTTAAAAAGTATAATGTTTACCTAATTATACATTTATCTGCTATAAAAAGACAATATTTCAAAATTTGTCCATCAAACCTTTACAGTTCAAAGAAACATCATGGAAAGTAGTAAATATTTGAATATGGTTTTAAGCGATGAACCAAAAAGCCACGGAGATGGGCAAAGTTAATAACTACTTACTTTTCGCTAAAGTTAATTTAGCTTCGTTAGTTTCACAGACGTCTTCGTTATCGTTAAAGTAACAAAGTTACTTCGGAATTGTTAATGTTAAAGTAACGAAAGTAAGATCGTTACTCTGATCGTTATCGTTAAAGTAACGTAGTTACTTTGTTATTAACGTTAAAGTAACGAAAGTAGGATCGTTACCGTTAAAGTAACGAAGTTAGTTTGCAGTCGTTAATGTTAAACTAACGAAACTCTGATCGAAACTCTCTGATCGTTATCTTTAAAGTAACGAAAGTAAATTCGTTACTCTGATCGTTGTTTTTAATTTAACGAAGTTATTTCGGGTCGCTAACGTTGAAGTAACTAGTTAAAAACATGAGTAACTAAAAAGTTTAACGGATTCATTACTTTAATGAATCTTCGCTTCTTTTGTAGATTTAGGTAGTTGCCGTATCAAGGAGTTCTGTGAAAAAATTTTTATTTTGCTAATCGATAGTAAAACCAGTAAGAATATATTACTGGTTTCGGCATTACTATATTCGGCATGGTCGAATCTTAGATACCCTACACCTAAAAATTTTTAAAAAACGAAATAGTTTTATTTATTTAAATTTTTAATTTATTTAGATTTTTCATTGCGAAACAATAACATAGAATAAAATACAAACTGAAACTAGAGGAAATATGTGGTTATAAGGAGAGGGTAGCTTTCATCACATAATCACATTTAATCACAGACGGGTATAAATACAGTGACGTAGCTAGGGCTGGCCGGAGGTGGCGGTCCGCCCCGGGCAGCTGTTTTGGAAATCCAGTATTGACTTATTGAATTTCAAAAATGTTTCGGGCTGCAAGTTGATTAACCGTCTCTGGCTCCATGAGTCCCAGCTACGCCAGTGTGTAAATAGTAGGCTGTTATCTGTTTTCAAAACAAAATAACTAGCTTAGTAGTTTTATTATTTTGTTGAAATTCAAACTTTATTTCCGTGGTAATAAATTTGTTTTCATGAGCTATACTGTATAAGTAGAGTAAAAGTAGGCGGACCGCGTCCAGTTTTGCTGCTTATAACGTTTTATTGGAAAATAATTTGTTATGTCAAGTTTTATTCAAGAAGTTATTTAACAATATAACCATTTAATACCCCCTTTTGCCTGTGTAACCTAAAAGTTGGCGGATCACATATTAACCATATTAGGCATATTAAAGAATAATGCTACTCTATACCCAGGAATGAAATGTTGTTGTCATAACTCAAAAACGAACACTGATATCACATTTCTAATAAAAAATAGGCGTGGTCATTGACCGATTTTCAATACCAACCTGCACACCATCAAGAATATATCTGCAAAATTTCATTATGATGTTTTCACCGGCTCTCCTGTGATTTCAACAGATAGACAGACAATGCGTTATTGACACTCGCCGAAGGCTCCGGTTAGAGCCCGATGCCAGAAGTTTTGATCTGATGAGTAACGAAGACATGGAGAACCCACATCAAGCGTCAGTCAGTGTGCTCAGAGTGCACATGTCACTATCCTTGGATATAAGAAATCTCGCGAAAGAGAAACCTCGGAACTTCATTAAAGTTCCTATTCATACATACTTGTACAAACAGGATCTACTCCTTCTGACTACACCATATATGGCCCATGCTTGATTGAATCATTCGTCAACCGGCGACCACGCCGACCGTCTGGCACCCCAACTTGAACCCATCAACTCAGGAAGTGACGCTGATCAAGAATATATATATACACTACCGGCCAAAAGTTTCGAAGCACCCTTGAAATTTCTACAAATCTTACTAATATTTATCCAAAGCTTTTGAAAATAAAAAGTTTCATTATACATTTTAAAGTTTATTGTATTTGCTTTCAAATTACATTAGCCGCATTCAGCGGGCGAGCGCTCAGGGAGCGCTCAGTTGTTTTGATGTCACTGAACGTACCCTATTGTTTACATATTCACGGAGCGGTCGCCATTTTTTGTAGCGAACAATTTTTACGCTACATTTGCCAGAGTTGCAGTACTAACCGGCAAGCAAAAAAACAAATTAATTCGCTTTTTACAGAGCAAAAGCCAAAGTGTTTTTAAAGAATTGGGTTGATAAATCAACGCATTATTAAGTGTAATAATATTAATTTGAAAGTTATTAAACTCAGAATGGCTCAACAAAGGAATTATAATTATAAAAATATGGAATATGTAGTTTGAGATACGATTGAAGTTTTAGGTTTGGGAATTTTTTTTTTAAATTCGTGTGGAAAAATCAAACGTGGTAACTTTTTTCTCGTCTTGTTTACTATTTTTATCTTTCCGCTCAATGATCAGGTAGCATACCATTCAGGAACACGTAGCGATCACTGATCAGGTAGCGCTCAAGGAGCGCTCACCCGCTGAATGCGGCTATTAAAATTAAATTTTAGAAACATTTTTATTATCAAAAATTTTTACAAAAATGTCTAATCTGATATTTCATCAAAAAAGCCCCCTTTGCACTGAATAACTTTTGCTACACTTCTTGGCATTCTGGCGATTAATTTCTTTATGGTTTCCTGTTGTATATTGTTCCATGATTCCAACAATGCATTTCACATTTCCTCTTTCGACGTAGTCGCTTTTTCTCGCACCTTTTGGTCCAGCTCATCCTATAGAAGCACTATTGGATTCATATCGGGTGACTGGGCAGGCCAAATCATATTTGTTAATATTCCACATGTTTGATTGTTCTATAAATAGCCTCTGCACAATTTGGAGCTGTGTTTGGGATCGTTATCTTGTTTCATCACGAAACCTTTGCCGATCAAGCGTAGGTCTGATGGTATGGCATTGTGCCGCAATATCTTTCTATACTCCTCCTTTCGCATAATTCCATCGATTCGAATTAAATCGCCCACTCCATTGCTTGAGAAGCATCCCCAGACCATAACGGAACCGCCGCCGTGCTTCACTGTTGGGATTACACACTCCGGCAGCGTGTTCTCTTGGGCACTACGTTTGGCGAAAATTCTTTGATTTGACCCAAACAACTCGAACTTTGATTCGTCGTTCCAAAGAACATTTTTGAAGTCCTCTTCGGTTCATTTCTTATAGGTTAGAGTCCATTGAAGTCTTCTCTTTTTATTTCGTGATCGAAGTAAGGGTTTTTCTTTAGCAATCCTTTCACAAAGACCAGCATCTCTAGCCGCCTTATTACAGTTGTTAGTGACACCGGATTTGATCGACTGTTATTGATCTCAGCTTGTATTTCTGGAGCCGTTTTTCTGCTGTTCCGTCTGCTTGATATTGTCATTGCTCTATCGTCATGATTTCTTGTCGATCTTGGCCTTCCGGACCGCGGAAGGACCTCAAGAGTTCGATAATCCTTGTACTTTTGTATGGTGCGATGCACAGAACTAGTCGAAATTTTTAATTTTTGCTCTATTATGCGCTCGGAATTGCCTTCCTTATAAAGAGTAATCACTGCAGATCTTATATTAATTTTTTTTTTGGTATGGCTTCGGTTTTTTTAACGTTTGGTCAATTCGAATCTAGAGGAACAAAGAATGGTGTCAATATTCTAGGTCAGCCTTTTATACTTGACCCAGGGTAAAAAATCGATGGTAATAATTATTCATAATTACCTTTAGTAATTACCCCATAAAAAAAATTACCCTGAGTACCTAAAAAAGGTTTTTTATAACCCTTTTTCTCGATTTTGTATGGCAAGTGCAATAAACAAAAAACCCAATTTCTTGACTTAGTGCATTGTTTGAGCATGCAATTAAACAATGAACGCCGTAAACCCGTTTTGGGTTCGGTATTACAGTTATCACTTTCCAACCATCCTATTAAAAAAGAAAAAATCAAAATTTATACAATAATATAGAAATGCCGCACGATTTTCTATGAACAGGAGTGGTGCTTCGAAACTTTTGGCCGGTAGTGTATGTACTTTTCTATATCTATCTTCTCTATTTCTATGCGTTACACATTTCGTGACGAAGTGAATATACCCTTAACCTTAAGGTGTAGGGTATATAAAATTAACAAAAGAGATTTCTGCCGGAGGTGGATGCAATATAATATGATTTTAAAATTTTACTTTTTAATTAAAAAATAATTATTTAATTTAATTGTACACTTGTAAGGGCCTTATGCTCGATCAGCGAACGGTACCGCTTCTCAGCGTTACTCTTTGTTATATTCGTTAAACAGCTGTTCAAAATGTGTTTTTAGTATACACACAACTTCGGCATCTGATAGAAGCGGTACAGCTGTTGAATCCTCTTCAACAACAGTTTACACTCTTCTTACGTATTTACGTTAGAAAAGCTTATTTTGCAACCAACAGAGGCGGAAGCGGTGTGCTGTTGTTCGCCCGTAGATCTGGCGAGTGTGTATTATTTTTTGTGGTGTTATAAACACAATGCCTAAATTTTTCCTTTATATTAAAAAATATTATTGAATTATGCAATTTACTTCATATTATAAAATATTATACCATTATCTACTTTATATATGCTTCAATCACAGTGTGCTGAAATAATCCAAATACATAGCGTGGAAACAAACAAAAGTCGAAAAAAATCATGCTTTGTGTTTCAGCGCATATATTTTTCTCAGTGATAAGTGAAAAAAATTTCCAATACACACTCAAGAGAGAACAAAACAGGTATAAGAACAAATTCACATTGAATACATATAATCACAAGAAAGAAAGAGACGTCTGATTGTAAAATTTGTGTACACCAGATACACAACTTTTACATACCAGTTGACATGTAGGAGAAATACGTAAAGCACAGTTCTCTCAACGGGGCTCATCGTAAGAGTTAGCACATGCTGTTTTAAGAGCAGCGGCAACGGAGGTACCGCTACTGTTGCGCAGTTCGAGCATGAGGCCCTAAGTATACATATGTATGTACATACATACATACATTCATTTTATATACCATATGGTATATATATTACAAAAATAATTAAGTACGGTAATTTTAGCTGAGTAGATGTATAGATGAACTGCTTAGTCAGTAAATGCTGACTGTGTGTTATCAATTTCTCTTACGTACCCTTTATCGGCGACCGGGTGGCGGCATCGCATAACAATAACAACATAATCTTCGGCATCTGCGGAAAATCATGTGTTGTTATTGTTGAGTCTGTTGATTTAAGGGTTATGAAGAAATTTAAAGAAACATGGAATATCCAATCTTTGCAGGTAGTTAATGAATTATTTAATATAATTCTAATTAGTCGCATATAACTTTAGAGTTAGTTAACCCTTAAACGATTGGACGCAATTTAAAGAAAATCCTTGTATACTTTGTACATAAGGAAACAGCCCCGATCTGAAAATTATTGAAATTTTGTGGGTAATAATGGGGCGTAAAATCCAAGAGTGTCACAATTGATCCAACCAAAGGATGGCCCGACAAAATTTGTATGCAATGCGTTCATTCGGTCTTGCCTTGCGATGTTTTTGGGTGCGTTGGTTGAGCGCAGCGATAAAGAACTGCGTGAGTATGTTAAGAGCCTTACCGTTCGGGTGGTAATCGAGGATCCACAGGAGCTGAAGATGTAACAACTGCAGCAAAAGCAAACAAAATTTTTGCAGTTGCAGCAACAACAGAAGCTTTTATTGGCCCAGCAACAAGAACAGCAAAAGCTGCAGCAAGAACAACTCGAACGCCAACAAGAGAAACAACAATAAATGTTACAAAAGCAGCTGCAACAGAAGCATCAGAGAGTATTAATAGATAAAGAGATTTCACGAGACGAATGATACTATCAACATTTAGTTTGAATGAGTCGAGTTATGCTCAGGTCGAAAAACTGGTTGATATCGCGGTCGGCCACTTTAGCTGCGAATTCAAGACTCCTGCGCTCGTAACAAAGTAAAATTGAATGATCTACTAATGAGTGAGTGGTTCGGAAGATGTATGAAGGGATTGGAAGATCAAATTTGTTTCTGTTATTTGGCACTAACAATGCTAACGAGAGAGATAATCGATCCAGCAAACGTATGCCAAGTAAAGTGTGAAAAAAAGAATCGATCAATTTGTCGTGTAGAGCAGGCGATGAGAAGAACGGTGCGTTATGTTATTCAAGTGTCAAAGAGAACGGACGTGCTTTTTCTGCGGCTCATTGGAATCTTAAACTCAATCGTATTGCATGTATTAAAAAGTGTAGTAATTTGTGAAAACTAATAGTGAGGAGACTGTTTATTTAATCCAAGCTCATATACACATACTCTTCCTGGATTTTAAAGTTTAGTAGTTTCATTTCTAAATTGTAATTTCCCAAGACAATTGTATTTGAAATTGATTATTTTTGCATGTTTCTGACAAAATCAAAACGGTAAAAACTCTTATTTCAAAGCAAGAATACGACAAAACAAAAAAGAAAAAACACTTAGCGATGCAGAAAGAAAATGCTCTCAATATTTTGGCGTCTATCTGCAATGCATGCGCCAAACCTCTCCCAACTACAGGTGATTTTATAATATGCCATAACTGCTCTTCGCGTTATCACTATTCGCCATGTTCGACTCTCTCGGAATCTACATACTCGCGGATGGCAAACGAGCGACGGATCGAGTGGAAATGCCAAAATTGTAGACAACGATCAAAGTCAACCAGCTCAACGATAGAAAATAATCAACGACAGCAATCCCAAAACAACAGTGTGAAGATGATGAGGGAGATGACATTCAAGCAAAACGATTCCTCTCAAACTACTCAAACACCACGCAGCCAAATATAGCCGAGCTCAAAATGAATATGAGAGAATTAAAACAAGTAATTGCTGATCTCGGAACTCGCATTGTCTCATCTCAGGAGGAACTGAGGAAGGAAATGTCAAATTGTTATAGCAACATAAACGAAACTGTTTCTCAACTAGTGCTGCAAATGAATGACCTAGTGAGCAGGGATAAAGAGAAAGACGTGCGCATTGCCACAATGGAGCAGAAAATTAATTCTCTCGAGCAGCGATCGCTCGAAAACAACATAGAAAATAAATATTCCGAAGACAGGAAATGAAAACTTAAAGCAAATTATTAAAAATGCCGCAGAGAATCTGAACGTCAAATTAGAAGAGAGCGATATAATGAGTGCCTATCGCATTTTAAACAAGAACATCATCGTAGCCAAACTCTCATCGATAAGCATGAAGAAGGAGATCATTAGAAAAGCAAAAAGTAAAAAAACCAGTGGCGGTACACGGAAAGAGAATAATGAACAAAACTCAAAAATATTTATTAACGAATAATTAACCCCTTTAAATCGGCGCTTACTGTGGCTTGCCAAAGAGAAAGCAAAAACCTTGAACTGGAAGTTTGTGTGGGTGCACGATGGGAAAATTTTAGCAAAAAAACTGGAATCATCAACAACCCTTCAAATTGCCGCTGAAATAGATATTGAATCCATAAACTAAATTAAGATCTCGTCTAATTTTTTATAAGATAAATAAATCATGAATAATATTGCTACAAATACTTATCATATTTTTAACAATCTCAATATTAAGGAATGGGAAAGTTATCACTTGTCCTGCATTTATTTAAACATTCGTTCACTACGTCAAAACTTTGCAAATTTTCTAGCTACAATTAACAGAGTAATCGAATTTGTTGACGTTATCGTTTTGGTGGAGACAAATATTTCTAACGAAGAAAATAATCTTTTTTTAATAAATGGCTTCAACGTGGAATTTCTCAACCGTGAGAACACTAAAGGTGGCGGAATTGCAGTGTACATAAAGGAAACGATACCATACGAATGCCAGCTGCACCAACATATTTTGTCATTTGAAACGATATCATTTAGGATCCGAATAAACCAACATCCCCTTGTACTTTTTGCTATTTAACGCCCCCCTTCCATAAGTGTTAACACCTTCGTAGAACAATTAGATAGCATTATTAATACGGTCGAAAAAAGGCAAAATATAATTATATTAGGAGACATGAACGTTGATCTCCACAAATCTGACAACACTACAGCCTGCTACAAGGAAATGATTTCTTCTAATGGTATTGAAAATATTAACGGTGAGAGGACGAGGGTAGATATTGTAAGGAACACAAGTAGCAACATTGATCACCTGTTAATTAGATGTAAAACAAGTGACATTTACGGAGGAGTAATAACAACTAATGTATCTGACCACTATTCTCTCATATGTGGTATAATATTTAACGATAAACGCGCAAATAAAAGTGGAACAAATAAAACGCAAAACACACGTATATGTGATAATAAGGTGAATGCTCTTGTACGGAATACTGATTGGAATAAAGTTTTCCAATCGATAAGCGTAGAAGACGTTTATACCAATATTTACGAAAGTTTTAAAATAATATACGAAAACTCGAAAAAAGCAGTAAACGTTGTTAAAAAAAGACAACCAAATCCGTGGATGAGCGAATACCTCATTAAATGTTGTGACAATAGGGATAAACTTTATAAAAAATGGTAAAAAACTCAAAAATGCAAAAAACACATACTATAAAAATAAGTTTTACGAAAACGGGACCGATATTAAAAAAACCTGGGAAGTTATAAGTGAAATAATAGGTAAAAGAAAGGAAAATTTGGACATTTCCTTAATTAAAAATTTCAAAGATGAAGAGTTGTCGACGCTAACAAATAAATTCGCTATACACTTTAAGAAAAATATACAAAAAACTATACACGACTGCAATCTAGTACCTTTACAAAATACCGATATACCAAATCAAACAAACACGATATATTTAGAAAATGCCGCAGAAATTGAAATTTTTAATATTTTAAATCGCTTAAAAATAAAATGACCAGGGCATGATGGCATTCGACCGAAAGATCTGAAATACAATTCATCAGTGTTAACTCCTGTCATTACAAAATTCATAAATATGAGCCTTACAGAATGTGTTGTTCCGAAATCCTTAAAGATATCCATTATCAGGCCCATATACAAAAACGGTAAAAAATTTGAAATTGGAAATTATAGACCGATAGCAATATTGCCTGCAATAGACAAGTATTAGAAGAAATTGTTGTTCAAAGAATAAATAATTTTATTGAAAAATACAAAATTATTGATAAAAATCAATATGGTTTTCAAAAAGGAAAAAATATAAACCAGTTACTTGGCAGATTCACAAGCGACCTCAATGAAAGCATGAGTAAACATTATCATAGTCTGGTTCTGTTCCTGGACTTCAGTAAAGCGTTTGACACCCTGTCACATAAAACTCTTCTAGAATCTCTGCATAAAATCGGCCTCCGAGGCGACTGCCTAAAATGGATAGATAATTATCTTGTTCTGCGCTCCTACCGAGTTAAGATAGAGTCAACTGCAAGTGAGGACTTCGATACGAACTATGGTGTCCCACAAGGCTCAAAACTAGGTCCATTACTATATATTATATATGCGAATGACATGTTAAAGGCGCTAAAAAAGAGTAAAACCTATGCATATGCGGATGATACCGCTGTCATTGTAACACACAAAGATCTGAATATTGCAACTGACATAATGCAACGGGAGTTACAAATTATTACGAAATGGTCGCATGACAGCGGGTTAGCAATTAACGCAGAAAAAACTAAAATTATGCACTTTCATAATTCAAAAGCTTGGATCGGAGAAATCAAAATCAAGCTTCACAACAACAGATGTTTACACATAAACCCAATTCTAAGCCAGACTGATGATAATTGCAACATTATTGAAATCGTAGGGAAACATAAATATCTAGGAGTCATAGTTGACACAAATCTTAAATGGCACACACATATAGAAGAGGTTCGAAAAAAACTACGCAAAGCAGCATACATGTTGCACCACTTAAGCTTCTCATGCAACTATAATGTATTGAGCAAGTATACTATGCTATATGTGAGTCTCATATTCGTCATGGAATAACGGCCTGAGGATCATCAACGCGATATAAGGACCTTCAAAACACACAAAATAGACTGCTAAGGATTCTGGGAAAGAAAAGGCGCCTAGATATAAGTCAAAATAATAACAACAGCAACACTTTGCAAAAACTACTTGAGATCTTAAACATTAATAACATATTCAAACATACTCTCATAAATGAATTTTACGAAGATAATAGTTTCAGATGTGTGTTAGATCACGGGCATAGCACAAGAAGGAGAAACGAGGGAAGATTTAAAACTGAAATTCACTAACAACTACGGAAAGAACAGGCTAAACTCTATATTGCCCAGATTATTAAACGAACTTCCAGTGAGCATGCTTAACATTAGAAATCCTCAAAGCAGAAAAAAAAACATTTAAAACGATTTTTCATACACGCCTAAAACAAGTACATATCGTACATAGATTCGCTCTATCAAATTTTTAGCTTTTTTATTACATTATTATTATTACTATATTGATTACATATTTATAATTAACTTCAAATCACAATTTTTGAATTTTTATTCTTTTAGTCGTATTAAACTTGTTATGGTATTTCTTATTATGAAAAGCTTTCCGCAGACAAGCTCTAAAGAGCTTCGCATGATCGCTGAATTACACACTATACATTTAAAGTGAATAAAAACGAATAAAATGAAAAACGAAATTGCTTCTTTTGCTTCTCTTACAATAACAAATTATCTGCAGTCGTCCGTCCGTCTGGATTTGTTTTAAATTTTGCATTTTATGGTTTCTGAAAAAAATTTTGCTTTTCGTAACTTTGTTCTGCTTCTTGTTCGATGTCCAAGCTTTGTAAAGCGCTGGCACGATCTACGTTGCGAGCATAGCGTGCTGTTGAAGAATTCATATAGGCAGAAGATCTACTTTAGTCGGCATATCAACAACTTGAACACGTTATACGAGTGACACTAAAAAGTTAATGGAAGCAAAATTATGGAAATATATATATTACTAGAGTAACCCTGCCCGCGTTGCTGGACAATACAATAACATACGTTTACGTCTTTGTGTTAAAAATTAAATTTTCTAGAAAGAATAGACATTTTCCTGAAAAAGAAGTGCAAAATAATATACATTTTTTAAAGTGAGAACATCAAAAAGGAAAAAATTTATTGCAGAGCTTGGTGGTAAACCACATTTTTAGTATTGCCATTTTCACAAAAAATGAATAAAGACGACGGCTTCCCAACACGTGAACATGCAACATACAGTTGACCGTGTAAAAATACAGGAAGTTCTAAATTTATTCCGCAAACTTGCAACGACTGGCCTTGAGCTTTATTAAGTCATTGCAAAAGCCAAACGAACGGGAAACTGTAAGTTCTTCTCTTTGTTTTTGATTTGATTTGATCTTGATCGTGCCATTCGTTGCCTTGCTAATTCATTACTTTCTAATCGCTGTTCTTCATCCTGATCGGCGAGTTCGTCGGCCAATTTGTGAACGTCTTCTTCGCGGCATTGTTGAATAATTTTTTTAATTGTTTTTTTATGCAAAAGATTTTAATTTTAAGTGGAAGATTACAAATCAATAATTAAAAAATGTCAATGCTCACACTGTAAACTTAAATGACAATCAATAAACACACAGTAATTAAATAAGTCAAATGGCGTGAGCAATCAGAGCCTTATACCGACAAAATGTAATTCGCATAAAAAAAAAACAATTTTATATAGGGAAAACACACCATCATAAAAGTGCGCGTATAACGCATATTCGTAGAAATTTTTCGATGTTTTTTTTTTATAAACCATCAGTGAAAGTAGACCTTTCCAACGCATGTACTCGTTTGAAA
Source organism: Myopa testacea (assembly GCA_949629155.1). NCBI lineage: Eukaryota > Metazoa > Arthropoda > Insecta > Diptera > Conopidae > Myopa > Myopa testacea. Next base: position 20,944,873 of record OX451346.1, on the reverse strand, counting down.
ATCGGTTGAGTGGTTCTCGAGTTATAAAATCACGAACATAGGGCAACTCATTTTTATATATATAGATATGTCTGTGTTAATACAGAGTATGATTTCTAATAAATCTACACAGTTTCTATTAAATCTAGTAATAATAATAATAATATTATATAATTAAATAATAATTATGATCATATTAATAACAATAAAAGCAATAATAATAATAGAAATAATAATCATAACATTAATAATAATATTAATGAATCTAATAATAACAATGTCATATAAGTAAAATAATTAATTTTTTTTTGCTGTTGGGGGCGCTAAAAATGCCAAACACATCTCGAGACCGTCGTCACGGGCACCGGAATGTACGACTTATATCCATATCCAACACGGAACCACCTTCGCATAACTTCAGGGTAGTGTTCCCATTGCAGTCTCGTTGGATTTCCCTCGCTCTGTCTGAGTCTAGGTCCCGCATTTATTGTTGCTTCATGTAACCGCCTGGTCTGGTCTCATTTCTCCATATATCCGGATGTTGCAGATGTTATCAGCTCTATATCTATGTTCTTTTGCGGAGTACGACTTCCGCATACTCAGGACCATCAAGCTTAGTCCGCAAGAATTCTCCTGATAATGGTCTCGGGGTCCAAGGTCCCATCTGCGTTGCCATCTTGTCATCATTTCGCATCTAGCCTCTACTCTAGCGCGTGATCTCTCATTTCGGTCCTGCGTGAGCTACGCCTCCTGTCTCTCCATAGCTTGCAGATCTATCTGTGCGGTTGATGCTATGACTAATACAGTAGCTGCAGGTACTGTGCGGTAAGCGCAGGCTATTGTAAATGTATGAATACTGTAAATGACATTGGCGTAGTTCTTGATCATAAGCTGCGTTTTCATACACATATTGACTATATAATTATTAGAGCCAGCAGTGTATTGGCTATCATTAAGCGTTGGTCGAAAGAGTTCAACGATCCATATATTACTAAATTGTTATATACAGCACTTGTTCGCCCTATTTTGGAGTACGCGGCGCCGGTTTTGTGTCCAAACTTCAGCTGTTATATTGATAAACTTGAATCAGTGCAGAAGCAGCTCTTAATTTTCTGTCTAGGGAATCTTCGCTGGGAACCATATCTACATTTGCCGTCATACGAGTCTCGGCTTAGGCTGATAGATTTGTCATTACTGGTAAATCGCAGGTTAATGCTTAACGCTGTCTTTATTTTGAAATTTATATATGGTGCCATCGACTTCGATTATTTGCTAGGTAAAATTGACATCAACACTCCTCGTCGCACTTCGAGAAGCTGCGATTTTCTGCACATATGTTTTTGTAGACCAACATATCTTCAACATGGACCACGTAGAAGCGCATGCGCATATTTCAATATCGTATACCCAGTTATTAACCTGACTGATCCCGTTTATGTGGCTAAAAATAAAATCCTCAGTTTCTTAAACTAATCTATATATATAAAAATGAAAGGCCTGACTTACTTCCCATCAACGCACAGGCTAAACCCCTGGACCTTGAACGACGAAATTTTGCACATAGGTTTCTTTTATGATGTATACGTCAAATAAGAAAGGATTTTTCGAAATGTTACTTCTAAGGACTTCAAAAAGGACATACACAGAATTTTTTCTTTGCACAGGCTATACCCTTGGATCTACAAAGATGAAATTTTGCTCGGAGGTTTCTTTTATGATGTATGCAAGGGAGAAGAAAGGATTTTTCGGATATTTTACTTCCAAGGACTTCAAAAAGGACAAAAACATTACTCTTTTGTTAGCCATCAAATATGGATTTTCTTTTTTCACGAAAACATCCCGCGTAGAAATGCCTAAAAACCATTTTCAGGATTTTTCAAAATTCATCCTCTAAAGGTCCAAAAAAGGACATCATTTGGTAAAAATACACCCAATAATAAAATAAAACACAATAAAATAAAACGAAGCATGTTATGAAATTTTTGTCATATGTCAAAGAATATATTACAATATATTACTATAATTACAACTAGCTTAACTACCCGGCATTGCTCGGGAAATAAAATGTTATTTTATAATACTACATTGTATTTGGTATATTTTTATTTATGTTTTTTATTTGTTTATTTTAATTTTATAATTTTTTATTGTACAATATTAGAAATGTTTTGTTTTGTACCAAATACAATGTAGTATTATAAAATAACATTTTATTTCCCGAGCAATGCCGGGTAGTTAAGCTAGTATTGTTATATTATTCGGCTTAATTTGGCTGCGCCAAACCGCTAAAGTGAAATTAAGCCTTCGTTTTTTACCGAAGAATCGAATCCCAAAATTTTTTTGGGGGCGTGGCTTCCGTATAGAAGATATGGGCGTTTGAATTGCGGAAATGCAGAATGTTTGGCGTGCGATAAGTCCCAAACTATTAGCCCCATAGAGAAGGTGTATATACCGATTGAAAGGAAATATTTGCACCTATGTTTTAGTAATATATATTTTTTCGATATTGTCAATTGTTTAGGAGATATTTTAGTTTTAAGAAAAAAATGGTGGAGGGGCTATTACAAAACCTTCCCCATACCTCTTATATGACAATTAAGGTATGTATTAAAATCAATAATCTTAAAGCCCATGATTTTCTCTTTTCAACGATGTATAATATGTTGCAGGTGCTCCAACAATTCCAACCACACTCACTGAAATATAAAAAAATGAGCGTTTTACAGACCCCAAAATTTCCGTTTTTTAGCATTAACCATCGTTTAACATACTGAGGGTTATAATCAAAAAGTGCCCTAAAATTGGCCACAAAACACTATTCTGTTGCGTAGCCGGTGTTTGACATACTGAGGGTTATAATCAAAAAGCGCGGCCCTAGGCCGGAGGACGCATACACGCCCTAAAATTGGCCACAAAACACTATTCTGTTGCGTAGCCGGTGTTTGACTTACTGAGGGTTATAATCACTATGAAATTCTACCAGACGAATAAATTCCTACTTAATAAATAATAATTAATAAAAAAAAACACATCATGAAATACACATAAAACACTGTTTTTAAATAATCATTCCTTCTGCAATTTACTAACTATAGCGGTAAGTATGACATATTATATATCGCTGAAAAGAGAAAATTATGGGCTTTATAAATAGTGTTTCTTATATGTATATACCTTAATTGTCATATAAGAGGGAGGGGAAGGTTTTATAATGGCACCTACACCATTTTTTTCTTAAAACTCAAATATCTTCCAAACCGTAACCTTGGGGGTAAAGTGGTGTACTAGGGAAATGAGGGGCATGGCAATACCTTTCCTTTGACATCTCAATCGTTAGTATACCTTTCCTAATTTGGGTATAATAAACCCTTAAAGAGGTGACCTTTCGCGACCTTCAAACGCCGATAACACGCAAACTAATGCCACGCCCCCAAAAGTGGGCGGTCATTTACCATTATAATGGTCCAAAATAACGGTAAAAAAAGTAACAAAAAAATCGGGGCAAAACCGCTAAAGTGAATAAAGCTCCTATTATTCTTATTAATGTTATTACACTTTATTAATTTGTATGTATGTAACACGAACTATAAAGCCATATGGCTTAGTTTAAGCAGTAATAATTAAATATTCTCAGAGCGCTCCTCCGTTGGACGATTTTTTTGGTCTGCAAAGCTTTCGTCCAGTTTTCCGCTTGTTATCAAGCACGACTCCAAGGTACCTTATGTTCTTGGAGGCTATAATTTCCGCTGCACTACCTGCATTGCCGTTCTATAGTGTACCCTTTTTCGTGTTAGGACAATTTCCGTCTTTTGCTCTGCCAAGGATAAATTATGCGCATCCATCCATTAAATAGCTAGGTAGCCAAAACTGCGTTCTCAGCGCCTCCATTATATCGAACCAATTCTGATGGAATTGAATGTGTTCTTCACGTCTATCATCGCTAGGAGGGTTATCCTGCGGGAGTAATGACTTCCTTCTTGGGCTCTTTCATCAGTTCTTTACCACATCTTTTATTGAGTGAATTTTGGATCCAGACACGGGTCTATAAGAAGATGCCAGGCTCCCCCCCTTTCTTCCTTTTGCTGGTCAGCACCAGGCGTATTTTCCAGGCGGAGTTGAAATGCTCCGCTGCGAGACATGTGATATACATGCTTAGCATTAATTTTGGCGAAGATTTGTTCGCTGTCTTCAGAGCGTCTGCTGGCATGTCCGGCCCTAGCGACTTGTTGCTTTTTAAGGAGTCAGCCGCTGAGATCATTTCCTCTATTGTGAAGACGTGGACGTGCCCTGTAGCAGTTTTCTTCTCCACGTCGGCTCTCTCTGGATGCTGCGGGAAAAGTGCTCTGACTATTTCACTCATCGTTTGTGCGTCCAGCGGAGCATTCGTAGCTGTGTCTAGTTTCTTTGTGTCAACCTTGTACCCAAGGCCCCATGGGTCAAGGTCCACCTCTGGATTTGAAGGCAGCCTCGGATCTTCCAAGTGCTCGTTGAGCTCGTCTTCTGAGGCGGCATTCTTTCCTCATTGCAGCGATTTCCGGCGTCCACCAGTAGGCTGCTTTACTATTGTATCTTGAGGCCTTCCGCCTCATAGCTCTGTTCGAAGCTCCTGCATATTAGTTTCATCATGCCTTCGACGCGTGCCATAGCAGCTTATTTTCCTCGGAGTCTGTGGTCCACCGTCGCTAAGCGGATTTCGCCTGTTTTTTCCTCTGGAAATATGGCAGCATTTAAGCTTTTGTTATAGAACCCTGGTACTCCCTTGGAGTGTGAGAGTTCTCATCCACTAGCAAAAAAGTTATGTACTGGTGGTCACTTCCGGTGAAGCCTTCTATCACCTGCCATTGTGCGATTTTTGTGGTGGCGCTATCGCTTGGAAAAGTGATGTCGGGTATTGTCTCCCGATACCATGCGCGACAAAAGTTGTGGTGCCTCAGTTGTTTTGTACGGTTAGATTTTAGGTCATATCTAATATTCGGTTTCCTCGGCAGCCTGCGTGCGGCATGCCCCATTTTGGGGTTTTGGCATTAAAGTCGCCTGCGACCACTACATCATCTTCTACCTCGTAGCATGTCGTCCAGTTGGTAAAGCTTGTTTTGAAACTTCATAATTGTTTCGTTCGGTGTGAAATACTAGCTAACATATCACTTTTGCTCTTCTAGTCCACACAAATCCATTCCCGGCGCTATACTTTTCGATAGGGCATTTGCAGATGTTGAGAACTCAACATCTTGCGGCGGTTTCAAGTTTGTCAGGCACCCATCCCGTGTCGACCTTGTTCCGGTATTGCTGGCTAATAAGTATGATATTGCCACATTTTTTAAGAATAAGGTGACTGAGAAAATAGTCGGATGTTTTGGTCCTATGCATGTTGCCTTGCATTAGCTTAATCATAGTACTTTGTGTCTGGCTCTAGCAAGTGCATCCCGAAAGGGCCTACACTGCCCTGACCACATTATGTGATTTTCTATCTTCTCTCCGGCTTGGTTTTCTAAGCACAGCATACATTTTAGTGCGCTCGTACAAACAGCAGCTTTGTGTTCAGTTTGTCCGCAGGAGATCCAGCCGAGTTTAATCTTTTGGGCTTTTAGCAGGGCGTTGGCTCCTTTTTACTCAGTGTCAATCATGGCCATTCGCTGCCTCTGTTGTTGGATTTCGTAACGCGGACATTGAGATCGGCGTTTGTACTGTCTAGGACCGACTGATGGCAGCTTTCACTTCCTCCGCAGTGGTCGCGTAGTCTATGTCTCGAATTTCTATACTTATCCTGGGTGTGATGGTCTTGACATAGCCGTTTTCTCCGATCCCGTTCCTTAAGTCTCTGCTGAAAGCTACCAGTTTGCTGTTACCGCAGGATTTATATAGCTCCAGTAGGATGTCGCTGGCTCTAGTCTGACGTATGGATCGAACGCCGACACCGTTGCCCTCGGGATTCATCTTGCTCCGGATCTCCTTCAACACTTCCCCGTAATTTTTACCGTTGGTTGGTTTAATAAGTATCGCGTCTAGTCTTGGTTTTTATCCCAGTCTTTTCGTTTTTGAGGGTTGCCGAACCTTGGTGTTAACCAGTTCGTTTTGTTTGTGTTCGTGTTCTCTGCTAGCGCTAGGAGTCCGGTTTACCTCTTGGGCTGCAATTCCCGAACGCGGCCTCTTTGTCGTGACCAGTTGCTATTCTTCAGGATCAATTCTTCTAACTTCTCCTTATTTTCTTTCTTTTTCTTGCCTTCCGAGCTACTTTCGGGGGACTGTTGGCAGTTTTCTTGGCAGTGCCAGTGACTCGAATGCGTTGGTGTAGCCTCTGTTCTTTTATTGGATTTTTCCCTCTGAGAAGTGTTCACTTTCTTAATCTCTGTCTCAGCCGTTTTTCATTTCCGCCTGCAGATTGCTTCTACGTTTAGTAGTTCCTTGAGCTCTCTGATACCTGTGTGGATGTCCATGCTGATGTTTTTCTGCTTGCCAGTCATTGTCTGCAAGATCCCATCGCATGGAGTACTCATCGGAGATGAGTAAGTCAATGTGTCCGGAAGCCTTAGTTCCTCCCTCATGGCACCCGGGGCTATGTTGGCTGTGCTGTCTGCTCCCAGATCCAATTGTACACTGGAGATCAGCGGTTTTTCCCGGTAATGTTTAGCATCTCCAGAGCATCTTCTGTCAAGTGAGCAAATTCGAGCCTTTTGCGTTACGTGGTAGTGTTGGCGCGATTTTCCCTGCATTTGCTATATCATTCTTTTCTGTTTTTTATTGTGCACATTCTGTTAGGGTCCCCGCTAGAAGCCGCTATCTCCGATCGTTGCACAGTCGCCCTTTAGTAGTCTCCGTGGTTATCTATGCAAGCAAGGAGGCCAGGCGATGGTTGACATTGATTCTTGTGGGAATCAATGTTCAGAGCCGTAACGGGAGCTAGCCAGCTGGGCTTGTGCCAACAACTTAACGTTGACCACCTTCGAGCGCACTTCTAGAACTCGCCACGGATAGTAATATTAGTAAAAACAGTAATAATAAGAGAATTTTTTCTTTTTTCAGTTTATTTAATAATAGTTTATTTAATCCAGTTCAATTCAGTGTTGACAGCAGTATGTTATTTATAATATATAAACCAGTAAGAGTGCTATATTCGGCCTGGCCGTATTTTAGATACCCTACACCTAAAAGTTTTGAAAAAATTAATTGAACGAAATAGTCTTATTTTTTTAAATTTTTTCATTTTGTAGATTTTTCATTGCAGAACAATAACATTATAAAGTGAAATACAAACTGAAAAAATATGTGGTTATAAGGGTGCCGGACGGCACAATTTCGGGGGCGGCAGTTTTGGAAATCGAGCGTTGACTTATTTAATTCTAGAAATTTTTGGGCAAGTTTGGGGCTGCAAGTTGATTAACAATCCCGGGCACCATGAGTCCTAGCTACGCCACTGTATAAGCAGTAATCGTGGTCGTTACCGGTTTTAAAAACAAAAGTAGTTAGTAGTAGTAGTATTAGTAAAGCTTAGTAGTTTTATTATTTTTGTTTTATTATTGTGTTCTATTTGAAACTTTATTTCCGTGGTAATAAATTTGTTTTCATGAGCTATAATGTATAAGTAGTGCAAAATTGGGCAGACGGCGCTCAGTTTTGCTGTTATAATGTTTTATTGGATAATAAGTTTTTATGTAAAGTTTTATTCAGGAAGTTTCAATTTTTAACAAAATAACCATTTAAGACTCTCTTTTGCCTGTCTAATCTAAAAGTGGGCGTATTATTATTTAGCATATTAACTATTTGGCATATTAATGGATAATGCTACTCTATACCCAGGAATGAAACACTAAAAAACGAAGCTGATATCACATTTATAATAAAAAATAGGCGTGGTGTGTTAACCGAATTTGCCCATTTGTTAATACCAACTTGCACACCATAACAAGAAATATTTCTGCAAACTTAGATTAGATATCTTCACCGGTTCTCCTGTGATCGTGATTTCAACAGACAGATAGCCAGACAGACAAGCATACGGACGGACGGACATGGCTAAATCGACTCAGGCGGTGACGCTGATCATGAATATACATACAGTACCGTCCATAAGTTTTCGGACAAGCCATTTTTCCACAAAAACAGGAAAATCTCCACTTCTTTTGATTTTAGAAATTGAAATATGTAATACTTATTTTGTTTTGTTAACAATATATTTACATAAATACTTTATCATATTAACTTAACTTAACAATATAATTACTACTACTTTTGACGGTATTTTTGGCATTCTGTCGATTAGTTTCTGTATTGTTTGAAGTGGTATGAGTCTCCAGGACTCTTGCAGAATATTCGAAAGATTTTCTTTCAATGTGGGACATGCTTTTGGACCTCCCTGTCCAGGTGATCCCAAAGAAGCTCTATTGGTTAAGGTAAGGTGACTGGGCAGGCCAATTTATATTTCTTAAGGTTCCTTAATACGGATGAGGTCTCCAACTCCGGCGAAGCAGAAACATCCCCAGACCATTATAGAACCACCGCCATGCTTCACTGTTAGAACCACACAGCTAGGATTCATCTTTTCTGCAGTTGACCGCCTAACGAAGAATCTCCTCTTTTGTATAAAAATTTCAAATTTGTATTCATCTGTCGTCTTTTCGTCGTTGTAACCTATATCTTGTTTGAATGCGATCTGTTGAACTCTGCCCAAATTTCTGGAGCTGTAAAACTTCGATCCCTTTTACTTATCATTTTGATTGTATGATACACCTGTATTGAAGTTAATTTGGGCCTCCCGCTTCTTGACCGAGTCGTAACACTGGAGAACTCTCTGAAGCGTTTAATGGTCTCATGTACTGTGGACTTCGGTATTTTCATCTTGTCTGCAATGCCATGCCCTGTATATCCTTCCTTATATAAGATTATCAAAGCAAAGCGTTCCTGTCCAAAGTTTTCTTTATTTCTGACCATTTCAACAATTTTTTTAATTCTTTTTCTGTATAACTTCACAATTATAGACATTGAGAACAATTGACTCAAAAGCCACATACCAATTGCTTTTATAATGCGAATTTTTATAAAAAAGGTATGGATTATACTTCACTAATTGTTTAACTACAAGTTGAGAACATTTTCCGCAAAAAAAATGGAAATGTTATCCTTTTTTAATGAGTTTTATTATGGGTTAAGCATATTAAAGATTTCCTGTTATTACTACCTGTACCGGTAAACCGGTAGGGTAGGTAGGTAAGAAGGGCTTGTAATCCCCCGGGGGGTTTACCAACACCTAGGCCTATCCGGCCCATATAAGTAATTAAAGTTTTAGGCCAGACCAGCTCTCCTAATGAAACCCAGAAGGCTAGAAACCGGTTGCTCTGCCAGCTCCGACAAATTATCCAGGAAACCAACCCCCATCGTCCGGAGGCGGTTTCGTGATAAGGCGGGGCACTGGCAGAGCAAGTGGCTTATAGTCTCTTCCTCGTCTATGTCGTTACAGCATCTGCAGTGATCAACTGTAACCCCAGGCCTCCACCTGGAGACCATTTGGCCTATTGGGTAGTGTCCCGTGATCACTCCAACTGCGACTCTCAGCTGCTCCCTCGGTAAGGAGAGGAGTGTTCTGGAGTTTTTCGGGTTAATTTTTGGCCATAGAGACCAGGTAGTAGCGCAATCTGCCCGGCTTTCCCGGTTAAGATTGGCTGCGTGCGTTGCCAGGACTTTAATTTCTTTAGTCGGTATCTGAATCCGACCGGTTCTTAAATCGGTATACCAACGGAGGTATCAGCTTCTGTGGAACTAGTTGATGAACCCACCCTTGCCAGACGATCCGCCTGTTCGTTGCCCTCTATATTAGAGTGACTTGGGACCCAACACAGTCTGACAATCTGAGTTGCCTTGAATTCCCTGAGCTTCCCTCTACATTTCGATACAACCCTTGATTTTACCACCACGGAGCCCAGCGCAAGGAGGGCGGCCTGACTGTCCACAAAGAAGTGTATATCTGTTTTCGATATCCGTTCCTCCAGGACAAACTCAGCCGCCCGCTCGATCGCAAACACCTCCGCTTGGAACACGCTACAGTAGTCAGGCAGTCTGAAGTGTCGCTCGACTTGTAGCGTGCTGGAGTAAAAACCAGCTCTCGTACCTTCCTCGGTCTTTGACCCGTCCGTGAAGATAACGATGTCTCTTTGGGGGATTAGTTCCCCTGACAACCAGTCCTCCCTGCTGGGCAGGAGCACCGGGGGTCTGCCCTCAAACTCGAGTCTCGGGAGAATGTAGTCTGTTGGAGCAGACAGGTTCAATCCGTGACCAGAGTTTAGCAGCCTAAGCCTGTGAAGCACGCTGGCGTGTTTGAGCTGGGCCTCGTTACCGAGGTTGAGCTCTCTGAGCCTAAGCAGGCTTTTTGCCAGCAGTGCCAAACATGAATAGGTCGAGAGATAGGCAGGAGATGCAGCAGAGTGTCCAGTCCAGCCTGCGCCGTACTTTTCACTGCTCCAGTAATCGCCCTGGCAGCACATCTTTGCACCCCTGTTAGGGTTTTAAGGTTGCTGTCCCGCTGCAACGCCTCCCACCATACCAAGCCCCCGTAGGAGAGAATCTGGCGTACAATTGCTGTGTATATTCAGTGGACGATGTACGGTGATAGGCCCCATCTCCCTCCGATGGCCTTTTTGCAGGCGTAGAAGGCGTTTAGTCCTTTTTTCGCTCTCCCTGATTTTGATTCACAGATGGAACTAGGAGCGCCACATTGCACCTCCGCTTCCAACTCGTGATCAGTGCATCCTGGAAAGTGTTTGTCACAAAGCACCTCCAGAGTCTCCCGGCTGCTTTGCGTCCACGAGCCATCAGACCTTAGGATAAGGCCCGGTGTCGCCTTTTCGCGGGCAAGTATCCTTCGTAGTCTTGCTGCCTCGTTTACTTCGCAAACAGAGCCACAAAATTCCCTCCACGAGTCCCTCTTTACTATTCTTATCCTACTCTTGTAAAGCCTGAGCCCCGAGCACCTGAGCTGGTGAAGGCGCTGCGGAGTGCCCCAGACAGGAAGCGAACCCGGTTTTCGGTGTTCTCCCCCATAAGCCTCGCCTTATGAACAGACAGTTTGGCCGCAGCTAGTTAAGAGAACCTCTCCCAGTCCATTTTCTTGGGGTTTCTGAACTTGGGGGTGCCAACGGTGGTAGTGAGACTCTAATATCGAAAAGAATCCTGGAGTGATCCGAGAAGGAATACTCAGCGGATACTCTCCAATCTACAATTTGTATGTCCCTAGATCTAGTTTTAATGCTAAACGTGGGAGTATTTCCCCTATTGCAAATGACTAGATTGTAATCAAGAATAAAATAAAAAATCGACTCACCCCTCTTGTTGATGTCGCTGCTCCTCCATTGCGGGTGGTGCCCGTTGGCATCGCATCCCATCACTAGCCTAGATTTGCTCTGGTTGGCAAATCCTGCTAGTGCGCGGACTTGGTGCGGCGGTGGGTCCTCTGCATCATAAGGGAAGTAAGCTGACGCGAGTAGGAGTGAACGTTCCTGACTCGGTTCACACACGATCGTGCTGGTAAACCACGATTGCTGGTTTACCGCGAACCAGTAGTTCCTTCCTCCATTCTTAGGGACATTGGACGAGAGAATCTCCCAGTCCTGCGCCCCTAAGGACGGATTCTGCTTTCCAATTAAGCCAAGCACGGTGGCTCCCGATTCCGGGACCGGAGGCGGGATCCGCACCACAACCGCTGGCCTTAAGGGAAGAGAGGAGTGCGGTAGGATTTCGAGCTTGGCCTACGGCCATATTTCGCCAAGGTTTGAAATCGCTGACGACAAGAAGTCCAGAGCCTTCTTGTTGCCGCAACTGATGACCTTGACTCCTCTTTGCCATCCAGCCCCCTCAAAGTCTACCTCCTCCTCCTTCCGTTCGACATTTCGGCCAGCAGCTTAGCTTTCACGCGCGGCCAGTTCGTCGGTGCGATCTTCCCATCTGGGTCGGACCTGTCGACTATGGCGATTTGTAGGCTTGCTTCAGCCTTGAAGCTGGCCGATCTCTTCGCCTTTTTAGGTTCATTCTCCGGGCTCTCCTCCGCCGATCTGTTCCTTTTCTCCGCCTTACTGGCCGGGAGAGTTGGATTTGGTCCGGTTTTGGGAGCCGCGGCTCTTCTCTTAGCCTGGTCCTGGCGAGTCACCTGTGACCCACGAGAGGTCGATGACTTCTCGTCCAGGGCCCTTTTAGCGCCCAGATTTGGCTCAGCGATTACCTGCGGGAGGGCTTGGAAAGTGCTATCCCCCCCTCCTCTTTACCGGCTGAGGCGGCAGCAGTTCTTTCGAACTTGGCCACCTTCTTCTCGCTGCCCTTCTTCATGTGGCGCTGCCTCTCGGTCAACGTGGAGGGATCCAGTCCGGCCAACTTACGAAGAAAGCTCTTCGCGCGCTTGTAGGCCCTTCGGGCTTTTTCCTCCTTGGACCGGGCTCCAGTCTGTCGCATGCTGCTAAGGGGGGCATCCTCCAACAGAGCAGCCTCGGCTTCAAGATCGATCATCGTAGCTTGGCTGACCTGTGAGAGAGTCAGGGACCCGCTCTCGTCAGCCTCGCTTAGGACTAGATCCACAAGCCGAGTGCTGCAATCGTCTTCATCGGATGTTCCAGTTGCAGCAGGGGAGCTCGATGCTTGTCACTGGATGTGACGCCATCTCGCTCACGACGGTCGGTGTGGGTTGTGACGGTAGAGCCGTCACCGTTCTTCCCGTCTCTCTATCATCGTTTTTGTTTTTATGTGTTAGGTTGTCAATTTTGTTCCCACGAGTGTCGGACAAGGGGAGGGTCCTAAGGCTAGATAGTATCGGAGGTCGCCAGGTATCCGATACGCTCCGTTTGTGACTGAGCTATTTTTAAAGCCTGGGTCGTCAGCCTAGTAGATCGTCGGCACGGGTCTCATGACACCTTGATCCAACCCAGAAAGAATATAGGAGAAAGTTGAGAGTAAGCAGAGGAAAATCGGAAAATAGAAGAGTCGGAGGCGGAAGGTAAGGGAAATATACCGCTCCCTAGTCGGTCGTCAGAGCCTCGTCTGTAGGAACAGGGGGAACCACGGGAAGGTGAGGGTGACACTTGCAAGGGGAGAGGCTATGTTATCGCTTCCCCTCGCCGGCGATACTCAGAAGAGGGACAATTCGGATATTTTCCATATGTCGGAGCTTCAGTAACTCTAATATTATTTGTTACTTATGTATGTGCATTATTTTATTTTATATAATGAACAGGTTTATGAGGAACTACGCATGAATAAAGAAGTTTTTCTGGATCTTTTGGAGTAGGTAGCGCCGTGCCTAAAAAAAATTGTATGAGCTGTTTAGAATCACACCAAGCGCGAGCATTTTGCGATCGTCTGGTTTGAGAGACTTTTTCCACGAAATAGCTCATCCATCATGCCACAAATACGTAATGAAGTCTGCTAAGCATGTGAATTACCAACAAAACTGCGTTTTCGTTTGGTTTCGCGTTTCGATTGCGTTTGAGAGGTTTACAGATTTTTCTCTCTCAATTCTTCGAAAAATACGAAAAGCACAAAACAAAACGCGAAATAAACGCAACGCGAAAAGATCCATGATAAGGCTGGTAATTCCATTTTTGGGCCGAGATGAATATTTTAAGTTACTGTAAACAACACAAAAAGCGCTCGTATGTCAAAACGTTCTGAGTACGTATAAACTCAAAAATGTCCAACTTTACGATAGAGGTGTCAGTTGCCAGATTGTATATGATTATATATGTTGTATGTATTGATTATATATCTTCGGTGAAGTTACGTGGGCTTGTCTGCAGAAGTAGATACTAGAGCATTAAAAATCAAATAATTATTTGCTATCAATGTTGCTTGTGGTTACTGTTTACTTGTGTTGTGTTTACTCGGTTCTGGATTTGGTGCTATTGGTGGGTGTTGAAGTTTTCTGTTGTTTTTTGGTGTTTCAGTTTTCGAAGCTATTAGTTATTTATAAAGTAATGTTTCAAGTGTTTTCTCCTATTTTCGGTGTTAGATATGTTCACCAGACGTTGTAGCTATTCAGGATTCGAGGAATAGCTGCCTCAGTATACATACGTCCGCCATAAGTATGACGGTAAGGGCCATGAGTTGCTTGCTGAGGTTTGGTTGAAGCTGTTCATTCATGTTCCTTCTTCTAATTATTTTCAGTATTCAGTCCTGGAAGTTTTGTAGCGTTCTGCAGTATTTCGAGAAAAATACAAATACATATATGACTCGGCTAGTGAAAAATATGCCTATCTTAACACATTTTCGTTACAGTCATTTCTTAAATGGAAGAACATATGCTTCGTAAGTGCTCAATGTGTTTAAGTCAACTACTCTACTCCTAGATATTTATAGGTTCGAATCTGTTCCATTTATCCTTAAGCTATTCGAGGCAGTTTCCGCGCATTCCCACGACGCCAACCCACACGAGGTTCACCAGGTGGCAAGGCATCCACAAAAAGTTACTGTTTGGTGCGGTTTTTGTGCCGGCGGCGTCATCAGTCCGTACTTTTTCCAAAACTAGATCGATGATAACCAATTTATTTTCGCCCGAATTGAACGAAATGGGTGTGGACGACTTGTGGTTCCAGCAGGACGACGCTACGAGCCACAACGCGAACGCCACGATGGAAATTCTCTCGCGGAGGTGACGTGAATTGCCCACCAAGATCGTGCGATTTGACCCCGCTAGACTTTTTCTTGTGGGGTTTTCTGAAGTCTATGCGAATAAGCCGCAATCGACCGATGCCCTCAAAGTCAACATAGTCCAGGCCATCGCTCAAATTCAGCCGGATCTATGCGGTAGAGTCATTGAAAATTGGACTTCTCGGATCCGTTCCACGGCGCGAAACCGCGGCGGACAGTTGAACGATGTCCGATGAAAAAAAATTTCGTTAATACCTCACACACAGCTTGTTTTATTCCATTTCAACATCGACCCGCTCTTATTGGAAAACCCTATATAATGCTCACATTAACTTTTCGTGTGCTATCGTATTAAATACTTACTGAAGTCGACGAAGAGCACCGACTGTAAATTTTTGCTAAGGTAATCATTAATAGCATTTGCAAAGTGCCCTAATAGCTTATTAATATTTTTATTCCTCTGGAAGCCAAATTGACTGTTATTGATAATTTTTTGCCACAAATTCAGTTAAGTTTCTGATTACAATTTCTTCCAATACTTCTTCTATGGTCGGGAGTACAGCTATAGGCCTGTAGTTGTCAAGGTCAGATTTAGCTCCAAGTTATTTGATTTTGCGTATAATTGATGATCTGAAGCAGCTGGGTAACTTTCTCGCATAAAGACTGATATTTATGAATTTTGTCACCCAACTTCTCTTTTTTATAATGCTAGTTGAGTACTTTCTTTAAAATATATTATATTATATTATATCTGCGAATGTTATTTTTATTTTCTCAAAAATGCTTGCTTTCTAGATCTCAGATACTACTCCACTTAGTACCGGAAATTTCTTCCTTTGCCCTCTGCTCTCTTAATCTACTTTGCCACTGCATGCTTAAGCATTTTACTGTTTCGCTGATGTGCGGTACTATTTCCATTACAGAGCATAATGGTCGGAAATATTCGATTGGACAATATTTAACTTTGCACTTCTCCACTGTCGGTCTCACAGAAAGGAATGATAAGTATTTGTTGTGTCTCCCGCTTGTTGTGTACTCTGCTTTCTTTGTTAGTAGCGTTTTGGAGACCATAAATTAAGAACATATCCAAGTATTCTATACAATTTACGTTTTCTTGTGCAGATCAATTAACGTCATCCATAATAAGTAGAGTTTGCTTAACCTCAATTTCTTTTTTTGATTCCTCTAGTTCCTTGTCTTACTTTTTGATGTTTGTTATTGATGGACGGTAGATTGCTAAAAGAGTGAGTGGTTCTCCTTTGAGATATATCTCAATTTGTATTGCTTCGTGAAATATAACTGGTGGAGAAAAGATATCATAGGGAATAGTGTCTTTCACGTATACTTCGGCCTGGACTGGGCTAATGGACTCTTAATGAACTGTTTATTCTTTCTGCAGAAACGTTGCTGATATCAGGGTTCATGAAACGTTCCTTTTTTATATCGTTCAATTCATATCCCTCACTCAAGATAACAATATTTCCATCCTCCATCCACGATAAGGTGGAAAAAAGTCCCTAATTAAAAAATTCCTAGAGAAAAAAAAAATGGTGAAAAATAAAAGAGAATCTTCTATGGAGTTCTTTTGTAATGTTGAAGTAATTGAAATTACAACCGTTTCGTGGAAAGATAATAACATTGTAAATCTCGCGTCAACTTTCGTCGGTAAAAAACCAAATCTTCCACGTTCATTTATTGTTGGTCAATATAATTCTCACATGGGAGGTTTAGATCTCATTGACGATATTATGGGAAGATATAAAATAAGGATGACAAGCTTTCGGCTGTTTTATCACCTTTTGAACTTAATTATGGCGAACTCATGGCTTCTAATATAAGAACGTAAAAAGTGGTGCCAATAAAAATGATAAGCTCTTAACTTCGGCATAATTTCGTCTACAGCTGAAACGCTTTTAAAGCATGGACCGAGCTAATTTTTAAAAAATAGACCGACAAGTAAAAAAACACAATGCTGGTGGTGCATTATCCACCACAACCCATGCGACAAGAGCAAATTGGTCATTGATCAATGCGTTATAAGAAAAATAATAATTGTTTCCATTCCTATCATGTCTCATAAATTTTGAATAGCTTTTCAGTCAATATTACATTTCTGTTACACAGTAGTTTTTTAAAAAAAAAAAAATTTTAAAGAAGCATGTTTACTTATTTTAATAATAGCTACTGAAAAATAATCGTTTGAGCTTAAAATATCTTGTTTTCGGATAAAGGGTTAACCTTATATTACTACAGATAATGTAAAAGTGCTACTAACGAGTTGATCGGGATTTAAATTTTGTGGTCATAACTTGCTTTAATACTCTGTTATGTCACATGACAAACTTAACTTAAACTTGTGCTATTCTTGTTCAGCATCCACTTCCTGAGTCGATTTAGTCCTTTTTATCCGCCTATCAGTCCCTTGAAATCTCATAACTACTTTTTATACAATAACTGAAGGAAACTAGCATATCAGAGTTAGCTATGACGACAAAATGTAATTCTTGAACATCCTGTCTTATATTACATACATATATGTATGTATGTATGTACATACGTCCTATTAACCCATTAAAGCCCAGTGATCTCGTTTGAGAACTTAATAATTATTTTAAATCTATTTTTTTAATTCAAACAAATGCAGCTGTTCTAATGACTTTCACGAATATTGGCAGTAGTAAGTATTGTTTATTTCATAGTAGTTGAGCACTTGATTTAATGGTTATTAAATTTTTCGTCTTTTTCAAAAATAAAACGTTTTTAACCTCTGTCTATATAATTCAACAAAGAAGAGAATCAAAATTCAGAAATGGCGGAGATATATAGTTTCCTCCAAATTTTTTTCTGATGATAAATAAAAAAATAAATAAATAATACAGTTAACAAAAAACCAGCAAACTCGTTTAAGAATGCCTTACTACTTACAGCAATAAGCTGAGTTAATGGCTAAGAAAGGAAAATTTAATAAAAATACCCTTAATCTTTTTATGAAAAAAGAAGAACAAGTACCAGAACATTTCTCTGTCGACTGCAAAAACCCGCATTCAAAATCTCCACCCCAGGTAGCAAAGTTTCTACTAAATCGAGCAAAGTATCTTTGAAAGATTTTCGTCAAAAGATTTGGTGGTGTTGCATTGGGTTAATAATTTTTATAAAAACATTAGTAAGTTATGTTAAGTTAAAATTAAATAAAGTTATATAAAAGGGTTTGTACATATCATTTGCAAAAATTCTTATTTGACAAATAACAAATAAGTAACCTAAAATACTAATATAAATAACATAATAAATAAACTAATATAATAAATAAAAATACGGCTGAAGTATTTGTTGATGGTCTAGGGCGATAGGATTCTTAAACATCCTCTCGCCCCTGGAGGGACTTTTTTAGGGCACTTTGTTATTTGCCGTATATACTCTCCCTTTGCTGTGTTCACAGTGAAGACCCATACCTTACCTTGCCATAAGCACCGGAATGTAGTTTCACGATCTTATCCACATTCGATTTTGATTGTAGCACGTTAGGTTCACGAAGTATTCAATATAACGATATCATGCAGCCTTAGGCTAGGCTGTGCAGTACGCCACTTCCGTGTTTGTTGTAAATTTGTGAGATATTCGGAATGCCATTAATTCCAAAACCTTTGAGACATACATATGTTTCACCTTGTCCCACTGTTTAAATGAATTTAGGTTGGCAGTTAATTCAAATGGCACTTCCGGTCGCGCCGTGAGAGGTTGGCCTATTAAAAATGTGCAGGAGTAAGCGCATTAATTTCTTCGTCATTGCTTAGACACAACGGTCGAGAATTAAGAAATGCTAATATTCTCGTCAAGAATGTATATAGACTTTCATAGGTTAAACTAGTCCTCAACAAACACTTCTTCATTGTCTAGGGCGACAGATTTTTTAATAAATGTAAAACACAATTTTATCGAAACTTAGCTCAAAAAAATATCGGTGTTGTTGTAATCAGTTTCGAAAAAACACAACAACAAAGAAAGGAGAATTCTATCGCCTTTATCTGTTCCAAAAATACCTTATATACGCAACAAAAACTGTTTTTCTGATTATAATGCATTTAAATTATGTCAAATGAAATATTGAAATAAAAAAATATGTACAGTGTACTCTCTCCTAACGGACACCTCTCTTAAGCGGACACCTCTCGTAAACGGACAATTTTTTAAGTACCAAAAAAATCCTTAGCGATTTCTAAAATGTTTCCCTCTTAAGCGGACAACTCCCCCTTAACCGGACGCGGACACCCTTTTCCTCACCAAAGGGTATTTTAGTTCCCCTTAACCGGACAGCTTACAACACTGTAACACTCTTTTTCAGTTATTCTTTCTCCGTATTCGTACAGATTTTGCTGTTTCATTACTACGTGTATGTATAAAGGGAAATTCCCTTAATACGAACATATTGTTGTGTTGAATGTGGTAAATAACAAAAATACATTTATAGATTCTTATTGTATACTTGAATCACTATGCCTAAAGCAGTGTTGACTATTAAAGACAAAGTTAATGTCATTAAAATTCATAAAAATGAAAAACTTAGTGTGCAAAACTCAAGCTGCTTGCATCATCAAAAACAAAGACCAGATCTTAAGATTGTGGGACACTGATGTCAATCCGGACAGAAAAAGGAATATGCTGAAGCCCAAAGGCCTTAACATTGCTAAATTGTGCTACGAATGGTTTGTAAAGGCTCGAAATAAAGACATTCCTCTGTCGGGCACACATATAAGGATCAAGGCTAAAGAAATTTCAGAGAAACTGAATTACGCCGATTTTAGTGCATCATCTGGCTGGCTGGAAAGGTTCAAAAAGCGGCATAACATTCTTGCATTCTTGCACCTTCCGTGCAATTTCTGGAAAAGCCGTTAATGTAAACCAAGATGATGTCAAACGTTTTACTGAAAAAGTGCCATCTTTAATTAAAGGATATGATTCACGAAATGTTTATAATGCTGATGAGACCGGATTGATTTTTCGTGCGTTACCCGATAAAACATTTGCAGTAAAAGGTGAGAAATGCACTGTTGGAAAAATGGCTAAGGATAGGCTCACCATTTTGCACTGCGTCAATATGGCTAGAGAAAAGGAACGCCTTCTTGTTATTGGGAAAGCTGCAAAGCCCTGGGCATTTCGCAACATTAATTTGAACAATTTACCAGTTACATGGAGATCAAATAAAAAAGCTTGGATGACGGCTGATTTGATGACTGATTTCCTAGAGCAGTTCGATAGAAAAATGCAAGTTCAAGAACGGAACGTCCTTCTGCGGCATCTCATCCTCGCGATCTCAAATTAAAAAATGTACAAGTAATTTTTCTTCTATCAAACACAACAGCATTCTGCCAGCCCTTGGATCAAGGTGTTATAAAAAACTTTAAGTTTTTGTACAAATCCTTATTTTTAAAACATATTTTATTGCAGATGGAAGATGCAAATTCTGCGCTGGAGTTATCAAAATCAATAAATTTGCTAGATGTCCTTTATTTCTTACAGAAAGCGTGGGATCAAGTGAGTTAACAGACGGTAAAAAATTGTTTCAGGAAAGCCGGTTTTGGATACAGATATCTCCACTGACAATAGCGTTTGGACCGCAGAAGATGATCTTCCACTATCAGCATTTGCTCAGTTCTCGAATGTTGTTAATGGTGATGAGCCCGATACACGGGCTCATCATTGTGCGTGTCTCAAATAAAGCTTTAAAGTTGCTCACTGATACACGACAAAATATTATGCATGACTCAAATATGTGTACGTGCAAGCGGTTGAGAGTGTGTTTGTAAGCGCTTTAATTTCAACGACAGCTCTGTACGGAGTGATTGACATGTCACTAGCAGCAGCAATGTTGTCGTTGACGCACCGTCTGTTATGCCTGCATTTATGGAATCTACCATTTATGAGTTCGCATTCTTCGAACTTTTTTAATTGTATTTTCCATTATTTTCTGTAATGACCTTTAACTGTTTTTTACATTTTCGCCAGCCTCCTTTTTTACAGGAATTTCCAAGTTGTAAAAATGAACAACGGCGAAAGGGTTAGGATATGTAAAAAATAGAAAGAGAGCAAGAGGCAATGCGACCTTTTTTGTATTTTGTTTTTTATTTATAATCCTAAAAAACTTTTCATCCTTTCTTCCATATTTCCAAGAAAATTCGTTGGTTATGGGTAAATATTTTATTTCAGTTATTTTTTAAATAGCACAGGCAATTTCAAAAATAAATTGCTAGAGCTACAATGGATAGTAAAAGAAAACAATAACAATAACAGTAAATTTCTAAGAAAACCCTAAAAATAAAAAACCGAATTAATTTATTTATTACAATTGGTTTGACAAATAGTAAAAACAGCCGACGGCTTTTCAATACATTTTTTCTTGCTACCTGCATGTATGTTCGCTTCCGCGAAGCCCTTGCTGCGGCTGCTTTGCATAGTAAAACAGAAATAAAATCACAAGAGGTTAGGTTAGGTATATTTGGCTGTCCCTAAGGACACATTTAAACCGCTAGGGTCCATTGTGATGCCATACGGATATCACCCCCAAGACTTTAGCTCAGTCACCCCGAGCTATTCATATACCGGCTCAGACCCCCTATTTTGAGGGGTATCATTTCGCTGAGGTCATTATAGAAGAAGGCTCCCATGTGGGTTTGTCTTCTTTGGGACAGAGCCGGACAGCTGCATAAGAGATGCTCTTCCTCCTCCTCATCCCTGCAGCTCCTGCAATAGTCATTTGCGAAAAGCCCCATGCGCTTTGCGTGAGCGCCAAAAAGGCAGTGACCTGTTATGACTCCTATCACCCGCCGGATGGTCTCCCTGCTCAGCGAAAGAAGGTCATTTGAGTTCTTTTGGTGGTAAGTGGGCCATAGATGCCTTGCAGTCTTGCATGTCACCAGCTCCTCCCACCTTTTATTAGCCTCTTAAGGCGTGTGATTTCAAACTTTGCTTACAGGTAGCAAGCGGCATATACACTACCGGCCAAAAGTTTCGAAGCATCACTCCTGTTCATAGAAAATCGTGTAGCATTTCTATATTATTGTATAAATTTGGATTTTTTCTTTTTTAATAGGATGGTTGGAAAGTGATAACTGTAATATCAAACCCAAAACGGGTTTACGACATTCATTGTTTAATTGCATGCTCAAGCAATGCACTCAAGAAATGTCAAGAAATTGGGTTTTTTTGTTTATTGCACTTGCCATACAAAATCGAGAAAAAGGGTTATAAAAAACCTTTTACTGGTACTCAGGGTAATTTTTTTTTTATGGGGTAATTACTAAAGGTAATTATGAATAATTATTACCATTCATTTTTTACCCTGGGTCAAGTATAAAAGGCTGACCTAGAATATTGACACCATTCTTTGTTCCTCAAGATTCAAACTGACCAAACGTTAAAAAAACCGAAGTCATGCCAAAAAATAAGATTGATATAAGATCTGCAATGATTACTCTTCATAAGGAAGGCAATTCCGAGCGGTTTCTACTAGTTCTGTGCATCGCACCATACAAAAGTACAAGGATTATCGAACTCTTGAGGTCCTTCCGCGGCCCGGAAGGCCAAGATCGACAAGAAATCATGAGGATAGAGCAATGACAATATCAAGCAGACGGAACAGGAGAAAAACGGCTCCAGAAATACAAGCTGAGATCAATAACAGTCGATCAAACCAGGTGCCACTAACAACTGTAATAAGGCGGCTAGAGGTGCTGGTCTTTGTGAAAGGATTGCTAACGAAAAACCCTTACTTCGACCACGAAATAAAAAGAGAAGACTTCAATGGACTCTAACCTATAAGAAATGAACCGAAGAGGACTTCAAAAATGTTCTTTGGAACGACGAATCAAAGTTCGAGTTGTTTGGGTCAAATCAGAGAATTTTCGTCAAACGTAGTGCCCAAGAGAACATGCTGCCGGAGTGTGTAATCCCAACAGTGAAGCACGGCGGCGATTCCGTTATGGTCTGGGGATGCTTCTCAAGCAATGGAGTAGGCGATTTAATTCGAATCGATGGAATTATGCGAAAGGAGGAGTATAGAAAGATATTGCAGCACAATGCCATACCATCAGACCTACGATTGATCGGCAAAGGTTTCGTGATGAAACAAGATAACGATCCCAAACACAGCTCCAAATTGTGCAGAGGCTATTTAGAGAACATGCAAACATGTGGAATATTAACAAATATGATTTGGCCTGCCCAGTCACCCGATATGAATCCATGCTTCTATGGGATGAGCTGGACGGAAAGGTGCGAGAAAAAGCGACTACGTCGAAAGAGGATATGTGAAATGCATTGTTGGAATCATGGAACAATATACAACAGGAAACCATAAAGAAATTAATCGCCAGAATGCCAAGAATTGTAGTAAAAGTTATTCAGTGCAAAGGGGGCTTTTTTGATGAAATATCAGATTAGACAATTTTGTAAAAATTTTTGATAGTAAAAATATTTCTAAAATTTAATTTTAATGTAATTTGAAAGCAAATACAATAAACTTTAAAATGTATCATGAAACTTTTTATTTTTAAAAGCTTTGGATAACTTTTTTTTTCGAGTTGTTTTCGCATAACAAACGGTCGTGTTTTAATTTTGCTCCTAAAAATTTCTCTATTATTGTGCATTTTATTGTTTAATTTTCTTTAGAACTGTTTCTATTGGTTTTCTATAATTTTTGTGATTCTTCTCGGTCAATACTTAATTTTCGGAAGACTAAATCTTTATTTGCATAATATAACGAATTACATATAAAACAATAATTTGCATAAAATATTATTCTCTAAACCGGTTTGGTAGCGAAGCTGTTGCTAAAAGTGCGCTCTGAGAGTGGTTAGTGCATCTCAAACTGCAAATACTTTTGTATTGATTTTTAGTGCTTGCGAAACTTTTTTGAAACTTTTGATACGTGTTTGATTTAAAGCAAGGGTATTCACAAACTTTAACTTTGATAAATAATTTTATATTTGTGTTTTACGCCTCACATATTGCGATCGGTATTTTTACCCTTTTTGACTATTTCTATTGCTATTGAACTATGACTTGTAATCTGAAAGGCTGCAAGATAACTAGTGAGGTGGAGAGGACGCTATTTTGCTCTATCTGCGATATCGACATCACTAAATTATTGCGCCAAGTACGCCTAAACTTTCGGAACTTGGGGAAAGACTTGCGTGCTATTCAACAAAACCTTGCTGATTATGAAAGCTTTTTCAATAACTTTAAATTATTGGATTCTCCAAAACATAAGCGATCTAATGGGAACTCTCGCGGCAAAGCTCCTAAACGCGGTCTCGTTCAGCTTGTAAATGAGCCTTTAAATGATTGCTTGAATAATCCGCCTTCGCTGATTAATCTGCTGAGCCCTGCTGGAACTGAATCTGCAGTAGAGCCATCTGAGTGTTCTACTTCTTCTGTTCTTTCGTTAACAGTAGCTGCTCCTGGACCTCCCAGCTCTAATGTGCCTCCAAATCATCTGGTTGCTCATACTACTGGGCCAGGTGCTATGATTAATACACCTAGTGGTGGTACCAATTTTTTATCTGTGGCGCCTTCTTCGAGCACGGGAGCAATTCCTAAGGTGTCTGTTGCGGCTCCACCCAATGCACGTTCAGTTAAACAACTTACTGTGGTTCAGCCGAGAAAGACGCTTTTTGTCTCACGCTTCTCGCCGGATACTACTGTTGACGATATCCGTAATCACATATTTAACCAACTAGGAATAGAAGATACCAGTCTATCTATTTCCAAATTCAACTTTAAAGCGCAGCGTTCTTATTCTTCATTCAACATTAACTTGCCTGCTCATTTATTTAGTCGGATGATGGCACCCACGTTTTGGCCAGAAAATGCCATCATACACGAATTTGTGTTTAGGGCCAAAAATGACAGAAATGTACGTCGTGATGCACCATCAAAAAACTAAGATTCAATCCCTCCAACATTCTTTATCAAAATGTTAGGGGGATTAATACAAAACTGGCTGATATTTTTGTGAAAAGCACTGACGTTGAGTATAACATCATCGCTTTTTCAGAAACCTGGCTTAAGCCGGAGATCCTAAATTCCGAAGTATTTTCGCATAATTATGTGGTATATCGGAAGGACCGCAATCATCTTCTTACAAATTTAACCAGAGGCGGTGGTGTTTTGGTTGCTGTTCACTCGGCTTGTTATTCGGATGAAATCATCATGGTCGAAGCCCTCGATATTGACTTTTGCTGCGTTTACGTTAAATTTAAAGGTTTCTGCATTTATATAACCTGCTCATATATTCCTCCGAACTCTAATGAATCAACTTATAACACTCATTTCCGTTGCATAAACTTAATTAAGAATAAATTATTGCCGTCAGATCGCGTAATTGTACTAGGTGACTTTAATTTTCCTTATGTAAATTGGGACAGATGCGTTGATGACCCTGCTGTACTACTACCGTCATCTGGATGCAGCGAAAATGATTTCCTCATGGACTTATTATCTTGCGGACTACATCAAATGAATTATATTCCAAATTCGAATAATCGCCTCCTTGATCTTGTCTTTGTTGATGACAAGGATATCTTTGAAATATCTCGATGTCTGCCTTATGTGCAGCCAGAAGACATTCACCATCCTACCTTAGCCATTACAGTTTCAGATGATACTTATAATAACGGGAATATGGAATCAGCTCATTTCATCAGACAATATAGCTTTAAAAATACGAATTATGACTTATTGAGAAATAATATTTGCTCTATTGATTGGAACTCCATTTTATAATTGCATGAATTTCCTTTGCCCTCATACATGGACTTGGCACTTAGTAATTTCACTGAGACTTTGACGGGTCTGTTCGCAACATCTGTACCGATAAGAAGGATTTCACACAATTCGTGCCCTTCATGGTTTAATAAGTCCCTTCATGTATTACGGACTTTAAAATCGAAAAAGTACAAACTTTACTGTAGTTTGCGTACCACTGCCAGCTATATCAATTACAGTGTTGTGAGAAGCCGATCTCAAAGTTTGTGCAGAGAATCTTATAAGATTTATCTTCAAAAGGTAAAAGCTAATATTCATTCTGATCCAAAAACATTTTGGAATTTCGTGAATATGAAAAGGAAAAATAGAATCTATCCAACGTGTATGAGATATGGACAAGCGGAATCTGACAATAATCACAGCATTTGCAATCTTTTTGGAAAATTTTTTGCGTCAACTTATTCATCAGCAACCTTTAGTTCTGTAAACTACCCGTTCAGTATTTCTCCAGGATCCGTTCCGCTACCTACAATGGATGTGCAAAATGTTTTGCATGCTCTACAATCTATTAAATGCACCTATAAACCTGGACCGGATGGTGTACCAGCTTGTGTTCTTAAATATTGTGCAGAGGAGTTAGCGGCGCCCATAAAAGCACTGTTCGACTTCTCATTCCGATCAGGATACTTTCCAAATGCATGGAAATTATCTTTTATAATTCCATTGCATAAGTCTGGTAATAGGTCTGATATAAGTAACTATAGAGCCATAGTAAAAATCAGTGCGCTACCAAAGCTGTTTGAGAAGATAGTCGTTGATCAGATAACTCAGAGTATACATGCTTCAATTTCTCCCATGCAACATGGCTTTTGCAAGGGCAAATCAACTTCAACTAATTTACTCGAATTTGTGTCGAAAATTATTAACAACTTTAAATTCTCCTTACAAACGGATGTAATATATACAGACTTCAGCAAAGCATTCGATGTAGTGAATCACAATCTTCTTTGCTTAAAGTTAAAACAGTTTGGATTTCCTACGCTTCTTGTAAACTGGATTGAATCCTATCTTAGCGATCGGACCCAAATGGTTGTGTTTAATAATGCAACATCGAACGAGATTCCAGTTCTATCTGGAGTTCCTCAAGGGAGTCATCTGGGCCCTTTGCTTTTCTTGGTTTTTATCAACGATCTTCCAACAGCCATTAACAATGTAAACTTGCTAATGTTTGCCGACGGCGTGAAGCTATTCCTTTCTTATAATAATGTTAATGATGCCCGGCTCATGCAGTTGGATTTGGATTCACTGATCTCTTGGTGCAGCATCAATTGCATGAACCTAAATTTTAGGAAGTGCAAGCAGATAACATTTGCACGATGTCAAAGTCCTATTTTAGTTAACTATACGCTCGGCGGATCGAACCTGGATATAGTTGAGACCGTCGATGAGTAGGAGTAGCTCTTGATCGTAAATTATGCTTTCACTGCCATATCAGCCGTATATCTAGCAAAGCGCGCAGTACTTTGGGGTTTATAAAACGGTGGTCAAAGGAGTTTAAAGACCCATATATTACAAGGTTATTATATACAGCACTCGTTAGGCCTATCCTGGAGTATGCGTCGCCTGTGTGGACCCCATATTATAATTGCTATATTGCCGAACTCGAATCAATTCAAAAACAGTTTCTACTGTTTTGTTTACGCAACCTTTGTTGGGATGAATCTATAAATCTACCATCATACGAAGCCCGGCTAAAACTAATTAACCTACCATCACTTGTGAATCGTCGAACAATGTTGAATGCTGTTTTCATCTTGAACATACTTCGCGGTGTGGTGGACAGTTCATACTTGCTATCCAGGATCTATATTAATGTACCTTACCGTTCGTTGAGGCAATACGAACCTATCCGTCTCAGTTTGGCCAGATCTTCATACCTACAGTACGAACCTTTTCGGAATGCCTGTGCAGATTTCAACAATGTGTACCATGTAGTTGATTTTTCTGACTCAGATCGTATAGTTAAGCGAAAGATCTTAAATTTGTTATGTTTGCCATAATTATTGTACTTTAAATTTTTTATTGTTTATCAACATGTTTATGAACTATAAGGCTAGGTGCTTAGTTCTGTCGTTAAATAAATAAATAAACTATTAGTAAGATTTGTAGAAATTTCAAGTGTGCTTCGAAACTTTTGGCCGGTAGTGTACGTGAGTTGTCTAGGTTGATAACTAATTCAGTTCCCTGGCGGGCTAATTCGTCCGCTCGGCAGTTCCCTGGAATGTTACTGTGGAACCCAGCACAGTTTTATGGAAATCTGCACTGCCATCTCTTTTAAAGATTGGTGGCAGCTTTTTACCGCCATGGAAGTGGTGAAGGTTGCATCCAGGGCTTTTATCGCTGCCTGGCTGTCCGTACAGATACAGATATTCCTGTTGCATATCTGTTTGTCCTTCAACCAGGACAGTACCTCGCGGATTGCCAGCACTTCCGCTTGGAAGACGCTGCAATAATGCGGTAGCCGAAAGTTTTCTTCGATACCAAGACGTTCACAGAGATACCCCCCCGCCAACCCTGCTAAGCATTTTCGATCCGTTGGTATACCAGTGTATACCCTCGCTACCTGGCAGTGTCCCAATCCTCTCTGGCTGGTATTTCCGACCCGAATTTTTTTGATGGAAGAGGAGTTGGTATGGTGTAATCGAGGTTTTCGTAAGAGGAAGGTAAACCTTCCATAATTTACTGATGTCCAACATTTCTGTTGGTCCATCTCATTACGGCATTCAGCCTTACGGCCGTACACCTAGCCATTTGCCTTCCCATGATGTCTATTGGGGGAAGATGCAATAGTACTTCCAGAGCCGCAGTCGGTGTTGACTTCAGAGCTCCTCCGATACATAAGCATGCTGAGCTTTGTACTTTGTCGAACAGCTTGCGGTTTGTTGCCTTCCTGAGAGCTGGCCACCAAATGGTCACCCCATACAGTAGTATAGGCCTGACTACGGCCACGTATAACCAGTGGGTTATTGCTGAATTAAGGCCCCATCTGGTTCCAATGGCCTTTTTGCAGGTGTAGAGAGCTACCATGGCTTTGTTCACCCTCTCGGTGATGTTTTCTTTTTCCAGCTGAGTTTTCTGTCCAGGATCAGACCGAGGAATTTTGCCTCCTCTTTAAAGTTAAGCCTAACGCCAGCCAACCTTGGAGGCTCGATTTGAGGAATCCTATGCTTCCGTGTAAAGACGACGAGCTCCGCTTTTTGGGGGTTGACCCCTAAGCCCCTCGGAGCTGCCAATCTTGTTACAAGGTCTCGCCTCGATAATCCTTCCTTTCAACAGCTGACCGATAAAGGATATCAGGCGTTCTTCTACATTTAGGATTCTCAGGGCATCTAGGATTGCGGTTGCCTCCACATTGTTGAAGGCACCCTCAATATTCACAAAAGCCACAAGGGAGAATTCCTCCCAGGCTATAAATTTTGCGATAGTACCCACCAGGTAGTGTAGAGCCGTCTCTACAGATCTCCCTTTAAGATACGCGTGTTGAGCAGAGGATATGTTTACTAAGTATTTTCCTCTTATGTGCAGTTCAAGGATCCTCTCCCAGATCTTCAGCAGAAAGGATGATAGAGTGATGGGTCGAAGATCCTTGGCAACCTCATGCGAGCGTTTGCCCGCCTTCGGTATAAACACCACCGCACTACTTCTCCATCTCAGAGGTATATAGCCCGTTCGTAGGCATCCCTTATAGATGACTACCAACCAAGGGACAACTATGTCCTAGGCATTTTGCAGCTCAGCCGGGTATATCCCGTCTGGTCCCGGGGATTTAAAAGGTTTGAAGCCACTTATAGCCCCGGCCACTGTGCTGCCAGTTATCAGATATTCCAGATCCCTTAAGGAAGAGCAGGGGATATCAAAGCCGCTGGTATGACTATTTCCCGGAAAGTGTGTGTCCACCAGGACCTCGAGGGATTCTATTTTTGACATAGCCCAGGAGCCATCCTCCTTCCTTAGAGAGCTGATGCTCACCCGGGTGGAGGATAAAATCCTTCTCAGTCGACAGGCTTCCGAGGTACTCATGATGCTTTCACAGAAGGTTTTCCATGAGTTTCTCTTTGCCATCCGTAGTTCCTTCTTATAGCCGCTTAATGCGGCCTTGTATTTATTTCAGAGATGGGCTTCTTTTGAGGCCTTAGCCTTGTTGAAAAGACGCCTGCATCCCTTCCGTGTTTCCATTAGGCTAGGGTTCCATCAGGTTGTCTTCCTTTTTCCTTTAGGATTTCTGGTGGGGCATGCTACTTCCAGCGCCCTATTTATAGCATTTGAGAACCGATCAACGTTGCTATCGAGTTCCTTCCTGCTTGTGATGACCTCCGGAGTGTTGAGCAGTAACCTCGGTCTTATATCTGTTCCAGATAGTTTTCCTAATGTTCCTAACTGGATGAATTGAGTCGTCAACAGTCCCTCTAAGAGAGAAGACGACCTGTGGTCGGAGAAGGAATGTTCTGTTGACACCTTCCAATTGTTCACTTTGGACTTATGCCCTGGGAGACAATGGAAAGATCTCAAACTTCCTCCCTGTTACTAGGTATAAAGGTCGGCTCCCTACCCCTATTACATATATATAGATTCTCGCAAAGTATATAATCAAAAAGCGACTTACCTCTTACATTGGTGTCCGAGCTGCCCCAAATGGTATGGTGCGCATTTGCATCACATGCGATCACCAGTACCGCCTTGCAGCGTTGTGCCGCCGTCACCATACTTCTGGTAATGGCATATGGGGGTTCCGATTCCTCGGATGGCATATAGATGGAGGCCAGCCAGTAGATATCATCTCTGGTTTCCAGCGCTACGGTGGTGATGTCATCTTCACTGAAATTATTGAGAAGAAAACCATTATGTTTATTCTTCAACAAAATACAGGATCTTAGCCTACCTTCACCCCTCCTGTAGTATAAAGTGTATCCGGGAGCCCTTATTCCCCGTACCTGATCGTCAACGACCAAACGTTCCTAGACTAGGGCAGCATCTTCTTCATCTCTAAGGAGATGAATAACGAGAACAGCTGAAGCTGCTTTACAGTGGTGGAGGTTAATCTCTATTATCCGGAGTTCCAGGATAATTTTTGATTAACTCCACCACTGTATCGTCCAGTTCCGAACCGGAAGAGAGAAGGAGGTCCTCCTCGTTTAGTGATGCCAGGGAGAGCTTCTTTGTGATTTCCCCCTCCGATCCCGTCTCGGTATCGTCAGGTTCCACTCTTCGAGGGTTGTTGGGTTGTTGTTGGTTGGGTTGTTGGGGACGCTTGACGAAGGTGCTGCAGTTTCTGCAGCTCTGGCCTTTTGCTATAGACCGACAGCGTTACTGACTTAAAGCCATAGCCGACCACGCAACCTGCCTTCTCTGGAGGTTCCAGGGACTCCTTGTTTAGGACCATCATTGTTGATCTGTAGTCCCCCTTCGGCTCCTCTAGTTTAGAAACTTTCCAGTTTCCAGTAGGCAGGTCTGGGTTGCTGTACTTGAAGATCTCAAGTACAATAGCAGGATCGGATGGCTCCACTGGGATCCACGCCCTAGCTCTAGGTCGGGACGAGATTTCCTCTCGGGGGATGGCTTCAAGTTTCGCACCCGGCCATATCTCCCCTAGTCTGCTGATCGCCAGCTTGTACAGGTCGTTCGACCTCTGATCTCCGCAGGCGATCAGCTTGACACGACCCTGATGCCACCCAGCATCTCTTACGATGGGTACCGGGCCTGGAAACTCCTTCATCATTGGAAGAAAGCTTACAGCCAGCTTGACTTCAACATTCTTCCAATGATCGACCGATATGGCACAGTCGGGGTCGCTTTTATCGACCACCTCCAGTACCAATAGGATCCTTTAGGATGTCGCTGTATGACTGCTTCTTTTCAGCATGTCGGCTGAATTAGTTCGTCGGTCGACCTTTGCCTCTTAGTTGCCGGAGTTTTGGAATCAGACGGTTCCAGTATCCTGTCCTTCCTGTCCTTGTCCGTCAATTCCTTTTCAGAAATCGTCCGTATTTTTTCCCTCAGTCTGAAGGCATTCCGTCGGGTGCGGGAGTTTGCCTTCAAGTCCTGTCCGCCATCCTGCCCCTTTCTCAGGGAATCGGAGCAGGTGGGTTGGTCAGTCTTGGTCTCAGACGTACCCTTCTCCAGATGGTCCCTGGATCCGCTCTGGCTAGATTCGATGATCTTAGCTTTCGCCACCTCTGTCACCGCCGGAGATTTTCCCTCCCCACATGCATTGCCTTGGCCACTTTCTTCAGTGGTTACAGCTGCAGCAGGGTTGGTTTTAGCCTGATTTTTAAGAGTTTCGGACTCTCTTTTTGTTGTTTGTTTTTGTCTATTCATAAGGGTTCCCACGAGTTGCGGAGAAGGGGTGGTCCGCCTGTGCAGAGATCCGCAGTACACAGGTAAGGCTAAATAATCCGGAGGGCGCCAGGTATCCGGATACTCCGTTCAAGACTGGGCTATTTTTGAACTGGGCCCCCAGCCTGGCTGATCATCGGCACGAGTCGTATGACACCTTGATCTAGACCAGTTGGTGGTTGTTGGTTCATCTCCAACCTTGTGACCTTCGCCATAGGATAGTCAGCGCTCGGCATACACCCAGTGCTCACACATACATGCATACGTTTGCTGTATACATGCATGTACCTGCCCAAGCTGTATACAGCTCGCTATGCACAGGCTTGTCGGTCCAGCCAACAAGGCAGGAGACTTAAGTCCTCCACAAGAGATAAGAAAAATTTTCAGACCGTGCTTGGAGTTCTGTATGCAGCGCCTTCGACCCCAGCAGCCTTCTTGGCTTCCTCCTTTTTTGTAGATCTTTAGGATTATAGAGGTAAAGCCATAGCCCGACACTCAGCCTGTCTTCGTTAGAGGCTCCAGGGACTCCTTGTTTATGTCCTGAGCTGCTGATCTGAAGTCCCTCTTCGGTACCTCTAGTTTAAGAACCTTCGAGCTCTCTGTGGGTAGATCTGAGTTACTATATCGGAAGATTTCCAATATGACGACGAGATCTGCTGGCTCAGCAGGAATCCACGTTTTGGTACGCGGCCTAGATGGGATTTCGTCACGAGGGATGGTCCCGAGTTGTGCACTTGAAGCTGCATTACCAAAAATTCGTGCGATATTTCTTGGAATTAACGTTATAGCTGATTCTTTTGTCTGCTGTTTCTAATACTCGTATGTAACTGTGTTCTCCGACATATTAGTAAAACTATAGCGAGTTTACTAATAGCGAAAGTTATACGTAATGAAATCATAAAAGCGTATGATTTTAGTTTGAGAATTAATCATCTTGGCTAGACGCAGTATCATTTGATACGGTATCACTCAGTTCGTAGGAGAGAGAGATGAGGAAGAAAGGGAAAAGTCTACACTCAAGTATCAAGTGTAGAGAATTTCTGATACCAAAATAGACCCTGCTTCTCTCGGTATCATTATGCACATACGTCATATAATACTCACACAAGTAAGCACTTGTCAACAGCAACCAAGCTGTCGGCCATAATGAATTCGAACGGTTGCAAATGAAGTTGAAAAAATTCTCTTTTTCGGAGAAATTTCGTTAATTTGTCCCATTTGCCTTATTTTAATATCAAGTCACGAAAAGTTCAAAAACAATTAAAACAAAAGGGGAAAAGATTAAGCGCTTCTCGAAGTAACCAATGTTGTTGTTGTTTCTGGCATACATTACTGTTTGTTCGGGGGGTGTGTGCAGATAAATGCGCGAAGCACCCAGATATATATTTCACGGAATTTTATGAATAAAAGTGACGGGGTGAATGAAAGACTTACCGCTGTTAGTCAATTGGTATTATCCACGAATATGATGGGGTTGATATTGATGAATTAATGATGGTTCGATGTAGTTTACGCTGTTAAGCTGTTGGTCGATGTTTCACACAAAAGAAACTGGTTTGTGAATTAATGATGGTTCGATGTATTTTACGCTGTTAAGCTGCTGGTCGTCCGCACGTTGTAAAAATCACGAAGGAAATGAGTTTTTGTTGTTGCTGCTGTCAGGGATGACAGCAGCGGTCGTGGCCAGGGAGGTTGGCTATATTGATTGCAATCGTGGTTGCAGGGGTGCAACTGTATTCTACTTGGTAGTAGATGATGCCGTTATTAAGGGGGCGACAGAGTAGCGCTAGGGGGCACAGATGCATCGTACAGGGAGCGTTTGGCGTAAACAATTACAATTAGGAAAACATTAATTAATGGAAAAAAAGTACTAAAAATCTAAAATTTTATTTTTCATTTATTATCATAGTGGTATCTCGTAAAGTTTAACAGATAGGCCTGGAATTTAGAAACATTAAAGGGCTATAAATTCGGGAACTAGACGAGAGCAATACAAATTCTTGTTGTTAGGGTCAGCGCCGGAAACAACAAGTGTGTTGAGTGAGTGTTTCCTCGTTTCTTTCTACACTTCTTTACCCAATACGATCGATTCCTTTGCGAATCTTCATCGGCTACAACATAGCATGCAGCAGCTATTGCCATAGCCGCAACACAAGCCATTTGTGATTCCTCCATTATTAATATTTTTAAATAAATTAACTATTTTAAAAAAATTTCAAAACAACGATTTCCACTGAATAAGAATACCAAAGTAAAGCAGGTAATTACCATTGAACTAAAATTTAAAGATGGGATTTTTAGAAATCCTATTCTTCCTTTACTCACTAATCATAATATAATAAATATGGAAACTACGGCCAACATTTTGATATTCAGTAAATTTCACACATACATTGACATAACATGTTTACGGCTTTTGAAACTAAATGTGATACCACAGTGTCTAGCCATCATCATACCAGTATTGATACCGTATCAAATGATACTGCGTCTAGCCAAGCTGAATAGGAAACAGGAATTTTCTCGTTTAAGCGATCAAATAACACTTTGAGGAAAGAAAAGCAAACGGAAACAATTTTCAAGGCCAACAAAGGAATGGTGGGAAGAATAATAATGAGTGGTGAAAATACAACTTTTAAATGGATAGAAAGAGGATAGTTTTTTGAAAGACCGAAAGTAAGTTAAAAAGAAAAAAAAATTTAAACTTAACTATTTGTAAAATAAAAATGAAAAAAACGAAACTTTCTTCTTTACTGCGATTGTCTTTGTTTCAAATGGTCGGATAATTCCACTTTCCACGATATATCCCAAGAAATCGACTCTTCGCTTAAGAAATTTACATTTATTCCTCTTCCACCGTAGCCCACCCTCCGCCGTTTTTGCCACTACAATCTTCAGATTACGGATGCCCTAAATTTCGTCCTTAGCTAGAACTAAGGACCCATATTAGCGATCATATATTCATACTGAGTTAATTCTCCGAATACCGCCAAAGTATATCGTGAGAAAACCACTAGAGAGTTCCAGACACCAAGAGGCATAAATAAGGACTCGTATTGATCATTATGTGTCATGAATGCAATATATTTCCTAGACTTCTCCTGTACCGGTTTATGAAGAAATCCATTAGTCAAGTCGGGTGTCGTGAATACGCTAAAACCCCGCAATCGATCACGTCGTCGATAAATGGCATAGACAAATTATACCTTGTCGCAGCATAGCCTCTTGCTTCCGTCCTTTTTAAATACGGGGACCACTGGCGACGCATATTCTGAGATGCTTGGGCGAATTATCCCTTGTAGCCACTTCGCCACCTGCTCGTCAACTATCATATAGTAAGCGTATGAAATCTCGGCCTTTCGTATACTGGGACATCTTCTAAAAGGAGAATTTTCATCTCGACGAGAGGCTTCAAATTGTTCAGTGGTCTGTATGCCTCAACCATCATCTGCACCTCATTGGCTTGGCTACCACTTAGGTGTAAGAGGTCTATTTCGAAGCATTCAAGTCGCTTAGATCCGTTTCTGCCATTAAACATAATACAGGAAACTCTTCTCTTATCTCATCATTCCTAATCTCAGCCGTGTCACCAATGAGATGTCGTGTTGCAGCAGTACGCAGCTCATTTTCAAGCAGATTCGCTGTTTCGATGTCTTCGACAATTTCTGGATTAAAAGATTTGTCACCATGTGGTTGCCTTCAATTTGAACTTAATATCGTTCTGCATTATTGTTAAATCAACATTCGAAAATACTGTTTCCGGTCACGTCTGCATAACTAATAACCACTTTAACCCCGTGAAACGTCAGATTGAGGATCGCGCCTCCGACTTGGGCAAGTGTTTTGAAAGTTCCGAGTGTAATCAGCTCGCTGCCGCCAACGCCTAACAAACGCCTCGCACTATCATCGATCTCGTAAATCATTACCATAATGTCATCCGGTCGCATTCGGTATCTATTAGTGCAGAACACTTGAAATCCTTTATACTGTTGTCCTTGAAAATCAGCTCAACTTTGATTCTGCCTTCAAAACAACCCATCGCCGACATCATATTCACAATATGGCCTTCACTTGGTTAACGCCACGACCAAATTCTGATGCGCAACGTCCTTCTTGACCGCACTTAAAACATTTGATGCGCTTTCGTGGGCAATTTTTAGCCAAATGCGAGTGATTGCCGCAACTAAAACAGTCTCTATTTGAAACTGCTGACTGTATGTCCAAGACCGTGTTTGACGATGAAGGTTGTAGTCGACTTGGACTTAAAATTGTTTTGCTCTTTATTTTTTGATACAAGGAAATTCGCTCTCTGATTGTTCTTGACTGATGAAGTACTCGATCAGACTTGCATCGTCGAGGTTAAGCGGTTAGAGAATAGAATTCCCGAAAGTCTTCGCCTTGTCACTTACGGCGATTATACAAAAGTTCGTAACCCCTCTAACGATGACAATTCGGTTCTGCATTTGGACTGCAGATCTAACTTCAACATGCTCCAACAATTTACACCATTTTGACTACGTATGCATCTTTTAACAACTGCTTAGCGTATATAAAATACTGAAGGTCAACTGCTGTAGCATTATCTTCAAATTCCTTAATCCCATCGCTGTACCTTTTAACAGCTGCTTAGCGAATGTAAAACACCGAAGGTCATTTCGTTCAACTGCTGTAGCGTTATCTTCACAATCATCAATCCCATGCTCGACGCTAGAATGGCCTGATCCTGAAAACGAAGGCAACGAATCTTCTATGTCGCGGAGTGTGAAGAACTACCGCTCTGCGCGCACGATCTATTGGCGCGGATTAGCGCTTTGCAGGCTGGCTACGTCCTTGTAGTCGGAATTTTCTTCCTCGTCTGCATCCAGGCCGAAGTGTTCCAGTCCTGAAATGTTGGTTTACGTCCCGTTACTGGTAGTCCTAGTAAATGTGGAGGAACATGAATACATGCTCGTACATATAGTAGTATATTGCTAGAAATGCCTCAATCTTATTTCTTTAAGTTGTGAAAAATTAAAGAAGCTTGACTTTCTTTGCTTGTCTTTCTTTAACCATTGAACAATATTAATATCGATATGCATATACATATATATGTTTTAATTGTTAAAATTTAACATATATATCATATATATATATAATATCATATATATATAACATATATCATATAACATATATATCATATAACATATATATCATTTAACATATATATATATAAATCAGCTCGAGGGATTTCTAGCGATATATTAGGTGTACAAATACGTTTCCGCGGTTTGTCAAAAGATGGCCCCAACAGAAAGTTATGGAGAAATTGTCAGATGTAAATCGTAATATCCCAAGTTTCGTCATCCGGCAACACCATAACCTTAAAGTACTAGTGATTCCGTATCAGCATCACGTAATTTTTTTCCTGCAAAAATGTCAAGTTTTGTGCCGAATAAGCATCATTTGCGGGAACTTTTGATTTACTTCTTTAATTTGAAAAAATCTGCAGCTGAGGCGCATCGATTGCTTCTAGAAGCATATGGTGAAGCTGCTTTAAGTGAGAGAAGTTGTCAGGAATGGTTTCAAAAGTTTAAGAACGGTGAGTTTGACGTGAAGGACAAAGAACGTATTTCGTGGGATCAGCTTGGTGTCGTGTATTATGAATTGCTCAAACCAAGCGAAACCATTACTGGAGCTCTCTACCGAACACAATTGATGAGATTGAGTCGGGCACTTAAGGAAAAACGCGCCCATTACTACTCCAGACACGACAAAATTATTCTTTTACACGATAATGCTCGTCCACATGTTGCGGCGCCGGTAAAAACATACTTGGAAACACTCAACTGGGAAGTTTTACCCCACCCGCCGTATTCACCAGACTTCTGATTATCACCTGTTCCGATCGATGGCACATGGTCTGTCTGAGCAGCGCTTCACATCATATGAAGACACCAAAAATTGGGTAGATTTGTGGATAGCGTCAAAAGATGAAGAGTTTTTTCGACGGGGGTATCCGAATGTTGCCAGAAAGATGGGGAAAAGTAGTGGCAAATGATGGAAAATACGTTGAATAAAACGTAATGTACTGTTCCTTCACAATAAATTCCTAACTTTTTATAAAAAACCGCGGAAACTTATTTGTACTCCTAATACATATGTATGTATTCATGTTCCTCCACAGCTCGCCACAGTGCATTTTTTCTTCAAAGGACTTTTAAAAAAGACTTTTATTTCAAAAACGTCCGAGGAAAAAGTCACCAAAAAACTTTTTTCAATGACTTGAAAAATAAAAGTCTCAAAATAACTTTTATGAAAGACTTTTAAAATCTTCAAAAAACTTTTTTGATAAAAGTTATAAAATTTTCAACCTTTTATATATATTGTACAAAAGTAACTTTAATCAATCAAATATTTTCCATTCTGTTCGATGACCTTGCCATCTTTCTGGTAACTTCATTATTCCCCGTTCAGCTTTCGGTATGATTTGTGGTAATTCATCATGCTTGGGCCATGATCGTTTTCGATCAATGTTGTTGTAGACGATCCATTTTTCGTT
Source organism: Myopa testacea (assembly GCA_949629155.1). Taxonomy (NCBI): domain Eukaryota; kingdom Metazoa; phylum Arthropoda; class Insecta; order Diptera; family Conopidae; genus Myopa; species Myopa testacea. The sequence goes on along the minus strand of OX451346.1, from coordinate 20,906,586 downwards.
ACCATTAATAATACGCTTCAAGAAAGGGTCTATTGCATTACGTTTGAAATGCATATCACAAACATTGATTCGTTGCGTTAAATGAATTTCCTTGAATTCATGTGGAACCCAGATTCACGAGTCCAAGACCAGTTCTGGCATGTGCGTTCTGTTAAACAGTCAGTACCATAAACATCATATAATAACTTAAAACTCTGTGAGCCTTCATACCTTTACGAAAATAAAAAAAAAAATCTCTCGAAAATGTTGATTTTTGCATTCCATATTTAAATTGAAAATAAAATCGGTTGTAAATAAAAATACGTGGGAGATGGTTTAATAGCAGCTAGTATGTGTCAGCTGTCAAATCTTAAAAGAAAAAATATTATAATTGACAGAAGAATAACAAAACGAACATAACGCTCTCTATTTGTGAAAACCGAAATTACTTTCTTACCAACTCAATATTTGTAGTGCAGGGGGCATACTACTATCTGAATTTGTGCTTACATATTGACTAATCTAATTTATTTACTTGTTTAAATTTGCAGGTGTAAATATTGATATGTCCTCAGCATACTTACAAATTGTAAATAAAAAAGTGATATATACACACACATAAAGCGAAACCTTAAAAGTTTTTCTGTAATCTAATTTTCCGTCATTAAAACGGAAGAAAGCGATTTTCTGTTTACATTATTAGTCAGAAGGGAATGGTATATTTTTTAGGGGACTGGGGCATGGGAGATTCTGAGTGTGCGTCATATCAACATGTTCCAACCATTCAGCAAAATATACAAAACAATCAATCCCAGCAGCAGCGTCATCAAAATGAACAGCCTCAGCAATATATTGGCCGAATCGCCAGTCCAACATTAAATCAATCTACAGAATTTCAAGGCAGTTCTGTAGATACAGGAAGCGTCAGAAATCCAACTGTTGATGACAATTGTGCAATTAACTGTTTAAGAGTAAACAATAACGACAGAAGCCATGACTGTGAGCACCAGCAACAATTGATATCGCAACATCATAGTAGTAGTAGCACATTGGTAACTGTAAATTTACAGCAATTATCAGTAACCAGCGATAGCAGTAGTCATTGTACAACACCAGTCAAATTACACGAAGAACAGTTACACCATCAACAACAGCATTACTTGGTTGACGCAGCTGCCGCTCTGCATCGGTATTTGGGCAGACAACGTTCAAAATCATGTGCTGGCAAGGTTGGTTCCACTACAGATGTCATAAAGCAGTTGGCGAAAAGTGCTGATAAAAGTCAATTGGCGAATTTGGGTAAAGCCGCAACACTTGCAGACCAGCTATGCATAGATCTTTTGGAGAGCGATGATGAAGTCTCGCTACAACCACTGTCGAATCAGGTTAGTAAATGATGATAAATAATAAAACATGTTTCCTTAGTCTTGTTCTTCGAAGTTCTTGGTTTCACCCGAAAAAAGTATACATATAACAGAAGAGATAACGCAGGAAAAGAACCTTTTACGAAAAGTGTTACTATAGTATAATAAATCGTTATCATTTTCATTTGGCTCGAACAATGGTTTGAATCAGTGCTGGCCACGCCATAGGTACGCGTGCTAATTTTTTCTTTCGGCTACTTACATGTACACGATAAAAGTCGTCGGGTTTTCACACCGACACTAGCGATCGTTCGTATCAAGCGAGTCAGCCGACGTGCAGACTTCAAGCAAGGAGGATCGCGCCAGACTATTTTATGATTGCACTGAGCAAAATGTTTAATAAAGAATGGGAGAATCACTATTTTTTTCTTTGAAAATTTTTTAGGCGAACCGCAATGCATGATTTGCAATAAAAAGGTGGGACGCGCATCTAAATTGTTTGTAAAGAGACGTGTCATTTACATTATGATAAGGTTATTAATAAAGAAAGGGCACAATTAATATTTAAGTTAAAGTCTGCTATTAAAAAAATGTTTCAAAATCTGAATTAGGAATAGATTGAGAAATAGTAAACTCAATTTCATTGCAAAGTCATTTGCATGATTTAAGGTTTAACAACCCCGCAGAGAGAATTTTTCCGCAAAACAACCTCTCTCAACGCTTCACACATGCACAAAATATTATTGTATAAGTTTTGGCCTCACTGGTTTAAATGCATATTCATATATTGAACATTATTTTCCAATGTAGAATATCGTGACGAAAAGGTTGATTTTATGTTGTATTACGTATACATTTCTTGTTAGGTTCCTTGTATCACTTATCTTGGATACAAGGAAATCGTTTCGCTTAGTCTAATCAATTAGAGGCTAACGTTCTTAATTTTCAATATACTTTTTTAACCATTTGAAGATTGTAGCGAATTGTTGTGGGCTGGGTGTAGACTCAGCGTCTCCGTCGCGCAAACCTTTGTTTGTTTAATCTTTTGAATTGTGCACTGCTAGATCGGTATAGCCAGCAAAGGTAACAAATCGCTATGGATTTGGCTAAGACGATAAAAATAACCAGTAAAAGTGCTATATTCGGCCTGGCCGAATCTTAGATACCCTACACCTAAAAGTTTTTAAAAGAACGAAATAGTTTTATTTATTTAAATTTTTAATTTATTTAGATTTTTCATTGTATAACAAAAACATTGTAGAGTGAAATCCAAACTGAAACTAGAGAAAATATGTGGTTATAAGGAAAGCTACCTTATAATCACATTTAATCAAAGACGGATATAAATACAGTGGCATAGCTAGGGTGGGGCGGGGGTGGCGGTCCACCAGGGCGGCACAATTTCGGGGGCTGAAGTTTTGGATATCAAGTATTGACTTATTGAATTCTAGGAATTTTTGGGGCTGCACGTTGATTAACCATCCCGGGCTCTATGAGTTCTAGCTAAGCCACTGTATAAATAGTAGGCGTGGTCGTTACCTGCTTGCAGAACAAAATAACTAGCTTAGTAGTTTTGTTATTGTGTTCAAATTCAAACTTTATATTTGGCATATTAACGGATAATGCTACTCTATACCCAGGAATTGTTATCATAACTCAAAAAAGAACGCTGATATCACATTCTGATTCTAATAAAAAATAGGAGTGGTCGTTGACCGATTTTGCCTATTTTCAATACATGCATACCATAAGAAACAATATTTCTGCAAAATTTCACTAAGATATGTTCACCGGTGATCCTAGGATCGGGATTTTAACAGACAGACAGATAGACTGTTCGAAATTATTGAATGGGCCATCCCTGGCATCCCGACGTTTTCGATTGTCGAAGTTGGTACAAGTGAGCGGCATACTTTTTGCGAATGTTTTTTTCTGCACGACACGTGTATCTGGCTGTCACTTGTTTTTAGTACATTGTAAAAGCAAGGTTGCTTGCTGTAACGAAATTAGAAATTAATAAAAGTTTAAATTTAGAAACATTTTGGCATCCCTTGCGGGGAAATTCTCCGACATATATTCGTGTGGACCTTGCTGTCGCAGATTGCGGAATTTTTTCGATAATTCCGTGTGAACCTTGCTGTCGCAGATTACTGATCTACTCGAGCATAACTTTCGAGCGAATCGCGGATCTACTCCGGCGGATAGCGCTCAAGAAACTATCTCTAGGATCTATTCCGATGACGGAGCGCCCTGCTGAAAGTCTGCAGATTTGATTTTCCGATTGAGGTTAAAATCGAACAGGGCGAGAATAGGTTAGGGCGGAACGGTTTAAAGGCAACTGGAACATCCATAGACAAACAAGCTATTTTTACGTCCAAGTGTCAGGCTGACATGTACTCTGTACTCAAATCAAAATGGAGGCAAAAATTAATGCACTAACGCAGAGGCACTCATCACAAAATTTGCAATAAACACTCGAAAAACAGCATAAACCAAACAAACAAAGGGTTTTGTGACTGTTCGCGGCAATTTTTTACGACAATATTGGAGTAAATACGTCGCTCTTCATGAAGAACTGGATCGAGATCCCGACTCCAAGTTGGCAAAACGCCAGGAAGAAGTAACCGTAATGACATACGACGAAGTGGAGCGCATCTATGGGGAAACCTTGGGTGAGTTAGAAGACTTGAGCGTTGAATTAATGACTTCACTTGCCCATAGTTCCAATACGAAGTTCATTTGAACGACAGACAGCGGTGCACTCTACACTTTCGCCGACGTTACCGCGATTGAAAATTCCGCAGTTCGATGGCTCTTTTTGAAACTGGTACTCTTTTAAATATCTGTTCAGTTCCGTCGTCATCAAAAATATGTCGATTTCCAATACTGAGCGTTTACAATATTTGAACAGTCTAATTGGCAGTGCAAAAACGACATTGGATAACATCACAACAACCGATGCTAATTTTTGTGTTACATGGGAACTGTTAGAGAGCAAATATGATAATAAGAGCTAATTATCAATGCACATTTAACCGAAATTATTAAATTGCCTCTAATGCGAAAGGAATCGGCTGCTGATTTGCGAGCGCTGGTGGACAGTGTTACGTCGTCACTACGAGCATTAGAGCATCTTATGCGTCCAGTGGATTATTGGGATGATTGGCTGGTATACACCGTTGTACACAAACTCGTTACCACCACCATAAGAGCTTGGGAACTTTCCATATCGGGTAGCACGATACTTCCCACCTTTGAGAACCTTCGCCAATTTCTAGGGAATTACATTAACAGCCTTATCGTGTATCGTGTATCGTTTCGCGTTGCGTTTATTTCGCGTTTTGTTTTGTGCTTTTCGTATTTTTCGAAGAATTGAGAGAGAAAAATTTGTAAACCTCTCAAACGCAATCGAAACTCGAAACCAAACTCAAACGCAGAGTTGTTGGTAATTTACATGCTTAGCAGACTTCACTACGTATTTGTGGCATGATGGATGAGCTATTTCGTGGAAAAAGTCTCTCAAACCAGACGATCCCAAAATGCTCGCGTTTGGTGTGATTCTGAACAGTGGCTCATACAATTTTTTTTATGCACGGCGCTACCTTCTCCAAAAGATCCAGAAAAACTTATTTTTTCATGCGTAGTTCGTCATAAACCTGTTCATTATATAAAATAAAATAATGCACATACATAAGTAACAAATAATATTAGAGTTACTGAAGCTCTGACATATGTAAAAGATCCGAATTGTCCCTCTTCTGAGTATCCCCGTATTTTGTTCCACGCTATTACGCTGCGCTCTAGTAGTTGCACGAGGAATATTGCTGCTATATTCACTCTCACATAAAGAGCACACGATAATAAACACAATATCAATATGTAAACATTGTGTGCGAATTATCAGATTTGCTTTTGTTGTACTAATTGTTGCCATACATCAATGTCGCATTTGGGGCACAGAAAACCCGCACGCATACATTGAAAAGCCGGTGCACCCAAAACGAGTCACTGTTTGGTGCGGATTTTGGTCCAGATTGGGCCATTTTTCTTCGAAAATGAGCAAGGAGTGGCTGTTACAGTCAATGGCGATCGTTATCGGGCCATGTTGAAGAGGAGGATATTGGCAACATTTGGTTTCAACAGGACGGCGCTACGTGCCACACCGCCGAAGCTACACTCGCATTGTCAAAAAAAAAAAAGAAGTTATTTGGCGGACCCTGTACAACTTATGGGTCAATTGCCAAGTCAACGATGTAACGTCTCGCTCCCTTTCACACACATTGGAGTGGATTATTTTGTGTACGCTTGTCTTCGTTTGCTTTGCCACGAAGGCATGTCATCTAGAGCTGGTGAGTGATATGACCACCGACGCATTCCTCGCCGCATTAAAGCGATTCATCGCTTCCAGGGATCTCTGCACGGATCTCTATAGTGATTGCGGTACAACTACCATAGGTGCCGATGCGTTGTTACACGAGGAACACAAAGCCCTAAAGGCTCAACTAAAAGGCCATAACGCAGCCGTGTACTCTTCGCAGCGTGGAATCAACTGGCATATAATACCACCAGCCGCACCTAATTTCGGTGGGCTGTGGGAAGCTGGGTTGAAAAGCATGAAAGTTCATCTCAAACGGGTTATTGGGACGACAACATTAACGCTTGAGGAGTTTTACACCGTTCTGAAGCAGATTGAAGCCTTTCTAAATTCGAGACCGCTGACAGCTCTTACCGATGACCCTGACGATGTCTCCGCCGTAACTCCAGGTCATTGATTGGTCGGACGACCTCTCTCTTCGGTGCTGGATACTCAGCCAATCGACAGCAAGGTGACACCGCGCAAAAGGTGGAAGCTGCTCTCGCAGATGTATCATGATTTTTGGCGCAGGTGGTCACACGAATACTTACAAGGGCTTATTGCCAGACCCAAATGGCGGCAACAACATCGTAACGTAGAAATTGGACAACTTGCTCTTATTCGCGATGAGCGAATCCCTCGAAACCAATGGGCTATGGGTCGAGTAGTAGACATACACACCGGTTCCGATGGGGTCATCAGAGTCGCAACTTTAAAAACAAAATCTACCATACTGAACGTCCAGTAAGCAAACTATCGATATTGCCTGTTGAAGCTGCGTGTGAAGACGGCGGCCACCAAAACTCTAATTCTTTCGTCGCCTGTTGTGACGATGTGGGCAGAATGTTCGAAATTATTGAATGTGCCATCCCTGCCACTTTTTCGATTGTCGAAGTTGGTACGAGTGAGCGGCATACTTTTTGCGAATGCTTTTTTATGCACGACACGTGTATCTGGCTGTAACTTGTTTTTAGTACATTGTAAAAGCAAGGCTGCTTGCTGTAACCAAATTAGAAATTAATAAAAGTTTAAATTTAGAAACACAAACAGACATGGCTAATTCGACTCAGGAGGTGATGCAGATCAAGAATATGTATACTTTTCTATATCTGTCTTCTCTATTTCTATGCCTTACACATTTCGTGACAAAGTGAATATACCCTTAACCTTAAGGAGTAGGGTATAAGAAAAAGCACTACAAGTTCAATTCCTACTATAAAGTTCGCGGCGGGAAGGTTTCTATTTTACGCTGGTAAACAGCGATGCGTCTGATGGCATGCTGCGGTCGTGTTTCGAATTCAATAGTGTGATCGGCTGGAGGCCACAAATATGTACGTCTCGGTACACGTATGTTCAGGTAACAACAATAGCCTGCGGTGTATGTATTAACCCATTTCCTACCAGCGTTCGATTATTCAAACAGCAAATTTGAGGTTTTTCTGAAATTCTTTCTGGATACACTGATTCTTTCTGGATAAACACAAGTTTTTAATTACTTGGTAATTTGTGATATTGTGGAGAGTTAGCTATTCAAAAATATTTTTTTATTCATACTTTGACCTTGCATTGTAGCGCAATAAACATTATAATTACCTACTATTTTTTACCTATTTCTGAGAAGTGCAAAAAACATAATAAATGTTCGAAAATACAAAAAGTAATTATTCAGGTAAAAGTATTATATGGTATTGCACATGATATAATGCAAAACCCTTTTTTCCAAACATCCTTTCATCTGTGAAAGGTATTCTTACCTGAGTGTTCGATTTATCGAACACTGGTAACTATTTGGCATGTTTTTGATTTTCCTATATATGTATATAGCAGATATATATTTATATATATATTTATATATACCGCTGTGTTCAAAATAATTGGAGTGAGCATATGTGAAATTATAAAACACGCTTAGTTTTAAACTGACTTTTATAATGTTTATTTTTTTGTTTTTTACTGTCAAAATAAATTATTATAAATGCATTTAAATGTTTACGGGGGTTTATTGTGGCCATAAGTTTTAAAAAAAAATAAAAGCTCTTTACAATTCAATTTTCGATTGTTCAAAAAAATGCGTCAAAAGGAGCGTCAAAGGAAAACTAAACTAAATAACATTTAATATGAATATATTCTATTATATTATTTTATAATACCTATTAAGGCATTAATATTTGGTTGTAAAGTCTTTATTTTTAATTACAGCCTTACAGCGATGTGGCAAGAAGTTTGCAAGCCCTTGGTATTCGCAGGAGTTATAGCCTTCCGTGCTGTATCAATAACTTCCCAAAGTTGGCGAGTATTAGACGGTTTAGTGTTGGTAACCTGTTTTTAATATGGCACCACGCATTTTCTATTAGGTTCAGGTCAGGAGATTGTGGTGGCCAATCCATAACTTGAAGACCTTTGCAATGAAACCACTCTTTAGCCTTTTTGCTGGTGTGTTTGGGGTCATTATCCTGTTGATATACCCACTAGCGGCATTTCATATTCGACGTATGGTAGCTTCTTCCATAATTCTCACGTATACATTTTTGTCCATTATACCCTTTATGGGATATATTGGTCCCATACCATAATACGAAAAACAAGCCCATACCATTATCTTCATACCACCATGCTTCACTGTTTTTAATGTGTATTGGGGTAAGTACTCAGACCTCGGCGGACATACTGCCGGGAACCAGTTCCACCAAAAAGAACAATTTTTCTCTCATCACTCCAAAGAATATTTCGCCATTTTTCAGTTGGCCAATCTGCATGGGCTCTCGCGAAGTTCATCCTGCAATCGCGGTGCCTTTTACTAAGAAGTGGTACTGTTCGGCTTCGAGCGAAAAGATTATTTTCTTAGAAGCCTTCTCCGAATTGTAACATCACTTACAGGCAGTTGGACCTCGTCACGTATCATGTTGGAGGATGCAGTTGGATTTCTTCGAGAATACCGAATAATAAGAATGTCGTGAGCGCTCGATGTCTTCCTTTTTCTTCCTCTACTCTCGGGTTTTTTGGCATAATTGAGAGCATTTGCAATTGTAGAAGCACCACACCGAAGTATTTTTTGAATTTCCTTAAAAGATTTTCCAATTTTCCTCAACTCGCAAATCAATTCTCGTTTTTCTCTAGTTGTGTGTTTTCCTCTTCCCACTGTGAATTATTTATTTAAAAAATCTAAATATTAGAGTCCTAAAATAGATTGCAATAATTATATTACTATTGTTAAATTGATTGTCTAATTTAAACACTATTAAATTGTCTTTTCACTTCTTTTTTTAAGGCATACCTATTATTTTGAATAGGTATTCTTGCTTCACTTTTACGTATTTGAATAAAATTTCTTTAGACACGAGCGCGAGTAAATAGTTTTTATTGTTTCAAGTTTAAAAAACCCGTTAATTTGTTATTAGGGTTGTTGAAAACTCTTGTCTGCAAAAATTATCGACAGATATGCATTTAAAGTACTGGTAAAGAAGTGGTCCTATTATTTTGAACACAACTATATACATATATGTATATATATATGTAGTATATATATTTTTTTTTGCCGTAAAAAAAATGCCAAATAGTTACCATTCTTCGATAAATCGACCACTCAGGTAAGAATACCTTTTAAAAAACAAAAATTCAGAAAATTTTTTTAAGTTCAGATTTCTATTTTTCGACCACGATTTAACGATAGCCACGATAGAATACTGAATTTCATCAAAAAATAAAATAAAAAAAAATGTCTGGTAAGATATCGGTTAAAAGAAAAGTTACGATTGAGTTATACAGTCGTAGATTGATTGCTTACAGAATTACAAGCAAACTGAAACCGCGCGGTTATATACAATATACGCGTTGCCTGATTACAAAGAGGATATAGACCAAACTACAAGACTGGAAACTCCTCTCATTTCGTGAGCGAGCTCAAAAAAATGTCCGTCCACGTGTTCATGTACAGTGTATGTGAATTTTATATTTAGGCAATTCACAGTTAGCCTCATAAGTTATGAGATACTAAGTTATGACTCCGAACTGTGAACAGTCGAACAAAACCTCTGGATTTTCGAAACTTGAATTTCTGTTAAAATGCCTAAAATTCTTTTCTTTTTTTCATCCATCGAAATTTTGAAATACATTTTTTCTGTATTCAACCAAAACGAATAAATACAGCAATCGCATGAACAGTTGATTTGAATACAACTTTCCTAATACATACCTGCGAGTGTTGTAATCGTGCTAACATAGATTTTCATACAAAACAACAAAAAATTTTCTTACGACAGTCATAAATTGTTTTAAGTTATGACAACTTATGACTTATGACGACTTATGAGGGCAACTGTGAATTGCCTAATTGAAAATGTTTCCCTTGTTACAAGCTAAAACAAGATAAGTGAAAAGGAAAATCGCTTTGGTTTGCTGATGGGATGAGTTATTGGCAGGGATACCAACGGCACAATTTTATTATTTATTATTCGTTTGGTTTTTAAGTAAACCTTATTAGAAAAACTACTTCGCACTTAGGAGTTGTCGCGGTTTTGCCGATTTCTTAGATGGAAATATTAAAAAGTAATGTAAACTTAATTGTTTTTCAATTTTTCTTTTATTTAAAATAAAATAAGTTAACACAAATAAATACACAATTAATTTTTTATTAAATTAAAATTGGATAAACAAATAAATTCACAATTCATGCATTTAAATTCAAATTCATTTGAATTAAAGACCAAAAGAACTAAAATCACAAATAAGTAAATATTAAACTAAATCACAGATTAATATTCAACAAAATATGTTGAATACGTTGGCATCTCTTTCGTCTAAAAATACTACTACCTGATTTCACCAACAGATTCAAAGCGAAAAAAGACTTTCCAGTCTGTAGTCCTTGATATAGACAAACCATAAGCAGCCGTTTGGTCGGTGCCAAATAAATAAATAAAAAAAATCAGGGATGTCCAGCAGAGCTGCCCGTAGCATTTTTGTCGAGCTCAGCAATCGCCGTATGAGCTGGATGAGGGGGACGAGTGTAGACGGAAGTGTTTGAGAAAGTGGCGCAAAAAATAACTTATGGCTTTTGGTTTTTTGAACGCCCTCTTTATAACGCAAACATTTTCTCACACTGTTTGCAATATTTCAAGCTTTGGACTAAATTCAGCCTTCAGAAATTTAGTAATGTACTTTTTTAGTAGTTGGCATAGTAGTATAGTTGGCAATAATATACCACGGCACAAAAAATGGAGTAAAACCGAATCAATATCTACGCACGTGGACAAATGTGTAAAGTTACAACCGGGCGAAATTTTTCAAAAGAACTTTGTTAGTGAACAGCGAATTATGTTAGTAACATTAACTTAACAAAAAAAAATTATATTAACAGAGTCTTAACAGAAAACAAATGAATAATTAACAGTGACAATTACCGCGGTCCTCAACTATAAATGTTAACAAACAGATAATTCAGGGCTATTGTACCAGCTATTGAAAACTGTAACTGAAACTAAATAATAATGTTAAAATTAATTGCTTTAATTGAAAGTAGTGTGAATTTCTGCCACCCGGGGCCCGTTAGAAATATTCCGCTACTGGCTACGCGTGCACTAATAATCCTTGTTGTGTGTTTCTGTGGTCCGCTTTGGTTCCAAAATATTATTGTTTTGATTATAACCTTGCAATTAACGCTGATCATTGGCTCACTTCATTAATAACCTTTATTCAAGATTTTGATATAATGGAAAGGAAACTAAAACAGATAAAATAAACAATTCATAAACCAAAACCGTACATAGATTTTCTCGAGAATGAAGCAATAACATTTGAAGTGACTACCACCAGGGCTGAGCCAACATCCCCCGCTACCCTATGGTTATGATCCGATCCAAATCTGTGCGACTGGATTTTAGAACCATAGAACCGGTGCTGAACCATATATTTAATAATTTCAATTTATAATCCTAAACTGTTTGATAGAATTCCGATCAAAATTATTAAAATTATATTACCTTTGATAATTTCACCACTTACGGAGATTATTAATGATGTGCTATCAACTTTTTGTTTTCCATCCTTATGGAAACTAGCAACAGTTTTACCGATACCTAAGAAGTCCTCTGCCTCTGAACTTGGTGACTATCGACCAATAAGTATTTTGTCGGTCATATCGATAGTGATTGAAGCTCTTATAGCTTCACAAATTTACAGTCATATTGCTAATAAGAGTTTGCTGCACTACGACGATGCTGAAGATTACTGATGACATTAGAATAGGTTTAGCTTTAATCAACGGAAAATTACGCTTCTCTGCCTCTTAGACTTTTCTACGGCATTTGATAGTGTTGACCATTTACTTCTATGTAATAAGCAAAAAAATTTGTATTCTCTCCAAGTGCAGCTAACCTTATCAGAACTTTTCTATCTGATCGGTTTCAAAGAGTAAAAGTTGGGAATTCGTTCTCTAATTTTAGGAGTGGAGGTTGTAGTACCCCAGGGTTCGGTGTTTGATCCTTTGTTGTTTACTATGTTCTTAAATGATTTATTTAAGGTTGTACAGAATGTTGAATGTTGCTTATGCTGCCGATGTGCAAGTATATCTGTCGAGGTCGGTTAAGTTCATAGATGAGTTGTGTAGGAAAATTAATGATGACCTTAAAAACATTGCCTTATGGTCAAATATGATTTATTTAAAATTAAATGTCACTAACTCGTTTGGTATGCCGATATCTAATAATGTTCCACATTTTTCTGTATTGCCACCCTTATTTATTGGTGATACGGTGCTAAAATTTGTTTCCAAAGCATATAATCTTGGTTTTTGTGTCAACTCTGCTTTAAAATGCACTGATCACATTAATACAGTGGTGGGCAAAGCCTACTGTGTGCTGCGTAACTTGCGTTATGCTGCGGAATATCTTCCAACTGAAACTCGGAGGAAATTGGTCTTGATACTTATTCTCCCCATTATAACGTATGCAGAGCTTATTTACTGCAATCTGGATTCAATACCTTCCCATAAAATTATGGTGTTACTGAACAATATGACTAGATTTGTTTATGGTTTGAAGCGATATGATCATATAGGCGAGCGGCGACACTCACTTCTTGGTGGTCACTTTTTTGATTTCTTAAATTATAGAAATTGCTTACTTTTGTATAAGTTGATTACTACAGGCATACCAAGTTATCTGTACTCTAAATTAGAATTTGGTACTTCGACTCGAACACGAAATCTTATAATTCCTCTGTTGTTATTTCTCAATACTGGGAGGATGTTTTTCATCAGCACTATCAGGATCTGGAAGTTTTCCAAGCAGACTGAAAACCACGGCAGTTGAGAATACATTTTTACAGGCTAGGATTTAGCAAGGGCTACAATTCTTGGACCGATAAAAAAGAAATTTTGTAAAACATCTGACAATTTTTTAGCACATCAAAAAGATTGAAAGACTGACTTTTTGTTTCAGTACTCAACCAGCTTCCAAGATGTCAATAACTCTTACTTTAAGTAGAAATAAATCCATTTTATCGGTTAATTATTTTCCACCCATATATCTAGCAGGAAAGTATGTCTGTGGTCTCGTAGACTTTCATAGTTATCACACTATACCAAATGTTGATTACGAAAATAATCTATTTCACATTGGCAATCATAGCTTTTGCATAGAATTGTAATAAAAAAATGGGAAACCATTAACCACCCATGACCGAGAGCCACACCAAATGCAATCAACAATGAGATCATTCGGACAATTTCCATAAGCAGCTAAGCTAGGCTACTATGTTGTGTTGTTCGTTATACTTAATTGACTAATAATTAAATCAAAAACACTAGTAAATGTTAATACAATCAAAGTCACTGGTAATAGTTAGAAACATGAGCGATCAGTTTATGTTTAAAGGTGTTTTGTGATGGTTGGAAGTTTCTTAAATCGCGTGGTATACTGTTCCAGTAACTTGCTGTACGGACATAAAAACATTTCTCGTATAAATGGTATTCTGTCTATGACTCTCTGCATGCTTCTAGTGGATCTTGTGAACTTAAAGAAGGAAGGAATTTGAAATAGCCGCCAACTCCAATATACTGCAAGCAGTCGTAGGATCGACAACATTTTCTTTGATAAAGAACGCAGCATCGGTTCACTATTGGCTTTCAGCTATAAAATAGATGAGATTCCGAAAAATGTAATGTTGTACCTTCTTACGTGGTCTTCTGATATCTCTGTTGTCCTTTGGACAGCAAGTAAAACTCCTGGTCGTTGACTTACTATTCTATGATTTTTATTTATTATTATTTTTATTCCCTACTGTTATAACTACACTTGTCGTTATATACACTTATGATTAGTTACACTATAATTAACTAACAATACGCGACTTTATACGCGGGACACTTGACGACTTCTTCGTACGGATTTCACTACAAGACTGCTTAATTTTAACTTCCACTTTCAATCCGAAAGATGGGTTTATATCTATTCTGAGATTCGTTGTTGGACAGAATCATTTCCGCATCGTTTTGCAATTATCTCAAGAATTAATTTTGACACTCATTGCAAATTTGGAATGCGATCAAGTTCGCGCGCTGTTCCACTTATTGGAATGCGATCAAGTTCGGCTTTTATCTGGGCCACAGTGGTGTGTGATTCACTTGTACTTTCGAGCTTCACAATTAAAGTGTAGCCTAGAAGTATGTGTTACCACACGTTAAGCTTTGTTAACTACTGGGCCGAAAGGTATGTGGTGATAACCAACGTTAAGCGTTGTTATTACCAAAGCAATGATTCTGACCTACAGCAGTAATCTATTTGTCAGTAAACAGCAGACAGATAAGTTCATTTACTGTGAAATTTGTTGATCAAAACGATCATCTAATTAATTGGTATTCACTTTACAGACTTTACCTAAAACCGCAAGAGCAATGATTGTTTATAATAAAAGCGCGTACACAGGTGCATCTTCATTCACTTCTTCCTTGCCATTTGAACTGACAAGATTGCAAAGTCGCAGACAACGCAAGACACTCTACAAAGTAAAAAATCATCATGTCCTTTGAAAATAAAGAGTTTCTAAAATCTTTGGGCTTAAAACTAAAGACAAACTAAAATGAGTCAAATACTTGATATTCTACAAACGCCGCTCTACGAAGAGAGCATTATTAAAAAGGAATACCATAGCTATTCACCATATTTACAATCATACAAAAGCCATGACTAGATAAGGATAGCCGTTCGTAATCAAGATCAGTACGTTCTACCCAGTGAGAATTTAATTTACATTGAAGGTACAGTTACTTTAGAAAATGGAGACGCAACAGCCAATGTAAAATTAAAAAATACTTGTGTTGCATTAATGTTTGATGAAATTGGCTATGAAGTTAATTAGTTAGGTTTTCAAGGAATGAACTCAAAATAAAGAAGGGATATTTTAATTTCTTTGTATCATTGAAAATGCTATGGGATTGTATATTATAGAAAATTTTGAAATTTTTTGTTTTTAGAAATATTTATTGTATTATATTATATTTATAGCAAATCAATTATTTGTTTTGTATATTTCTAAACGCTAAAAAATGTTAATATATGTACGTATTATTAGGGTGGACCTTAGCTATACTGGGCGAAAATTTTCAGCATTCTTTTACGCCGCCCCCTAAAATTGTTCCATTTTGTTGGATAAAAAAATAATTTCTGTAAAATATGAAGTTGATCGGATAACACATTCATATGAAACTTGCAAAAAATGCGAAATTTGTATCAACGAAAAGGAATGAGGCAAACATTTTTAATAATGGTTAAATGTTCTTTATATTCAAGAATATTCATAATATTAGTGATACAGTATAGTTTTTTTAGCATAATAATTAACTAATACCTGCATTTTTTAAATTATAGATATTAAATTTTATGCATCTTATTGTGAGTTTCCTTTTTTTTAGTTATACAGGATGTTTCGCATAGGAGGAGACAAAAGGCTAGGGCATGTAGGTTTGGTCGAGACAAGAAAAAAAATCGTATGGGAGGGGTGGGTGCATTTCCCCCTGTTTAGGCGGGAGGGGCCATTTTCTAAAAACTCGACTAAAAACCGGAAAAAAAATATTAAAACATAACGGCGATATCTGGATCACTTTCGCTTATTGGCTTTGAAAGCCAAATACGCCTCTTAACATCCTCTTTAAATTAGGGTCCTACGTCAAACAGTTTTTGAGAAAATTAATGCCAAAGTTAAAATTTGGAATAAAAATTTAAAAAAAAATTTTTTTGGTCTCAATTTTGTCGTTTAAATACGGTATTATGTATAAATTTTTGTCCGGCCATAAAATTCTCTAATCAATTCTAGAGAGAATGCTTCAATCCGGAAGGTTCTATGTTTTGTAGTTTGTAGTTTAATGTTTTTGCATACAGGGATCCATAACCAGGGTACCTTAGTGCAAATTACTTTATATTTCAAAGAAAAAACGTTTGTTTTATTTTTAGTTTGTTTCATAATATTTATTGATGTGTAAAATATGAAATGTAATTGTATCTTAGTTGAATTATTTATATTTTATTCATTTTAACTTATTTTTAATATTTGATGTCTTATGTTGAGTCATTGTTGAAACATGGAAAACATTTCGATATTGTTTTAGTATGTTGATCGCAAACTCGTTTCTTGCAAACGCTGCAGACTTTTCTCGTCTTTCTTCTCCTTTTATCTGGCAAAGAAGCGCACAAATAACAGCTTCCTGTTATTGGCTTCCTGCCAGCAGTAGAAGCGGCCGTAGAAGTACATAGATGGTTGCTCGGTATAGGTTACCGTCTCCACTGGTCTTCCCAAAAAGCTGTCAATTGCTGTTTTGGTGGAAAAGTGGCGCGTTACTTGGCGATTGGTTACTGTTGGAGCCCAAGCAGGTTAAGGGTTAAGTGAGTCTCTCACTACACCCACGACACTACTCTCTTTTGTTTTTTTATGAATTTTTCACTTTGTTCACGATTCTTATAATTTTGTATTCTTCTAACTCTAGTAATTTGATTGTACATGCACAACTGGTAGCATAATGAAATAATAAAAACAGTATTGATTCGAAGGTGAACTTGGAAGGTGACAAAAAACAAAACAATTTTGTAAATTAGGCAAAGAATAGAAAAACGCTTCTGTTCCTACATTTTATGGCGCTCGAACAGGGATATGATTGTTCCGAAATTTCAACAATAATTAAAAAATAACAATAATTTGTTTAAAGAATGTGTTTAAAAAATCTTATGTATTGAAAATTTCTTCACCTTGCCAAGGTCATCGCAATTCAAATTCATCGCCTTGCTCAAGGTCATCGCAAATCAAACTCATAACCTTGCCGAAGGTCATCGAGTCACATCCACAACCTTGCTCAAGGTCATCGTTTCATCATCGTTCATTCCCATTTTACATTTCGTCGTTCTTTTTCGCAAAAATTAAACATTCAACCGGTCTTTCAAGGATCATTACTGACCTTCATTCGACCTTTCGATTGGAATTTGCTCGTCATAGTTTGGTGACATCTCCGTTTTTCGCAATACGTTGTTATATTCGATTTTCGCTGCATTGCCTAATAAATTACCATGGCAGATCAACTAAAACAACAACGTGCAAACACCAAAAAGAGTATTTCGCGTATTAAAAACATTGTCGAAGCAAATGGAAAAGGGGAAGGAAAGGCCTTGACTCCAATTGAGTTGAAGTGCCGCTTAGGTATCTTAGAATCATATTTCCACCAAATCAGCAGTTATCAGACACAAATAGAAAAAGTGGACCACAACGACAATGGCCGTGCTGAAATCGAGGATTTGTATATCAGCGTAAAAAGCGCCATACACGAGCAGCTAGGGGAAGATCTGCATAACTCAACAATGAGGGAAAATATTCTTGTCGGACACGGATCAAGTTCACGGCTACCACCGCTGAAGTTGCCAACATTTGACGGGAAGTATTCTGAATTTAAAAATTTCATAACATCATTTAATCAAATTATCGATAGAGAAATTTGTGTGACGAACATAGAAAAGTTTAACCACCTGTTGAGCTGCTTGCAGGGCCAGGCACTGGAAACAGTTAAGGCATTTCAAGTAACTAATGAAAATTACCCAAAGGCACTTGAGCGATTAAAGTTGCGCTACGACAACAGCACGTCGATTTTCTTAGAAGATATTGCATCTCTGTTTGAACTTCCGGCCACCAAGCAAAATTCAACCCAAATTCGACGGCTTGTTGATAATGTAGCGGCCATTTATAGTTCATTGCAATCACTTGGTTCAGACAAGGATATTTCAAACGCAATGCTTATTCACATAGTCATGCAGAAAGTTGATGAAGCTATACAGAGAAAGTGGAAGGAGTCTCTCGACTTCACAAGGTTGCCAACATGGGAAGAATGCGCTAAGGTGCTGGATCGTCATTGCCAATTCCTCACATCGATAGAATCCTCACATTCTGTTCATGACAACGCTCATCGTGGTGACAATAAGTCTTCTCGGAAGTCTGAGAAACATCAACCACAACAAAAAAATTTCTCCTTTGCTTGCACCAAACGCATGTGCACCATTTGTGCTCAGCCTGATCATGCCATCAACAACTGTCAGCAATTCGGTAACATGACCGTGGCTACTCGGTTCGAAAAGGCAAAAAATCTAGGGCTCTGCATAAACTGCCTTTCCAAAAACCACAAAGTTACGCAGTGTACTTCTGCATTTAAATGCAAGGTATGCGCTCGTTCTCACCACACACTTTTACATCGCAATCAAACCACTACCGCTACACTACCGTCAATGCCATCCAAGCCATTGCATACATCGTCACCACTAGAACAACCAGTTTCTCCAGGAACATCAGCCTCTACGCACACGCACCTCCAAGGCAGTGCTTCAAAGGACGCAGTTATTCTTGCGACAGCTATTGTTCTAGTCAAAGATTCATCGGGATGTTATCAACTTGGCCGAGCTTTGCTTGACTCTTGTTCACAGGTAAACTTTATTACAGAAGACTTCTTGCAAAGATTGCGATTATCGCGTGAACGACACAATATGCAAATCCTAAGTATCGGAGAATCAGCTTCAAAAATTAAGCATAAGTCATCAACAAGTATCAAATCACGATTTAATGATTTTGAACTTGCACTCAGCTTTTGTGTTACTACAAATATCTCGTATCAGCCTGAAGCAGAAATTGACATTTCATCATGGCGGTTACCAGCAATATATCGCTTGCAGATGAGCATTTTTTCAAATCTAAGCGTATCGATATGTTGCTCGGTACCGAAAGCTTCTTTGATATTTTATCAGTGGGGCAAATCAAGCTTGGAACCAATTCGCCTACACTTCAGAAAACCTTGCTTGGTTGGGTAGTCTCAGGAAAATACAAGTCGAGCTCTACATTGCCACAGCAGTCGAAAACCTTCTTCCTGTCTAACGAAGAGTCAATCAATTTCAATCTTGAACAATTATGGAAGTTAGATGAGATATCCTCAAAAACAACGCCATCCGAAGAGCAATCCGATTGCGAAGCATTGTTCAGAAAATCTGTTTCTCGCAGTCATGATGGCAGAATCATTGTTCGCTTACCATTTAAGGAGCCTGCAACCTCACTTGGACTTTCTCACGACACAGCGTTGCAAAGATTTACTTCTCAAGAAAGGCGTCTAGCACGTGATCCAGAATTAAGAGCTCAATATAGTTCTTTCATGCAGGAATACGAGGATTTGGGTCACATGACCCTCGCAAAGGTTCCAATTCATGACACACCGCACTACTACATTCCCCATCATTTCGTGCTTCAGCCAAAAAGCACGTCAACAAAACTAAGAGTTGTCTTCGACGCTTCATGCCGGACGTCGACGCAGAAATCGCTGAATGATTTACTAATGGTTGGCGCAACAATCCAGGACGACCTACTCACGTTGTTGCTGCGCTTTCGCCTGCATCGCTATGTCATCACTGCCGATATTGTTAAAATGTATCGGCAAGTGCTCATCGACTCACGTGACCGCTGCTTTCAATACATCGTGTGGCGGAACGCTAACAACAAGCAAGTTCAAACATACCAACTTAACACTGTCACTTACGGCACAGCTGCTGCGCCTTTTCTCGCAGTGAGAAGTTTACATTACCTGGCTGACCAGTACACTTCTGAATTTGCTTTGGGTTCAAGCGTGATCAAATCATCATTCTATGTCGATGACCTTCTATGTGGTGCAGATACGGTGGACGAGTTAACGCAAATCAAACATGAAGTCTCATTAATTTTGAAAAAAGGCTATTTTGAATTAGCAAAATGGCATTCCAACGTAAATTCCCGAATCGATGACAGTTCTTTAAAATAGATCAATTTCAGCGAGTCGTCGATCTCAAGCGCATTAGGATTACGGTGGGATCAAAATCATGATGTATTTCTATTCTTCTTTACACCGAAAAACCTCCATCAGGGTAAGTCAACAAAACGCAGCATTTTAACGATAGCATCTTCATTATTTGATCCACTTGGGCTACTTGCACCATTGCTTGTTACCGCAAAAATAATTTTGCAAGAACTTTGGCTGCTGAAGCTAGACTGGGATGAGTCGGTGCCTCAAGGCGTACACTCCACTTGGAAGAGCATGATGAAAGAGCTCCAGGCTCTAGACTCAATCAGAATTCCTCGCTACTGTTTGCAAGCTAACGCGAAAGGTATACAATTACATGGATTTTGCGACGCCTCTATACGTGCATATGGGTGTTGTATTTACTATCGGGTGGAAAATGCAGCCGGTGATGTTACAGTACATTTATTCACTGCCAAGTCACGAGTTGCACCCACAAAAAAGAAATCATTGCCTAAGCTCGAGCTGTGTGCTGCACAGTTGCTCGCTAAGCTCATCGCTAAAACTAAAGAGATTATTAATTGTTTTGAATTTGATATATATCTTTGGAGTGATTCACAGATTGTCCTGCACTGTTTGAGAATGCACATTATCCACCTTCGTCGGAAACAGAGTATCAGAGATACAAGAGCTCACCAATGGTGGCTGCCAATGGAGATTTGTCCCTACTCAGGAGAATCCAGCTGGCATTGTCTCTCGAGGATGCAACGTCCAACATCTCATGGAGTCTATATGGTTGATAGGCCCATCATACCTACGATACCCTGAAAGCCAATGGCCTGAAAATTGTCACCCTACTTTGGATTGGGATGAAATCAATAATGAAAGGTGCAAATCAGCATTTCTCGCCACACGAAGTACCAATTACCTTATAGAACGTCTGGAGAAATTCAGTTCTCATCTCACTGCAGTCAGAGTCGTAGCATGGATGCTTCGATTTTATCAAAAACTTAGATCTCCGAATTCTCGGCAGGAGTCAACTCAGATAACACCTCAGAATCTGGAAACTGCCCTTTGGTGCATCGTATGGAATCTCCAGCAGCAACAGCAGCAAGAAAGGAGCACCAGCGCAAGATGCGTTAAAATATCTTAATCCATTTTTAGATGAAGTCTGCAACTTCAAACTGCTGAAAGTCGGAGGACGACTAGAGTTATCATCAATGCCAGAATCACAAAAGCATCCAGTACTGTTACCAAGCAAGTGCCATTTTGTTCGCAGTTTAGTTCGCCATCTGCACCTCAGCAATTATCACGCAGGACCGAAAGCGCTCGTTGCTCTCATTAGGTTAAGATTTTGGATAATTAATGCCAGAGATTGCCCGTCGCACTGTCCGTTCATGCATTCACTGCGTGCGCTACAAGCCAAAGCTTTTGCAACAAGTGATGGGCAACTTGCCTGTCGAGCGCCTGACACCTTGCAGACCATTCTCTCGCTGTGCTGTGGACCAGTAAGCACTTACGTGCGTATTCGCGGCAAAAGGCCGTACAAAACTTATATCGCCATCTTCGTATGTTTGTGGTCCAAGGCAGTTCACATTGAGGCGGTATCAGCTGTGTCAACTGACGCATTCATAGCCGCCCTCAAACGATTGATTGGTAGAAGAGGACTACCAACAGACATATTTTGCGATAATGCCACAAATTTCGTCGGCGCTAGTCGTAAGTTGGCTGAACTCAAAGAATTTTTGTTCAGTCACAAAAATCAAAATATCATCAAAAATTTTTGCACTAATGAACTTGTAAATTTTATTTTTATACCTCCTAGGGCACCCCACTTCGGCGGCCTGTGGGAAGCAGCGGTTAAGGCTGCAAAGGGCCATTTTGAATTCGCGACCGTTGTCACCACTTTCATCTGACCCGAGCGACTACGAAACACTCACACCAGCACACTTCATAATAGGCTGCTCACTGAAAGCCCTGCCAGAACGCACGGTCTCGGAGCCAAAGGATATCAGCCACCTCGAGTGTTGGGCACGTATCAGTACCGTCAAACAAAGATTTTGGCAGCATTGGTATCGCGAGTACGTGAGTGAACTCCAGCTCCGTACCAAATGGCAGAATGCTCAACCGAATGTTCACATTGATTGCTTGGTACTCATCCACGAAGACCATACGCCGCCTCAGCGCTGGGTCTGCGGCAGAGTTGTAGCAGTCATTCCAGGGAAGGACAACAAAGTTAGAGTCGTTGACGTGAAGACACCTAAAGGAATTCTCCGTCGCCCTATTCACAAGCTGGCACTACTACCTGTTGAAAGGTGTTTCAACGGGGCCGGGAAGTTGGAGCCCAAGCAGGTTAAGGGTTAAGTGAGTCTCTCACTACACCCACGACACTACTCTCTTTTGTTTTTTTATGAATTTTTCACTTTGTTCACGATTCTTATAATTTTGTATTCTTCTAACTCTTGTAATTTGATTGTACATGCACCACTGGTAGCATAATGAAATAATAAAAACAGTATTGATTCGAAGGTGAACTTGGAAGGTGACAAAAAACAAAACAATTTTGTAAACTAGGCAAAGAATATAAAAACGCTTCTGTTCCTACAGTTACTCTTTCTTCTATTATTGGCGCACACAAATCTTCAGCAAGTTTACGCAAAAAGCGTTTTCTCCGTGTTTTTTGATATGGAACAGTTGTGTTATTCTCATAAAATATAGTGTATGCCGCGAAAGCACTAACATCGAGCATATTGTACAAAAACGACAAAGGCCACCTTTTTGTGTGTCTCTGTGTGGTATACTCCTCAAGCGTCTGGTCCATAACATCCACGCCACCTTTCGTTTTGTTATAAAAATTGATGATTTCTGGTTTGCCGTTTTCTTCTACAGTTGCATCATCATGCATAGTCGACAACATTATTACGGAATTTGTTTTCCTCTGTTTGTATGTAACCATAGTCACCTTCTCTAATGATGTTGTTGTGATGTGATGTGAGTTCTAATGATGTTGTGGCTCCCTATTTGTTGACAAACAAGTGGTGTTGGTTGCCATTGAGTACCATCACGTGCAATCATACTTTCTGTTGTGCGTGATGTTGGTGCATTTTCTTCAACCATATCAGTTTCATTGTCACTTTCATCTTCAAATACATCTTGCTCAATTTGCATTGGCGTGTCAATAGCGGCTGGAATTTCGTTGTTTTCGTTGTCATTGTCCCAGTCTTCACTCTCTGAGTCTTGAACTTCTCCAGTAAATATCTCTTCTTCTTCCTCAATTGGCACTAAAGCGTCGTCATCCAAAGACATATCATCAAGTATAGACTCAATATATCTGCTTCTGGCTTCTTCACTCAAACGCAGATATTGTCTTTCAGTTAAAAATTCTATTTTGCGGTTCATTTTTCTTCAACTTCACTGTTCAACTTATAATGACGAAATCATTGAAATGTATTCTTTTTCTAGCGTAGCTGAACATTTGCTACCTAAAAACACAAACAATTCACAGACAGGTACCAAAAACAAGCAAAAAACCAAGCCTATATCATATCATCAAGTATAGACTCAATATATCTGCTTCTGGCTTCTTCACTCAAACGCAGATATTGTCTTTCAGCTAAAAATTCTATTTTGCGGTTAATTTTTCTTCAACTTCACTGTTCAACTTATAATGACGAAATCATTGAAATGTATTCTTTTTCTAGCGTAGCTGAACATTTGCTACCTAAAATTACAAACAATTCACAAGCAGGTACCAAAAACAAGCAAAAAACCAAGCCTTATAAACCCAGTTTCTGTTTAATTTTCTGTGCCTGTTAGGTACAAAATACCTATAGAAACCAGTATTATCTTACAAACATGAAATTTGTACAGTTGAGATGTAAATAATAATCTAATAATCTGTTTTTCTAATAATCTGTGCAGATATATATTATTTTATTTGAATATAAACGAAAAAACTGCACTAGGTACCCGGGTACCCTGGTGATGGACTCCCGTTCATCCAGCTGGTTATGGACCGTAGGGTTAATACCGTATTTAAAAGCAAAGTGTGACCAAAAATTTTGTATGGAATTTTTATTACAAATTTTAACTTTAGCATTAATTTTCTCAAAAACTGTTTGACGTAGGAACCTAATTTAAAAAGGATAGCAGCAAGCAAAAGTTAAATTGATGTAACCATTATTTTCGGAGAAATATAAAATCGCTTTGAGATATAAAATAAATATAGAAACGCAATTATTTCTATTTCAAAACTTGGTGTTCGATGTGCCACGTCTTCCCGAAGTCAAATCGATCTGAAATTTTGTACAAATTACTTTTTCATGAAATAGTACAAGTTTAGAAAGCGGCGTGGTAAAAATGCTATGGTCGAAAAATAAGGTCCACCCTAATGTATTATATATAATATATGCGTGATGTACATATATATACATACCCCATTCATTAAATGGATAAACAAAAAGTTGAAATCGTGAATTGATTATATGTATTTATTTTTTTATTTATTGATGTTATAATAAATTTTCAATGTGATCACCACTTTGTAAGGGACATAACTTATAACGTCGACGTATAGGTGCACGTAGATCAATTGATTGCAAGTTTTCTTGTACTTTCATGCCTGCTTCTTCAATACGTTGCTTTAATTCAGCGGTGCCCAAGAGCAGACTTTCGGCTACTCAATTTTTGACTGGCATAATATGTACATATATATTGAGAGCGTTTGACGAAATCTCGTCAGTAGCTTCCGAGCCATCGACGAGATAGGACTGTACTGCGCTCCTTTGATTTTGCTACACCCAAAAAATTATCGTTGTTTGTCCTTATGGCAAGTTCATGTGAATTTTCCTTTTATATTAAAAAATATTATTATATTATTCAATTTAGTTCATATTATAAAATATTATTCCATTATCTACTTTATATTATAAAATATTATTCATTATCTACTTTATATTATACAGTCGAACTTTCTTATAGTGAACTTCTATACAATGAAGTTCTCCTATTATGAACTAAAATCAAGAACACAGAATCACAGAACACACAAAAAAATATTTCTGTATAATGAAGTTTCTATATAGTGAAATATATTGTCTGTCCCCGTTGAGATTCAGTATAGGGAAGTTCGACTGTAATATAAAATATTACATATACATTACTCATTAGAAGTTAATTTCAAATTTTATGCTTCAATCATAATGTGCTGGAATAATCCAAATATGTAGCGTGCAAACGAACAAAAATCAAAAAAAATCATTCTCTGTGTTGCAGCGCATATATTTTTCTCAGTGCCAAGTGAAAAAAATTTCCAATACACACTCAAAATGTGATAGTGTGCGTTTGGACATCGCTGCTTTAATTGCTCTACTGATGTAACTTCGGCGCTGTACACACAATCTTTAATGAATACCCATGCATAGAAATCTAATCGAGTTAAATCTGGCGACCTTGGCCATCCCGTGGGACTTCCTCTTCCGATCCAACGATTGTTGAACTATTGATCGAAGCAGTTTCTCACTGCTGTGCTGGAGCTCCATCCTCCTGGTAGATAAATTTATTCCTTATAGCTAAGGGAAAGTTGTACAATAGATTCAACAAAAGATTCTACTCCAATTTGGTTTGGTAGTATACCGTAGGTATTCGACCTGTCGAAAATTTCGAAAACTCGACAAAGTATTCGACACGACACCCCATTGCGCATTAAATTTATCGAAATCAATGTTAAAATTTGTCAATAAATAAATGTAACCATTGTAAAAAACCAATTATTTCTGAATAAGTTACTCCTTCTTACTTAAATTTATATTAATAATAGCACTGGTTTTAAAATAAGGTATATAGTTGAAGGCAGGGAAGTTTAGCTCTTCTTGAATTTTTGGCTTTCAGTGTTCCTCACTAATTTGTTCATTAAAGTCTGCGTTTATGTGTTACTTATAAAATACTTTTCAATTTTAGGTAGGGGGACATACGCGCCTTCTTCTGCTAAATCAATCCACTGTCATCAAACCATTGAATTTGCGCGAACTGGACTTCTACCAAAACATTCCAGAGGATATACAGATGTTTGTTCCAAAGTATAAAGGTAAGCTGCCGACTATTTTTTCATTTCAGCTTCCAAAAGAGCTACAGCTTCGTAATTACTTATGAAAAGATGAACACCACTTAAAAGTTATTATGAAAATTGACACTTATACATCATAACAGTTACATCCAACATATGTACATTAGACTGGTCGCATCTTGTATGGGACTTTTTTTTTTTTTAAATATAATTGTTTGCGCTGCTTAAAATATGAGGTTTGGTGTAAGAAATCATGTCCTAATTTTTCAGCTAAATCCGACGGTGCCTAGTCGTGCCTAGTGGGGCCCAAAGTTGCCCATATTATAAAAAAACATCTATTCAATCAGGTATTTATAGTTATATTGAATAATGTGCTTCAAATATAAATTTAATTTATTAATGGTTTTGAAACTTAATATAATGATAAAAAAAAAGTACATATATAATTAATTTTATTGAGTTGATTAATTTATAAGAGAAGATTTGTTGTGAGAAGGATATAAATGACGATAGTGTTCAACAACTTGGAGTAAGTACTACTTATCTTTCTCATCGTATGTTAGCGATTTATTGTAATCCGTGATGAGTTTAATTGCTCTTTCTGCTGCATCATTCACAACATTCAAATGTTGGCAGACAGCTTTTCCAGCGCAATAATCATCCCTCTGTTGCCATTGAGAAGGTTCCGATTCTAAAAATTTTGGATCTATGGCTAATCGAGAAAAAAATTTCTTTGTCAGTGGAGAAACGAAATCTGATATATCTCTTGACGCGTAAGAGAAAATTTCATCCATATTGACAACATTCCTTTTCGAAATTGTTTCATTATTTCCGTGTATGTCATTGCCGATGTCGAGTTTTTGGACCATCATCTTTTTTATATCCAACGGCACGCTTTCATTCACAAATGCAAGGCCAACAGTTTCTTCTGACAAATACCACAAATGGTTTCTTATTTTTTGCAATAATGCGGTCGGAACTTCTTTATCAAAATAAGTTACAACGTTTTGAATGAAATCAAGATCTTGTTTTGGCGCTTCTATAGCATTCGCACATCGGAAGCAATAAAGAACATATATGATGGTCAAAAATAAGCAAATGCTCCGAAGACTTTTCAATTCCGCTGCTGTCAATTTGAACTGTTCGCGAAATAGAAATATTTTGTAACAATAAATGCACTTTGACATGAATCGTGCATGCGATGTTGCACCAGGCAAACGAAATTGTGAAAAATCTGGTACACGCTCCCCAATAAAATGGAGTTTTAACTGAAGCAACTCTTTATAATCTGCACGCACGTAATGGAATTTTAACGCATTTATACAAAAATTCTTCAAATAATCTACGCGCGATGTTGTTAAAATTCGTACCACTTCTTCGTCCAAAATTCCACTCTTGAACGTGCTAGCTTCAATGTGTTTCCAATACTTGGCAAATCTGTTGAAGAGAAGAACTTCTGGCCCGGATGTTTTCCCAAAATTCATTTCAAATACAGATTTGACCAACAATTCACTTATATGGTGGCGACATGGAAGAAAAAGTAGCTTACAGACAATATGAAGTACGGGTATGAACTACCGTTGTTTTACTAACATTGTTAGTGGTACATTTTAAAGGTTTGATAATTATTTCGTTTGTTGAATAATTTTACATAAAATAAAATATTACTGTAAAACTCAGGTCGAAGAAATTTCACCTAAATAACATAAACGGAATTAAACAAACAATTAAATGACGAAGAAGCAAAGTAGTTGGCAAGCAGAGTAGAAGGTCGTCGTACATCGACGATAAGACAACCGATGTTTTTGATGTCCTTTTAATTAAATACATGCTTGAACATTTTAATATGAACTTCGAATTTTTTATTTCTTCCAATAATAAATAAATTTTAGTTAAAATCTTTCATTCGTATGATACTAAAACATTAAATACCAAATACTTTAATCTATCTATACAATATATAATTTCTTAGTATGTCCGGATGTTTGTATGTATGTCCTATTCTTTCCGCAACTTTCTGAAGTCATCTGATGACATAGGAAGCTGAAATTTGGCATACTTAAAGTACTTTCTCTGCGGAAGATCGTAACGAAGCCAGATTTTTGATTTTCGGTCTATGGGACCGGCTTTTCAACTAGTATAACTATAAAGATCCGATTGAATAGATGTTTTTTTATAATATGGGGAACTTTGGGCCCCACTAGGCACGACTAGGCACCGTCGGTTTGAGCTGAAAAATTAGGACATGATTTCTTACACCAAACCTCATATTTTAAGCAGCGCAGGCAATCAAATTTCAAAAAAAAAATTATTGCGACCAGTCTAATGTACATCCACATTTAACCCTTTGGTGACATCTTTTAAGCCTGTGGTGTCAAAAATTCGCAGTGTTGCCGGCCATAATTTTTTACCCTTTTCTTTCTGACACCATACTAGCCAGTGGGCCTTTTCATCATATCGTAAGTCTTTTGGTGGATCTTGGGTGTACTTCCGTTTTGAAAAGCTGGATGCACTGCTCAAGGGTGATGGTGACGGATGATGCAACGGAGACGGTGACGTCCATCTAATGGACGAAATCGGCGATTGCGGAGTTGGTGGTGTTTCCACAAACTGTAGAGCAGGACGGTGTTGAGCGTTTTATGTTGGTGGTGAGAGGAATAGAACTTAGTAGTGAATGCGCTATTTCCATTTGGAAGTATATAAGACTCATTGGTTTGCAGAAATCATTAGAAGACTTCAAATGTTTTCGATATAAAAGCCAAGCGTTTACCACAGCTGCTCCAATACACCAATACACAATACGCATATACCACTGTTTTGACTTGTGGTTAATTCTATATAATTCCAAGGGCATATCGCACAAATCAACTCCCCCCCCCCCCATATGCCGATTGGAATCTTCAACTATCTGGTCGTGGAACACTGATAATTTTTTTCTCTTTGCTACTCCAAAGC
The DNA here is from genome assembly GCA_949629155.1 of Myopa testacea. Classification (NCBI taxonomy): domain Eukaryota; kingdom Metazoa; phylum Arthropoda; class Insecta; order Diptera; family Conopidae; genus Myopa; species Myopa testacea. Next base: position 20,877,592 of record OX451346.1, on the reverse strand, counting down.
TTGCAGGATCCCATTATTACTTATTACACTTATGTGTGGACAAAAACTGGACACTTTTATTGTCGAACCAGCAGACTTTATATATATATTTATATATATTTATTTATATTTATATTTAAATTTTATTTTTTATATTTAAATTTTTTATGACCACCATGAACCAAAGTTGCTTATAAGCACCTTTGGATTCAAAAATTCTATTTCACTAAAGTCAACATCTTTGCTCCAAATAAATTCATATATAAAATAACTTACCTTTATATTGAGACATAGTGCCAATTTTAGTTTTGTAACTATTATCTATATGTATATTTAAAAAAAAATATTTTCGGCGGCACCTTTTTCGTGCGTGTTGTTTCTTACTCAAGTTGCATTGAATAACTTAACAAAATTAAAGAACCAACAGAAGTAGAACATTTACTCTTGTGTTATTTTACTAAAGAAAGATCGATCTTTGTATGCAATTTACCGTTATAAATCAGAGACTCCCAATTTAAAGTTTTCGAGCCGTAGATTTTAAAGTTGCTTATAAGCAACAATTGTCTTCAAAGGGTTAAGACAAATTCTTGCTATATTTTTAAGTTTACTAATAAGCGAATACTTTTGTTCTTCCTATTTAAAAAGGTAAAATTTTATACATTCGATATATTCTCGAATACATATAATATTAGTTAGATTCGTATATAAGAAAATGGAAACTAAATGTATTTTACTAAACCTAGTGGCTTTATTAGTGATTATTATTTTTTAGTTTTTAAATGCTCTGAAGTCTAAAGAGATTCTTAAAGATTAAAACTCTCTGAAAACTAAATGAAATTAAGTTTCATATGTTTTAGAAAATAATAACTGTTACGAAGAAAATTTTATTAAAAATATTATAATATGAAAATAAATGAGATAAAAATGTATCGACTTTTTTACTTCCAATTATTAAACATGAATCCAGTTAAACTACCGTGATTTACTAAAACCAAAATTTTTATATATTCATATATTTTCGAAATAATATTTTCATAATAAATTTTAGTAGTATACTGAACTGTTTGACCTTGTCGAAGTCTTTTTGACTATTGAATCTTTCCTGGATGCAGAAACCCAAACAAAATTTTCCTTTAAAACTGAGGACTACGGGAAAGAATACGGAAAAGAAATAGTTGACTCTTGTTTTGATGTCTGAGATTGGTACTATTAGGTCATTAAGTATGAAATGTCCGATTTTCATAAGAGCTGAGTTTGAGAGTTGATATCTCTGACACTTGACTATAACGGTTTTTATGTTTTTTCATATCATGAATGTGCATCATTACTCCTTCAAATTTCTGATATAGAGTAGGTTTCATAAGACAATGGAAAGGTAAAAAATGTGGGTAATTTTCGAATATGAGTTTCGTCGCGGAACCAATGCATCGCAGGCAGCTCAAAACATCAATGAAGTGTTTGGGAAAGGTGCAGCTAATCAATTGACCTTACGTCGTTGTTTGATAAGTTTCGTTCAAGTGATTTTAGCATTGCAAATGAATCACGTGGAAGACCGGCGAGTAAGTTGGATAATGATAACCTGAAAGCTGTAGTGAAAGCATATACGTCTAAAACTACGCGTGAACTAGCAGCAGTTTCACGTTTCTATTCCAACAATTTCGGATGACTTAAAACAAATTGGTAAGGCCAAAAGCTGGATTGATGGGTTCCGTATGAATTAAACGAACATCAAAAAAGAAATCGTTTCGAAGCTTGTCTTTCTTCACTGTCACGGTATAAAATCGAACCTTTTCTATACCGCATTGTAACGGTTGATGAAAAATGGATCTTATTCGACAATTGAAAACGTTCGAATAAAAAAAAGGTTCCGAAATAGAGCCCTAAACAAAACATTCTTCAGAAAAAGCTTACGGTGCCTGTTTGGTTGTCGAGCGCCGGAATTATCCATTACACCTTTATGAGACCTCGTCAATCCATAACAACAGATATCTACTGCAATAAGTTGGACGTGATGATGAAAGAGCTGTCCATTAAACAACATAGATTGGTCAATAAAACAACTTTCCATTAAACAACCTAGATTGGTCAATAGAGGCCGTCCAATCCTCTTACAAGACAACGCACGACTACATGTCGCTCGAACAACGCTACTCAAATTACAGGAGCTAGGCTTGGAAACTCTCTGTCACCCACCGTATTCACCAGACCTTGCACCAACGAACTACCACTTATTCTACGCATTAAACCAGTTCTTACAAGGAAAATCCTTCAGTTCTCAAGAAGCTGTGAAAGATGCCTTTTCGGATTTCAGTGCCTCTCGCCCCGCAGACTTCTTCGCTGCAGGCATTAAAAAGTTGCCTTTAAAATGGCAAAACTCCATCGATAGCTTAGGCGCATATTTTAAATAATCATATTGTTTCTTATTGGGGATCAAATAAACCTAACTTTCGTTTCCAAATCGGACATTTCATGCTTAATGACATAATATGAAGCAACAGATGAGAGATACAAATCGAGTTATATCTGCCTGCTCAATTGCGAAGACCAGACTTGTGGGGTCGTTGTACTACAATCATAAATATTCCCTTAACCCCCTAATATGCGCATCTAGTATCGACACTATTGCAGATAGTTTGCCAAGTACTCGCAGTAATGCTGATAGGAAATCTCATTTTTCAATATATGTACATATTATTCGTGTTAATATTATTAGCAATATTATTCTATACATATACTATTATAACGGGTGATTCATTTAGTGGTACTTCTTTCAAAAATAAAAAATCTTGTTGGAAACAAACAGAAGTCGTCAGGACGAACCAAATTTGGATATAATGGCAACTCTTTAATCTCTTCGGATAGCTATTGAGTTTAAACGCAAAATACGCCACGTTGTTGCAACAAATTGTTGATAACGGCACAGAATTTATTCTTCACGATCCTCGCTAGCAAGCGTACACAGGTTGTGTGGCGCTACAAATGAATAATTTGTAGACGCTTTGCCGGACTAAGTCTTCCCATGATGAAATGTCAAACAATAAACAAAAATGTCAAAATATTTAAAAATTTTACAGTTTAATCTGTTATAAGTTTACATGAGGAAAAATTTATATATTTACATACATATATATTATGTGTAATGTTATACATATGTATATACAATCTATATATATAAAAATGAGTTGCCCTATGTTCGTGATTTTATAACTCGAGAACCACTCAACCGATTTTCAAACGAGTACATGCGTTGGAAAGGGTTACTTTCACTGATGGTTTATAAAAAAAAAAACATCGAAAAATTTCTACGAATATGCGTTATACGCGCACTTTTATGATGGTGTGTTTTCCCTATATAAAATTGTTTTTTTTTTATGCGAATTACATTTTGTCGGTATAAGGCTCTGATTGCTCACGCCATTTGACTTATTTAATTACTGTGTGTTTATTGATTGTCATTTAAGTTTACAGTGTGAGCATTGACATTTTTTAATTATTGATTTGTAATCTTCCACTTAAAATTAAAATCTTTTGCATTGTTTTTGTTACATATTTTAGATTTTAGGAGCTGATCTCGTTTGAGATCACTGGGACTTAACGTAGTCATAGTAGCATACAAAAGAATTATGGCTAATTAGAAGTACAAACCTTTTTATGTAAGTGTATTTAACTTTAACTAACATAAGTTTTTAATATTTTTCTATAAAAATGAGCAAGATAAAGACAAAGAACTCAAATTGGTTCAATTTATTTTTTTTCATGGTAATGTTTGAAACACAGAATACACAAAGTAACATCGCATTTCATGCAAAATGTTCTTGGACGATTTATGCGAAATGTTCGACTTATTTACGATCTTATAGAGGATATAGGAGTTTACCACAGCCATATCTATCATTCTAGTAAATAGACACCAGTACCACTTTTTACCCCGTATAGTAATTCCATGTTTTTCTAAAAGCCAATCATGGTGATCTACTCCTCCCATATACTTATTATATATAAGTTTCTACTCAAAACCCTTCGATTTGCCATTTTCAATAATTATTCCTGATTATTACATATAAATTAACATATATTTATTATAATTACCCATATGCATAAAGCACACACATCAGCCCAGTGGCATCAAACAAGATCACTAACATTTGCGTAGTGATTGCAAATTTTTTGGCTACTGAAGTTATAAATATTAATAATAGTCTTCTTTTATAAAGAATTTTCTTCAATAATACGTATTCACTTCAACTTTTATACTTTTTATTTTAATTGTTAGGGAATTTTTTGGTTTTTAACTTTCTTTACATCAAAATCGACTAAACTAAGAAGTCGTCGCGAAAGAACTGCATGCTCAATAAGCAAACAAACAAAATTTACAAGTGCCGTTATTCGTGGAAGATGCATTGCAACATCTGCATTTGTTTGAATTCAATCGAGTAGTTTTTTACTAACGTATTAGTAAAGTGATCTCGAACGAGATCGCTGGGCGCTAATGGGTTAAGCGTGTTCTTAAAATTACTATTTTTATCAAAGATTGGATCAATATCAATATGGATCAATGCAGACCTAACCGCTAATAAGATTTTCGATTGTGTAAAATATATATGTCTGATGTTGCCTTGCTCACAATATTTATAATCTTTATTGATTTTTATTAGGATTTTTCAGAAAGGTCGAACCAGAAGAAGGCTTGGTAAAGTTGCAGGTACACGACTTTATAAAAAGGCAACATTCGAAATATTTTATTACATAAATAGCAGAGAAATCCGCAAATAATTCTAAAAGTCATTGTTTTCCTTTTACAAAATATTACAACCCTTGCATTCTGAGAATTGATTGAAAGACGACTCCTAGAGAATTTCCCAGATCTGAAGATCTTTACAAAATGGTAATCCTTTTCAATTTGATAATAAAGGAGATCCGAGTGCATATAACAACTTTTTTATATTATTAAAATTTCTTTATGTAAAAATATACATGGCTCATTTAAAAATTATACAGCAGGTACAAATTTGATGTCCAATTTTAGTAAAGACCTAATTCTTCGATCCTTGGTTGCCCATCATCTTTCTATGATAGCAGTAGAGTTGTGTAGTTCGTGAACAACTAAATTCAATTGAAATAATCTCTAGTCTCTAATCTCTCTAATCTTTTCTAATTCCTTAGAAGTTTATTAGTTCTTTTTAATTCACAAGCTCTTTCATTTACTAGTTCTTTAGGTTATTCGTTTTTATGCCTTATTTTCCTTACTTTAATTCCATTTCATTCCATGTTACCCTAAAATGTTTACCAGATTAATGCATTTTGTTTATGCTGCATTTACAAAAGTCTTTAATCTTTCTCAATAACATTAAATAACTGGTGAAAAAAACGATATTTCGCTCTTCAGCGCGTTCCAAAAATTCTCGTTCACAGCAACACTGGCTCTGAACTGCTCTGTATGAAACTGAACTAGTTAACTAAAATACCGAATGAACTAAAAGAACGAATTAGTTCCAAGAGACTAATGAACTAAAAACACTGCTCTCTGTCATGAACTATAATGCCCAAGACTCGATTTGAAAACATAAGCAACATCGTTAAATATAGATAATATAGTTACAATCTCACACAATATACATACATAGTTTGATTCTTCTATCCTAAAACTGTTGGATCTGCCCTACAACTGCATTGTTGATTTCTGTCCGACAACTGAACGTTTGATTGAACTACTTCCTTTTTCATGTTGAAAAGCGAACAATGTGTCTTATATCCACTTTCATTACATATTATTATCCACACAAATGTAAACTTGATCAATTATTTAAAAAATTGTATATATAATTAAATAATATTTATAAATATATATTTATAATGAACTTTATTTATGCTTATAACCCAACTAATAACGTTAGGTTCGAACCTAATCAAAAACTATGATTTATTATTTTAGGCGTAATGCAAGCCACAACGATGGGAAGTGTCAAGTTGGAAAAAAGATATTCACCCAGTTTTCACGAGGAACACGTGCGCAAAATGAGCGCCTCAAAGCGTAAATTTGAAGATGTCTTAAGGTCCGTTAATTGTTTAACATATCCAAAATTCATAAAAGATTTGTTATGAATTAAATTTTGAAACCAATTTTATTTTTATCACAAACGTTGCCTTTCATAAGTTTTTGGACAAAATATTAACATATTAGATAGTAGAAATAATTGTCGAAATGATTGTAGTTTTTAACTTTATCTTATATATCTTTTTAGTTCAAACTTAATACGACGTTACTATCAACTCTCTGCACAACTTTTTCACTATATGATCTTATATTCCTTTCGCTAAATCTAAACCAGCAAGTTGAGTCATTGTTCTGATTATTTTAAGCAAAGCGCTTTGAGTTCTTGAGCAAAGAGTTCTGATTATTTTTAGGGGCGGAACTTTCCAAAATTCGTAGTGCACGTCTATAGTGTAAAACCAACCACGATGCAAGATTTTAGATTCCTAGGCCTTACAGTTTCCGACCGTTCCTTATTCCTTACTGAGCGTTCTACCCTCTGGCAAGAACTCATGATGCACCACACACCTGCAATCGAAGAAAATTAAACAAAACCTTCACATTCGACCGAACTTGGTGCGCTTTTTTCGGTCTCGGCTCGTGCTTCCATTGGGATGATTGACCTTTGATTTTCAAGTCATAACCATAAACCCATGATTCGTCACCAGTTATGACCCTCTGTAGCAAATTTGGGTCGTCGCGGACAGAGTTCACCAGCTCCTTAGCAATGTTAATACGATAATGTTTTTGTGTGTTGTTGATCAGCCAAATGGCCATGTTGTTGAAAACAACATCAGCCAAATGGCCACCACGACCACGCTTACAGGACCATGTGCTTTTCAGGAAATTTTCCATAACCAAATCGCAAAGAGGCTGCCCTATGTCCTCTATAGCCTCACGAATTCCATCTTTGAGGTCTTGAATCGACGCTGGGCTGTTGGCGTAGACCTTATCTTTCACGTGGCCCAAAGGAAGAAGTCGCAAGGTGTTAAATCACAAGATCTCGGTGGCCAATTGTGATCACCTCTTCGACAGATAACACTGTCAGGAAACTTTTCCCGTAAAAGATCAATGCTTTCGTTGCTTGTGTGGCACGTAGCGCCGTCTTGTTGAAAGTAAACGTTGTCCAGATCAATACCATCTAACTCGGGCCATAAAAAATCATTAATCATCTCTCGATAGCGCAATCTATTCACCGTAACTGTTGATCCAACCTCCTTTTCGAAAAAGTAAGGTCCAATGACCCGGCCGGACCATAAACCGCGCCAAACAGTCATACGTTGAGGATGGAGAGTCTTCTCAACAATAACTCTTGGGTTTTCCGAGCCCCAGATGCGACAATTTTGCTTGTTGACATAGCCACCGAGGTGGAAATGGGCCTCATCAGTCAAGATGATGTTTCGATGAAATTCCGGATCATTTTCATGCATTTCAAGGACCCAATCAGCAAAGACAAGACGTTGTACATGATCGGCCGGCTTGAGTTCTTGTGTTAACTGAACTTTATAAGCCTTAAGTCTTTATGCAAATGACATGTAATGACGTTTGTGGAATGGCCAATTCCAAGGAACGACGAGGAATGGACAAACCTGGGTTATCCTCAACACTTTGGGCTACAGCAGCAATATTCTCAGTTGTTCTTGAGCGACGTGCACGGGTTTAATTCTTCACATCACTAACTTGTCCAAACAGCTCGAATTTTCCACCAATTTCTGTATTGCGGTTCGACAAGGTGCTTCACGACGACCCAAAAATGCTTTAGTTTTGCGAACTATGACTGCAAAATGTTCACCATTTTTGTAGTGAATTTTAATAATTTCAATGCGTTGTTGCAGGGTGTATCGTTCCATTTTTAGTAATGGCGTAGTTTCTACTTGTCAAATGTCGAAAATAACAGCATCAAAAGTGACAGCTATCGAAATAGCGGTCTATTCAAAATTAAACCTCTTATTGGAAAACCCTTTAGTATATGTACATACCTAGACATTCTATACTTCATGTTATTTGTATTGTATTGTATTTATTTTCAATTCAATTCAGTGTTTACATCAGTATGTTATCTATATATATAAAAATAAGTTGCAAGTTGTGTTAGTAATTGATGTTCTCTGGAATGCGTGAACCGATTTTGTTTCTGCAAAGTTTCATATGAAAGGTGACGTCAATACCAAGGTTTTTATATATAAACGGTCTCTGTATGTGTATTGGTTCATGTGTTTTAGCCATTTTAGTGAAACCATTAATTTAATTTATTATGCACAGCAATGAGCTTTCTTATATGTTAATTTAACGGATATTTCAAACATTAAATCGAACAGCTAATATATACATGTAATACTGTGACGGACTTTTTCTCCAAGGTCGCTAGCTTTTGAGTGCATGCTATGATTGACATTTCATGATGAGCTGATCTATTTATATTCTTAACTAGCGAACCCCCTGCACACTTCGTAGTGCAAAAAAGAAAATAAAGAAATCAATTCGAATTCATCTGGAACGGCAAAATTATTGAAACGTTGCGGTATCATAATTTGGGATGAATGCACTATGGCGAATAAGAAATCTGTTGAAGCTTTGGAAAGTACAATGAAAGATCTCCGTGATATTTCAGAGTTGTTTGGTGGTGCGTTGATTTTAATTTCAGGAGATTTTAGGCAAACATTGCCCGTCATTCCTAGATCGACAGCTGCCGATGAAATTAACGCTTGCTTACAGTCTCCGCATAATATCCAATTGAAAGTTGGAGCCAGTATTATTATGCTTCGCAATATCAATCAACCCTGTTTGTGTAATGGTACAAGACTTGCTATTAAAAGGTTGATGGGTTATGTAATTGAAGGTACTATTGTAACTGGAAAATTCAAAGGCGAAGATGTATTCATTCCACGCATCCCAACGATTCCGTCTGATATGCCATTTGAATTTAAACGACTTTAGTTTCCTGTTCGCGTTGCGTTTGCGATTACCATTAATAAGGCGCAAGGGCAATCCTTAGGAATTTGTGGAGTGTATTTAGAGTATCCAGTTTTCTCACATTGACAGTTGTATGTAGCCTGTTCGCGCGTTGGCAAACCATCGGTTTTGTATATTTACACCGAAAATGGAAAAACAACAAATGTTATTTACCACAGAGCATTACAATAAAAGCAATTTATCACTGATTTAAATGAATTCGAATTGATTTCTTTATTTTCTTTTTTGCACTACGAAGTGTGCAGGGGGTTCGCTAGTATTTTTATAAAAAGAACAAAATAAAAATTAAAAGATTTGTCTACACCCACCGTTTAATATTACTCTACTCTATACTCTATGCTCAAAACTTTATATTTAAAAATTTTTAAAAAGTCTCGACGGGCCGTAATGAATGTATTGGCGGGCCGCGTGTTTGACATGCCTGTTTTAGTGAATATGAAATGATATGTTTTAGTGAAGCAAAGTTCGCGTTCAGAACGCGCTCAGTTCGTGTTCATTTGCTCTTCTGTTTCCACCAAGCTCGCGGTCAGAACGCGCTCAGTTCGCGTGCCTTAGTGGATGCGCACCTTTAGACGATCTTAATACACCGGAGAGAGCATTTATATAAGGTCATTAAGTATGAAAAGTCTGATTTTGAAACGAAAGTTTAGTTTATTTGATCTCCAGTAAGAAACAATATGATTAATCAAAATATGCGCCTAAGCTATCGGGGGTGTTTTGTGATTTTAACGGTAACTTTTTTATGCTTGCAACGAAGAAGTCTGCGGGGCGAGAGGCAGTGTAATCCGAAAAAGGCACCTTTCACACATTCTTAAGAACTAATTTTCCTTGTAAGAACTGGTTTGATGCGTGGAATAAGTGGTAGTTCGTTGGTGCAAGGTCTGGTGAACAGAGAGAGAGTACGGTGGGTGACAGAGAGTTTCCAAGCCTAGCTCCTGTAATTTGAGTAGCGTTGTTCGAGCGACATGTAGTCGTGCGTTGTCTTGTAAGTGGATTGGACGGCCTCTATTGACCAATCTAGGTTGTTTAATGGAAAGTTGTTTTATTGACCAATCTATGTTGTTTAATGGACAGCTCTTTCATCATCACGTCCAACTTATTGCAGTAGATATCTGTTGTTATGGATTGACGAGGTCTCATAAAGGTGTAATGGATAATTCCGGCGCTCGACAACCAAACAGGCACCGTAAGCTTTTTCTGAAGAATGTTTTGTTTAGGGCTCTATTTCGGAACCTTTTTTTTATTCGAACGTTTTCAATTGTCGAATAAGATCCATTTTTCATCAACCGTTACAATGCGGTATAGAAAAGGTTCGATTTTATACCGTGACAGTGAAGAAAGACAAGCTTCGAAACGATTTCTTTTTTGATGTTCGTTTAATTCATACGGAACCCATCAATCCAGCTTTTGGCCTTACCAATTTGTTTTAAGTCATCCGAAATTGTTGGAATAGATACGTGAAACTGCTGCTAGTTCACGCGTAGTTTTAAACGTATCTGCTTTCACTACAGCTTTCAGGTTATCATTATCCAGCTTACTCGCCGGTCTTCCACGTGATTAATTTGCAATGCTAAAATCACTAGAACGAAACTTATCAAACAACAATGTAAGGTCCAATGTTTCCCAAACACTTCATTGATGTTTCGAGCTGCCTGCGATGCATTGGTTCCGCGACGAAGCTCATATTCGAAAATTACCCGCATTTTTGACCTTTCCATTGTCTTATGAAAGCCATACTTTGTTTCCATACTCTATTTCAGAAGATTCGAAATGGAACTATGATTTGCACTACGAGTTTGAAAGAGTAATGATGCACATTCATGATAAGGAAAATCATAAAACCCGTTATAGTCAAGTGTCGGATATCAACTCTCAAACTTAGTTCTTGTGAAAATGTGACATTTCATATTTAATGACCTGATATACATATAAGCAGAATAGTAAGGGTCCTAGGATAGAGCCTTGCACTGCACTATTTATAATACGAGGTTGAGATAGTGCACCACTACACGAGAGAACTTGCGTTTTTTTAGTTAGATAGAATTGAATTAAATCGACTGCATTGGAACAGAAGAACATGTTTCGTGTTCTACAGTGTCAAACTTTTTTGAATAATCAAGAAGTACGAGAAAACGAATGTGGTTCCTTTCCATGTTACAGCGAGCATCTTCAAACACATCAATTAATGCAGTGTTGCAACTACGCCCACTCCTAAAACAGGATTGCTTGTCTGTGATTAAGCTATTGACCTCGCAGAATTTAATAATTTGTTTGAAGGCTAATTGCTCAGAACTTTGATAAGAATGGAAGAAAAAATTGGACGAAAGTCGTTATTCGGTTTGGGTACAGGGATTACTCTGGCGTTCTTTCAATCCTTTGGATTTTCCAACTTTACTCGAATAATGTTGAACAGTACTTCATATTGATCTACACATTGAAAATAAAATAGTTCGAGAATAATATGATGTATGCAATATTAATTGAGAGATTTGGAACATTTATAACCAACATCCATAGAGAATTTCGTAGAAAAAAAATTCGGCTTTGCTCTCTTTATAGCTTTCACGACCAGGTTTCTTCAGGTTTGGATGATTAGTCATCAATTCGCGTACACAACTCCAGTCAACCTAGGAGACTGCATGGGAGCATAATTAACCCTACCAAAGTCTTGAAAAAAGAAAGGACTGGTTAACCTGTTGCACTTGAAGTCGTAAGTAAGGAACAGCATATCATGTTTTGAGAATTGCGGGGTCGATATCTGGTCATAGTGAAGAACTTTATTCAGATTGATAGCAAACACAACATCGATAAGTGTAACCGTGACCCGAGAGTAATGTGTGGGCAATTTTGCATTAACAGGGTAGAGAGCAACACTCCACAAAAAATTAATCAGGCTAATATCAACAAACAGGTTTCCATTCAAGTCACCCGCAATGAGTATGTTTTGATGACATGGCGAGAGGAACCTAACCTGAGCATCGAACTCATCAACGCATAAACGACTAGGAGGTCAATAGCATGCAGCCTGTTTGTGTAGCTCCAAAAAAACGTACTCAGTTTCAAAGCCTAGGTGAGCAACCATTTAATCCTACAAGCTATATCATTCTTAAGATAAATCGCTACTCCACCAAGATACATACCGCTGTCATTACGATACAGTCGATATCCGTGAAGTCGATAGTCTATATACAGCCTACGTCCGTCTCTGTCGATTTTAACTCTTAGTTATAGTTCTTAGGTCTTAGTTAGTTCTTGGTCTATTTTTAGACCAAGTTAGAAGTAAGATATCTGCTGCGAGAAGTGTTTTCGGTGTTCTCAGTTAAGTGTTCAAATACGTGATTTTTTAGCTTGCTCTATTAACTTCAAAATTTGCTTTCTTGCGCCTTGTGGAAATCTTCCTAAATTGGTAAACTAAAATTCTATTAATCATCAAGAAGTGCACATTAATTGGCTTTTTTTAATATCTCACACCTTAATCTGAGAACCAAAGAAAGTTCAAAGTCTTCAGGTTTTTTTCTACTAACTACAACTTCACCGACAACCGGCACTGCTGACTCTTCCTCCCTGTTACGCATACTAGACGAACGCATTAGAAAGCAAAGCGATATTCTGTCTGATGTCATCAAAAGTGAAATAAGCATGAAGCATGAAATTGCATGAGGATGTAAACGATAAACTTCAACGGGAACTTCGCCGTCTGCGTGACGAGTTCAAAACCAGTTTCCTTAATATCGAGGCTAATTGGACGAAGAAACTTAAGGAAACCAAGGAGTCCATTACTGCACTCAAAAGCCATATTGAAGTGGTAAAATCGACTTCAGTCGCAGCCTAGTCTGCAGTAGGATTTTGATGATGTTCTGGATCGCGTAGATCTTTTAGAATGACTTGTGATAAAACGCAGTGCTATTTGGAATCCCTCTGCTGGAAGATGAGGATTTAAAAAATATTTATTCCAAATTATGCTCAACTATTGGATGTAATAAGTTCCAATTGAGCCGCGTGTTGCGTGCTGTTAGTAGGGTGAAATATAATGGCGGAGTCGTTCGACCTTCAGCTTCGCCAACAATTACACTAGCCTACAAATTAATATTTTTTTTTGTAACGGGCTGTTTGACAACATATTCTAAAGGATTTTGGTCCGCTGATTCCAAAAATGATAAAATAAAAAAAAATGAAACGAGCCGTTTTCGAGATAATCGTTTTTGAAATTTTTGGCCACTTTACGTTAAGGTCCATCCACTTGGAGAGCTACTACAGCTGACATATGTAACCGATTCGATTACAACTAAGATTAAAGAGGAGGGATGCACGCATATTTTTTGCTAACATTACTTTGAAATCGGAAAAATAGTTTAAAACCTTTTGGTGAAATCGAAACTTCAAAAGAGGAATTTTTTAAGAAAAAAGACAGAAAACTGGTAGATATCTGTATGTAAAAATATGTTCCCGAAACTTTTTTACCCTTTTTATTTTTTATATCGATAGGTCGGACATTTGCGCGAATTTTATGCCTAATATCCAAAATATCTGCAGAGAAATGGTTTCTTGGTGCGCGTTAAAGTAAATTTAGTGCTTTTCGCAAAAAATACTAAATTTTGATAATAAAGATAAATGAATACTTTTTAAATGAAAAATGATTTTTATTTGTGCTTCTTCGCTTATAGCCATCTTCGTTAGGAATGAAATTACTTGCCGACTTATTGCTAGATTTAATATTGAATATTTCTATGAATATTTATTTCTTGAAATATCTGGATAGAACCGTAAAATACTGCTTTGCACAGATTACAGGCCCAGAAAACGTATTTGTCTTCAGCCTTGCTTATCAGTTTGTAACGAACAGGGTATTTACACAACAAAAAAATTCAAAGTTCCGCTGCTGAGGGTGGCTCAGCTCTTCCGGCCATGCTCAGGGAAAGTGGGGGGTTCTTGAACACCAACAGTGGAAAGGAACCCTTGTTACAAACAAACGGAACAGAGCTAAGGCTTACCTAGGCTAAACAGTCATTCAAACAGACGAGCAAAAAAAAATCGTAAAACCTCCCAACGGACGGACATGGATGATTAGGGGGCAGTCGCGAGGGTCTTGAAGGAGAGTGGACGGATGAGGGGGAGGATTAGGTGGAAGTTTCCATCCCCCTTCTATACCCACCCAACCTGGCCGGTATCAAAGTTGTGATATACCGGCCCCAATTACAGTGTCGCCTGGCGGATTAGAACCGCTTTCCTGTAGTTCAGTACATCATACTGATAGAATTAACTTCAGAAAAACAAATCGTTATTACTGATTGATCGGCCAAACTTAATTATATTTATTATGATATTATGTATAATTATATTATATATAAGTATATCATATATAATTAAATTTATTATTTATAATTATTTCAGTGCATTATATTAACATGTAATAGAATTAACTTAACTCGAAGTACAATTTTACATTCCAACTTAATTCTTTGATACATATTAGATATCCATTTGAATTATACCTTACAATATCTTATATTTGAATTCATAAAAATAAACACCTTAACAAACCTTAACATAAATATAGCTTTGATGACATGGCTGATTGTTAGTTTATCTTGTTCCTATGTTGGCATGTATTAGTAAGAATTCGTTTTACATGGTTAGATGTATTTTTTAGTTCACATTGTTTCCTTTTAGTATTAAATGTAGTTGTAGTTTCTATTGTTTCTTATTAGTATTAAATGTAGCTTTAGTTTTTAATGTTTCTATATTTGCTTGTATTTGTAAGAATTATTTATATTATTATTATTAACCGTCATGACATGTATCTGGCCAGATATTTTACGAATTTACCTGTGATTTAAATGTATTTCTAATTTAGCTAGGGGTTTGAGTAGAAGAAGAAGAAGCTTTGTCCAATGAGTTAGAGCGTGAAAGAGCTGCTGAAGAAGTGGTTGCAAATAATGAGATTGATGACTTCCCAGGAGTTGACGACGATATGGATCTAAATTATATGCCAGACGATGGCGATGCCTCAGATGTCGAAAATGATTGGGTTGTCGAAGCAGATGAAGTGTTTGATAGTGACGATAGTGACGACGATGAAGAAATTGAAGAACAGAATGCTACCGAAGATTCTTTTCTTGGTAAGGACGGTACAAAGCGGTCAACAAGACGATGGACTTTTGCGTTTTTCTGCAACATGTTGGACACCATGGCACGGGCTGCATTTTGTATTTGCAAAGAAGTTGATGGTTTCAATAAAAATAGTAGTTCCTAGCTCAAGTGGTCCTGATACTCTACAAAAGAGAAAAAGTTGTCAGCTTTGTACATTGGGAGATGAAAAAATTCGCCGACTATCTCGTTTTTTTTTGTTCCAAGTGCTCGTATCCGGTATGCCTACAACATTTGAAATTTGAGAGTATACATGTTTAAGTTGCTTACCTGAAGCTGTGAAAGACTTTTTTAATTTAGAATTAGTTAAAACTTACTTTATAACTACTAAATTTAATTGAAATGCACTTTATAACAACCTGGCGTGATAACAATATAACAATGTAATATTATCACTAAAATAGCATATTTTTCATATAAATGTACTGAAATACATAGTGTATCTGGCCAGATACATGCGCTACGTACGTGAGTATCGGAACATGTGCATGACGGAGGGTTAAATGTAGTTTTATTTTCTATTGTTTCTAGGTTGGTAGGTTGCATGTATGCGAAAGTATTTCTTAAATTATCAAAGTTAGTTTCCATTTTTATAGTTTATGTTTGCATGTATTTGTATGAACTAGTTATATCATTATTATTAAATGTAATTTAAAGTTCTAGTTTCCTAGGTTAGCAGGTATTTTTAAGAACTATCTAGATCATTAATATTACATGTAGTTTTAATTTCTATTGTTTCTATGTTTGCAAGTTGTTGTACGAACTATTTATATCATTAATATTAAATGTAATTCAAGTTTCGATCGGTTCGATGTTTGCATGTATTTGTAAGAACTATTTACATTATTGTTATTAAATTTAATTTTAGTTTCTATAATTTTTATGGTTGCATGGATTTGTAAAAACTATTTACATTATTGGTATCAAACGTAACTTTAGTTTCTATAATTTTTATGTTTGCATGGATTTGTAAAAATCATTTATATCATTAATATTAAATGTATTGTAAGTTTCGATTGTTTCTATGTTTGCATGTATTTGTAACAGTTTAGATCCTTATTCAATGTAGTTCTGATATTCAATGTTTCAATCTTAGCACTTATATATAATAACTATTAACACTAATACAAGTAGTTTTTAGTTTCTATTGTTGGTTAGGAATTGTCTTCGTTATTAATTATAATTTACATGTATTTGCGTTTCAACCTTTGCACTTATATATAATAACTATTAACACTAATACAAGTAGTTTTTAGTTTCTATTGTTGGTTAGGAATTATCTTCGTTATTAATTACAATTTACATGTATTTGCGTTTCAACCTTTGCACTTATACATTGAAAAAAAATTTGTACCACTATTACTTTCGTTTTGTAGTGTTTAAGTATTATTTTAGTCTATATCTTGTTAACTTTAGACAGGTTGCTACAATTCTGGCCAATATCATTCAGTAATATTCCCGCTATTAAATGAGGTTATCAGTATATATTATTACAATCTCGGCACATATTTTATGAATCGGCTTAAAAAATAAGAAGGATTTGGTGACTGCAGTAAAGGAAGAAGGGGGAAACATCCCAAACAACAGCATTACAAAGCTAATTGAGTCAATACATCGAATTTGTTTAGCTGTATAAAAAATAATGGCTATTATACTAAATATTAGATTAAGTTGCTTAGGTTTTGCACATGATATTTTTAGTTATCTTTGGTTTTCTTTTCATATTTACCGTTATTCGAGAGAAAATTTGTTGTTGTTTTGGATATATAATAAAGACATATAAAGAAGTAAATAAATGTAATTTTCTTTGTTATAACTTAATGGTTAATAATGTTATGGAACTTTTTCCACTGTCACAGGAAATGTTGCTTGGGTTATGCACAATACTGTAAAAAGTATGCCGCCTTATGAATAATATTTAAATTTGGGATCCATTTGTGTTCTATTTGGTTCAAGATGTTTCTTTTCAAACAGGAGATTACATTCATGTCAGTATCTTTAAATTCGCAGATTTTCTGAAGGCGATAAATGGAGGGATAGATGTAATTTATTGTTGTGTAGGAGCGCCCCTGCAGTTTTTTGTTAATTTTTTCAAAATTATCGCACAACTCCACAAGTACATTTAATATATTTAAATTTATATCTCCAAGCCTGTAAATTTCAGATTTCTCATCGAGTATATCATTTATTTTAAGCCAATTTGTTGCTATAGACTTAAATAAATTTAAATTGGAGTTCCAGCGAGTGTTACAGGGGCTTTTTAAAGATGTTGTGAGCAAGTGTTGAATGTTGGAAATACTTCTTGAAATACTTCACCAATCTTTTGCACTCATCTATCAATTCCTTTAATTCGGTGGTGTCATCGAAGCTGTTGTCTAATACATTTGCGAATAGATGATTAGAAAAATTTATTCGGTTGTAACCTTTTAAAGCACTTATAATGTTGGAGCCGCGATCTGTCACGAATGAAATATCACGTGCATCGTCGACCTCGAATTCCATCAGTATGCTTTTAATTTTTGATAAAATAGTGGGCGCAGTTGTTTTGAGAAAATCCAAGGATTTGACTCCTAGTACAATTTCACGCAGGAAGTCATTTTTGGAAAAATGAAATGTTGCGCAGAGATAATTTCTTCTGACAAAATTATCACTCCACAGATCCACTGTCATAGAGGCCTGCCCATTCGAAACAATAGATTTAATTTCAGCTTTCATATTTTTTTTCTTCTCTTCAGCGGAATATTTTATCCTGCGAGATACGGTGGTAGGATCTGGCAACAGGTCGTCTAAATCGACTTCTTCTCCATATTTAGCGCCGACCCGAATGAAAGCTTTGACCATTTTGCGGAATCCAACACCAGCAAGAGCAGAAAATGGTCTACAATCCTGTATTATCCACTGAGAACATATATTGAAAATATTTTGCTTTTCATTTGGCTCCACTTTTATGAATTGTTCCGGTTGATATCGTTGAATATAACATTTATGTCGTACTAAATTCGACGTTTGCTTTCCATTAAATTTAAAAATTTGCGAACAATTTCGGCAACACACCACATCCTCAACGTATATTCCGTCGCCTCTTTTAATTTCTCCAAAGAGTTCCCAAATTGCACTTCTCCCTTTTCTTTTCTGCACAACACTGTATATCCCGTTTGAAATATTGTTTTGTATGTCACAGTGCTTGATTTCTTCTAAGATTCGGTTGTTATTCCGGCCGCGAGAAAACGACAAGTAATAGATCAGTTTTCAGCTATCCCTACGCGATTGCAAAATGGGTTAGAAGATTTGAAAGTATCATTCAGCAAATGATTTTTGTCAGTGCATACAGCTTAGAAGTACGCACATGTTCAGCAACCAGTTGGCCTGTGATACACGAGGCATCAGCAGGAGGGCATCACGCACGCTGATTGGTTGATTTCAAAAAGGGGAACAAGCGACGATCCAAACCGTCATGACTTTTGATGCAAAAATTTTGCCTGTTTCACTAGCATTTCTGTTTTACTATGCACAGTAGCCGCAGCAAGGACTTCGCGGAAGCGAACATACATGCAGCCAGCAATAAAAAATTAAAAAAGGTTGGCTTTTTTTACTGTTTGTTTAACTAATTATTTACATTTTAGCATTTAATATTGGGATATGCTAACCAATTGTAATAAATAAGTTAATTCGGTTTTTTGTTTTTTGAGTTTTCTTAGAAATTTATTGTTATATTGCATTAGGTTCGTTTTCTTTTATTATCCATTGTCCATCTAGTAATTTATTTTTGAAATGTAAAAATAGCCTGTTCTTTTATTTTTTTAAAAAATGACCCAAAATATTTACCAATTCCTAAAAGATACTGGAAAGAAAGAATACATTTCTTAGAATTAAAAATAAAAAACAAGATGCAAAAAAAGGTTGCAATTCCTCTGTCAACCCTTTCAACATGTTCATTTTTACTGTTTTTAAAAATTTTACAACATGGAAATTCCTAAAAAAGGAGGCTTGCGAAAACGTAAAAAACAGTTGAAGGTCATTGCAAACTCATTCAGGTAGATTTCAACATACGGTATGTTCTTTATTTGAGATAATGATGATGCTTCGTGTATCGCAGGCCGTTTATCATAATTTTTTTTCATTCTCATCAAGGCTTTGCATCCCTTTTCCACCTACTGCAAAGTGTAAAGTTTGAATCGTTAATTGTATTTTTGAAAAAGAATCTTTCCGAAGACTATGCAGTTCGCAATTGCTGCAGGTAAACATGGTCTCCTGATTATATATGAGTGTGAAGCACTCGAATAGAGTTTTTTAAGCTTATTCAAGTAGTGGAATTCAAGATAATTTCCCAAAAATGAATGGAAATGAATGCTTTGTGAATCATTATGAATACATTGGGCTCACTCAAATTACCAGGCGATCATGTTTGACAAGGCAGTTGAAGGTAAGCGACAACCTTATGATCACTGAAGAGAACCTGTTCTTTACGAGGAAAGATTGCTCCTTACACCTAACGGAAATCTAAAAATCCTACAAAAATCTTCCTTCTCATTCACACCAAGCAGTAGCTGGCTCACGAAATAAGGAGAGCAAATGCAATATGCCCAACAAAAAAGCGTCGACTGCCGTCGACTGCCGCCTGAAATACAAAAATATAAAGCTATCGCTTTTGTTTGAAGTGCACTGAAGTAGGCAGGTAGAGTTAGGGAGGGGACACGGGTTCACAGATAATTCGTCTTATTTTTGAAAAGGGCTCACTTATCTCCGTAAAAAATGCCTGTATATTCTACACCTATGCATTCAGTTATCTTACGCAGCAAGACGCTTCGAAGTCCCAGTTTTCAAAGTGCACTTAAAAAATGTATGCATATGAAAGCATTTTTGTAATGAAAAACTGGAATGTTTACGTGAGATTTGTGTCACATATGCTTTAAAATCTAGGGACATATATTCAATCTGCTGTAATTTTGTACTCCTTTGACTCGGTTTTAACAATAACTAAAATCAAGTTATAGGTTTTTTATTTTTTGAAAAAAATGTAATATTTAATTACGAAAAATATTTTTTATTTATTGAAAAAAACTTTTAATTTTAGTGTTTTGCTTCAAAACGACATGTTTTAATATTATAAAGGAATCCTCATTTTCTTATTAAAAGCAAATGTTAGAATCTATATTTAATTTTTCTTAGTTTTGCCAGTGTAAGATGCCATCGCAAGTGCTCGCTCATTCAAGCGCAATTGGCTCTACCACTTGAAGTTTGTGAATGTGAATCATGCTGGCATTCATAGTTTGTGAATGTGAATCATGAAGGCATTCATAGTTTGTGAATGTGAATCATGCAGACATTCATAGTTTGTGAATGTGAATCATGCAGGCATTCATAGTTTGTGAATGTGAATCATGAAGCATTCATAGTTTGTGAATGTGAATCATGCAGACATTCATAGTTTGTGAATGTGAATCATGCAGACATTCATAGTTTGTGAATGTGAATCATGCAGACATTCATAGTTTGTGAATGTGAATCATGCAGACATTCATAGTTTGTGAATGTGAATCACGCTGGCATTCATAGTTTGTGAGTGTGAATCATGCAGACATTCATAGTTGTGTTAAGATAGCAAGCGGCTTGGTGGAGTGAGTGCACTCATGCAGATCTCTGCTGTGAATACTGGCGAATCTGAATCTACTAGCTGCTCCATCGCCGCGACGTTGTGATGCTATCCCTTACGCTTAACGTAACTTTCGCTTGAAGTTAAGCTGCTAGGCTGCCATCATGATTCATGAGGATTTCGCTTTTGCGCAGCCACTTGGTTGTAGTTAGCTGCTGAAGATGGGTTAGGTTTCTATTTTGTTGCGTGTCTCATTGCGGTGATTTTGGTCTCCACGTGACCTCAAGGTA
Organism: Myopa testacea; assembly: GCA_949629155.1. Classification (NCBI taxonomy): domain Eukaryota; kingdom Metazoa; phylum Arthropoda; class Insecta; order Diptera; family Conopidae; genus Myopa; species Myopa testacea. The sequence goes on along the minus strand of OX451346.1, from coordinate 20,856,579 downwards.
CTGTGTATTTGTCACCACTATCACTCGATCATATTGATGTTCAACTGTTGCTGTTGTCGGATCTTTTTGAAGCTAATTTCGTGTTTTTGTCGAATGTTGTTGCATCGTTGCATTGATGCATTTGATTGTTGCGACTATTCCATCTTTGGTTGCGATGGTTGTTGTCGCTACGCTGATCAGCTGTTCCAGCTACCCTTCCCCCTTCTAGGTGGCTGGGCGCTTTTTGTCCCCCTGTTGTCATGTGTTGTTAGGATATGAGTGCTTCTTCTGTTGCTCTCTTGGGTGTACCTCGGCATTCAGGTCAGCTTCTATGCATGCTGTCTTCTTTGTTATCACACTTAACTTAACTTATTACCAATTTCATATATTTCAGTTTTCTCTTACAATATATTTTTTTATTCTATTTATAATTTGTTTTCAATTAAGAAGAATTGAAATCATATTCGTATATAACTTTAAGTTAGAAATATTAATTAATTAGCAATATTTTATTTAATTGAAAACAAGCCTTAATTCTTACAATAAATATCGACTTTGTTCTAGTTGAATATAATTCGTTAGGTTATTCATTATAAATGTTAACTTCGAAAGTATTTAAAAAGTTCGTACAAGTATTTAGATATGTTTCCTTTTACTTTAGTATGTACGATTTTATATCCATTTTTCTTTCTAACGTTATTATAATTATATTCTTTCTTTCCTTTTAATTTTTGTATTTCTTTTCTTTTTTTATGCCCTTTTTCATTACTAGTTTTATTCTTAGTTTTTATTAATAGTTTCTTAGTTCTATGTATAAGAATGACATATAGTGTAGTAACATGTGTTTTAACATGTAACATGTGTTTTAAAAAAAAATATTTTTTCCCCTCTTATTTCTTTAATATATTTTACCCCGCCTATTTTAAAGTTCTTCACCTTTGGTGTGTTTATTTTTCTTTTCTCTTTTTTTTCATTAGCTGTTTTAAAACTGACACTGCATTTTGCTCGCGTTCAGTTGTTCTGCTTTGTTGCAGTGCTTGCGTTAATCGCTCAATTATTAGCTTTTGCTTTGTTTGTTATTAACGCGGTGTCGTTACTATTTTACATGAAACATTAATGAACTACATTTTATAGGACCGTACATTACATTACATGTTTTGTAATAATTTTATTTTATAGGTTTAAGAAGAATATTTTACAATCTTTAAGGCAATTATTTTTGTCTTAGATTTATTTGACTTTTATATCTATGTCTGCATCGAGGTGCAGATATGATTTTTAAATTGTGGTTATGCATAAACTAAGTCTTTATGCATAGATTTCATGTGCATGTATTTCTATAATAAATGCAAATGCAATAGCCATGAAACGAAACAGCTACTTTTCATGTACCGTATATTACCAATAAAAATGAATACCAAGGGTTCAATTTCAAAATTTTAGAAAAGAAATGACTTCGAATTTAATTACGAATTTATTTTACTATATTTTTATTTCTTTTACTATAAGTTTTCTTTTTGAAACGCTATTCTGATCTTCTATTTACTTTCTTGTTGAATTTTTCTTGATTTCCTGTCCTAAGTCTGAAATTAAAATTTTAAATTTCGCTAATACTTTTGATTTTACGTTCCTCGCAAATGCTTTTATATCAGTAATATATCCTGCTAAATTAAGACTAATGCTCCCTGCTTTGTATCGTGAAATTGAGAAAAATTGCTTTTATAATCGAAGTGACCATGCTAACTGTGTGATTAGCAAGGTGATTAGTAAAACTCTGCTCCTATTTCTATTGTCCCCTTTGCTTTATTGGTTAATTTATTCACGGTTTTATTCACTATCGTTTTGTCCTCTTGTTGTTCTTATTTTTTTTTCTTTTGTTCTTAGTGTACCTAATATTTTTGTCTCTATCTTATTTATAGTTTATAACTCATTCATATCTATGTATTCTATCCTATTATATTAACTGATTTTGGCCTACTCCTAATAACGTGATTATTGTAAATAACTTAATTTAATGTCTCCTAACCCTATTTTCCTAGTTCAGTGATTCTGATGGATTCCTATGTAATTGTCTAATTAATCCTATACTCCTATTTAATTGCTATTATATAACTTAAGTAAGTTATTGTGGAATGGCTTTTCTCTTCCCTTAATATTTAAAACTGTAGTAATTGGACTTTTACCCCCTTATAAACGATAAACGCTCTGTCCGTCTAGCACTCTTTTTGTTTTGTGCTTTTCGTAGTTTTGACGTTACTAACAAACAAAATACCAACAAAATACGAAAAGCACAAAACAAAACGGGTGCTAGACGGACAGAGTGTTTATCGTTTATAAGGGCCTTAATCTTTACTACTTTATATGGCCCTATCCATATTGGAGAAAACTTATTTTTCCTAGTTTGATTCTCCTATTTTAAATTTTACTAAATTTACTTTATTGTCATACTGCATCTTAGCTACCTGTTTCGCTAAATCCTGATTCTTTCTCACTATTTCGTGAGCCCTCTGTATTTGGAATTTTTATACCTTGTTCGGATCTTCGGCATTATATACCGGACTACACTTTCTTTTTAAGTTAGTCGGCATTCCTGTATCGAATCCAAATAAAGTGCGAAACGGTGTTTGTTTCGTCGTAATGTGGGGTGTGTGGTTGTGAACATGCATAGCTGCAGTTAACCATTGATCTCAATTCGACCCGTCTTCTTTTGCAAAACTACGCAAGTATTCCGCTAACGGTCTGTGGCTTCTCTCTAATGAACCATTAGCTTGTGGATGGTAAGGCGTGATATGTAATTTCTTGATACCTAATAATTTGCATGTATCTGAGAACAACCTTGAAATGAAATTTGTTCCGTTATCTGTAATTAAAATTCGCGGAATCCCGTAACGCGTAATTACTTCGTCGTAGAACGCCCTGGCAACCGTACCTGCTTCCGCGTCTGGGATAGCTGTACATGCCATAAATTTTGAAAATCATCTTGAAATGTTAAAATATATTTGTTACCGGATACGGTTTCTGGTAGAATACCTACTATGTCCATGTTAACTTTATCAAGTGGCCGCATTGGTGTATCCGTTAGCACCATGGGCATTTTTGTCAATTTTGAGCTTTTGTTAGCTTGGCATTTCGGACAGTTTTTGATGAATTCCTTTACTTGTTTTTGCATTCCGGGCCATCTGAATTGTTTTCGGATTCTTAAATATGTTTTCACCGCACCCTGATGTCCTCCCAGTGGTGAATTGTGAAAGTCTTTAATCACTGTTTCTATTTGTTTCGGGTCGGACAGCAATGTTGCTGTGTTATTTGTTCCGTTTCCCGGTTCCTCATCATCCTTGTCGACTTCAACGGTTGTTCCTTGTTGTTGGCCTTGGTTCGCTGTTTTTGACCGTGTTTGTACGGCTCCTATTGTTCTGCGGTTTTCCTGAGTTTTTCTTGTTTTTCTTGCCTGGCTTATATAAGATTTCAAAATCGTATTCTGACAATTTGTGTCTAAGCCTTGCCAGTCTTGAGGTTTGGTCCTTTAAATTGGCTATTCCCTTTAGTGGTTGATGGTCAGTAAAAATTTTGAAATGTCTCCCTAAGAGATATGCTCTGAAGTTTTTTGTTGCCCAAACTATCGCCAAGAATTCCTTCTCTATTCTCTTTTCTGTGTCGCTCAGCGCTCGGCTAGCAAACGCTATTGGTCTATCTTCGCCTACCTCTCCTTGCGAAAGTACTGCGCCCAACGTTTCGTTACTTGCGTCGGTCGTTAACAGAAATTCTTTTGAAAAATCTGGATATGCCATCACTGGCGGTGACATGACAGCTTCTTTTAATCGTTCAAATGCTTGCTGGCAGCCTTCTGTCCAGATAAATTTTGCGTCTTTCCGTAGTAATTTGTTGATAGGTAGCGCTATCTTAGCTGTGTTGTCAATAAATTTCCTGTAGTAATTTATTAGTCGAAGAAATGCTTGTACCTGTTTTCTGTTTCTCGGTACTCCTATGTTCTTTACACATTCTACCTTGTAGGTGTCTGGTAAAGCACCATTTTCTGAGCATTTGTGCCCTAAATAAACTCCTTTCTTATAAACGATAAACACTCTGTCCGTCTAGCACCCGTTTTGTTTTGTGCTTTTCGTAGTTTTGACGTTACTAACAAACAAAATACCAACAAAATACGAAAAGCACAAAACAAAACGGGTGCTAGACGGACAGAGTGTTTATCGTTTATAAGGGCCTTAATCTTTACTACTTTATATGGCCCTATCCATATTGGAGAAAACTTATTTTTCCTAGTTTGATTCTCCTATTTTAAATTTTACTAAATTTACTTTATTGTCATACTGCATCTTAGCTACCTGTTTCGCTAAATCCTGATTCTTTCTCACTATTTCGTGAGCCCTCTGTATTTGGAATTTTTATACCTTGTTCGGATCTTCGGCATTATATACCGGACTACACTTTCTTTTTAAGTTAGTCGGCATTCCTGTATCGAATCCAAATAAAGTGCGAAACGGTGTTTGTTTCGTCGTAATGTGGGGTGTGTGGTTGTGAACATGCATAGCTGCAGTTAACCATTGATCTCAATTCGACCCGTCTTCTTTTGCAAAACTACGCAAGTATTCCGCTAACGGTCTGTGGCTTCTCTCTAATGAACCATTAGCTTGTGGATGGTAAGGCGTGATATGTAATTTCTTGATACCTAATAATTTGCATGTATCTGAGAACAACCTTGAAATGAAATTTGTTCCGTTATCTGTAATTAAAATTCGCGGAATCCCGTAACGCGTAATTACTTCGTCGTAGAACGCCCTGGCAACCGTACCTGCTTCCGCGTCTGGGATAGCTGTACATGCCATAAATTTTGAAAATCATCTTGAAATGTTAAAATATATTTGTTACCGGATACGGTTTCTGGTAGAATACCTACTATGTCCATGTTAACTTTATCAAGTGGCCGCATTGGTGTATCCGTTAGCACCATGGGCATTTTTGTCAATTTTGAGCTTTTGTTAGCTTGGCATTTCGGACAGTTTTTGATGAATTCCTTTACTTGTTTTTGCATTCCGGGCCATCTGAATTGTTTTCGGATTCTTAAATATGTTTTCACCGCACCCTGATGTCCTCCCAGTGGTGAATTGTGAAAGTCTTTAATCACTGTTTCTATTTGTTTCGGGTCGGACAGCAATGTTGCTGTGTTATTTGTTCCGTTTCCCGGTTCCTCATCATCCTTGTCGACTTCAACGGTTGTTCCTTGTTGTTGGCCTTGGTTCGCTGTTTTTGACCGTGTTTGTACGGCTCCTATTGTTCTGCGGTTTTCCTGAGTTTTTCTTGTTTTTCTTGCCTGGCTTATATAAGATTTCAAAATCGTATTCTGACAATTTGTGTCTAAGCCTTGCCAGTCTTGAGGTTTGGTCCTTTAAATTGGCTATTCCCTTTAGTGGTTGATGGTCAGTAAAAATTTTGAAATGTCTCCCTAAGAGATATGCTCTGAAGTTTTTTGTTGCCCAAACTATCGCCAAGAATTCCTTCTCTATTCTCTTTTCTGTGTCGCTCAGCGCTCGGCTAGCAAACGCTATTGGTCTATCTTCGCCTACCTCTCCTTGCGAAAGTACTGCGCCCAACGTTTCGTTACTTGCGTCGGTCGTTAACAGAAATTCTTTTGAAAAATCTGGATATGCCATCACTGGCGGTGACATGACAGCTTCTTTTAATCGTTCAAATGCTTGCTGGCAGCCTTCTGTCCAGATAAATTTTGCGTCTTTCCGTAGTAATTTGTTGATAGGTAGCGCTATCTTAGCTGTGTTGTCAATAAATTTCCTGTAGTAATTTATTAGTCGAAGAAATGCTTGTACCTGTTTTCTGTTTCTCGGTACTCCTATGTTCTTTACACATTCTACCTTGTAGGTGTCTGGTAAAGCACCATTTTCTGAGCATTTGTGCCCTAAATAAACTCCTTTCTTAAAAATTTGCATTTCTCTGTATTCAGTTTCAAATGTTGTTCACGTAATTTCTGTAATACTGAATATAATCTTTGTTGGTGTTGTCTCAGATTTCTACCGTATATCACTATGTCATCTAAATAAACAAAACAGTCTATGCCTTGTAGACCTGTTAGGATATGATTCATTATCCTTTGAAATGTTGCTGGGGCACCTGTTAGCCCAAATGGCATTCGATTGAATTCGAAGTACAATAGTCCTGTACTGAACGCTGTTTTTTCCTTGTCCCTGTCATCGACTAAAACTTGGTGATATCCACTCGCCAAATCTAGCGTTATAAAATATCTGCTATGGCCTAATTGCTCTAAAATTTCGTCGATGCGCGGAATTGGAGAAACTTGTTTGATTGTAGCTTCATTTAGTTTCCTGTAGTCTATTACGAGTCTCCATTTTGTCTCGCCGTCCTTGCCACTTTTCTTGGGCACTAAAAGTAATGGTGAGTTCCACGGTGATGTGCTATGTGTCATTATAAGGACCGGTCTAGTGAGTATTGAGTGTGTCCATGTGTGTGTGTGTGTGTGTGTGTGTTAGACCGGTCCTTATTTCTTTTTTTTCGAATTCGTATGACGGCAAGCGCTAAAACCATTTTATTTGATCCTAAAAATACACAAAAAAAATTTGAGCTTGATTTGAGCTAAAAATATTCGTTTTAGTCTCACAAAGCATAAAAAAAAATTTGACAACGATTGGATAATTTTTAGCCGTGCCCCCGCCAACATTGAAATTTCTCATAATAAAAACAAAAAGGTGCTTGGGGCACGGCTAAAAATTATCCAATCGTTGTCAAATTTTTTTTTATGCTTTGTGAGACTAAAACGAATATTTTTAGCGCTTGCCGTAACATATATTCGAGAAAATAAATTTGTCCATATAAATAAGGACCGGTCTAAAACACACATACTAAAAGAATCGATGCGAAGCTAAAAAAAAATGTTTAGATCGCTGGTGGGATTTGAACCTACGATCTGCGGTTTCCTAAGCTTGGGTTTATTTTTTATAAAAGAAAAAAAAGAATATTTTCTTTGCTGCTGGTGGGATTTGAACTTATGATTATTTGCCGTATTCTGTTGATTAATGCCGCGACTGCGCTGCGACTGCGTTTATGCTTGTTTTTCCTTTGTTTTGTTTTATTCATTTCTGTATCTTGATATGTTTTAGCTTTCTTATATTTCTAGCGGTCTGCGTGGAAGATGTAACTGCTTTGTATGGTTTCGAGTGTATCTATGGCTAACTCTACCATTTCTTCGATGTTTTTCTCCGTCACATTGAGCATATAAATTCTCAATGCGGCGTTGTTAAGCCCTGATTTAAAGAATTTCTCGACGGCCCCTTCCACCATACTCAAAATTGCCATATCTCCTTTTCCGTTATATTTCGTTCGAACTAACTCAACTGCCTGTGTTCGTAGGGTGTTTAGGCGTCTTGCAAACTGTCGCATATCCTCGTTAAGTAACTGGTTACAACTTTGGATCGCTGTTAACACTGAGTCCAAGGAGACCGTTGGTAAATATGCTCTTTTTATGGTGAGGTAGAATTCCTCGAGGCTATTCAATCGCTGTGACATAACTAAATCATACGCATCCCCATGTAGTCTTTGCTTAATGCAGTCTATGTAGTCCTGAATATTGTCTTTACCCATTTCTCTTGCGGCTAATTCGCACCCGTGTATGAATTTATACACTTCGCCGCGTAAGTCTGGCGAATGTGTTCCAGAAAAGAGTGGTACCAGCCTATTTGTATTTTTAGCTATCTCTCCAATACCCATTCTGGTTTGATCTTTTGTTGTCTTAATTTGTGGAAGAGACTTTGCGTTGCCGTCCTTCGGACTCACTGCGGACGTATTTGGTTCCTTGTGATAGAGTGACTTATTGTGATCTAGCGACGTTTCCTGACTTAGAAGTCTATTCTGCTATTTTAGCTCTTGTATTCGTCTATTTGCCTCTTCTAAGGAAGTACAGTCTTCCCTTGATTTCTGTGCAAATCCCTGTTCTAATGTTCTATTCAATGCTTATTCGGTTAGTCCCCTCTTCTCTAATAATTCTCTTAGTTTTACGTTCTCACACTCTAATTTCTTGAGTATATCTTCCTGAAACACTTTATCAACTAAATAATTATCGTACCTATTCTTCAGCGCGTTAAATTCTGATTCCCATGCTTTTGAATCTGTCTTATTATCTTTTATCTGGTTTAGGAATATAAGCAACTCCTCTACTATCGCGTCTGCTCTTTCTACACTTGTAAGGTCTCCTAACTCCTCTACTCTAGACTTTATCAATTCTAAGTTCTCTTTGTTGCCTACTGTCCGTTTTAAAATTGCCCAATATTTACATATAAACTCCCCCAACTGGCATTTTAGATCCTTATGGGTTCTCTCTAATTCTATATACGCTTGCTCCTGCAACGATTCGGCCATTAATTAAAAGAACGACATATAGTTCAGTGGGTTTTCATTATTTATGTTGTTTTCTTAATATTGAAAAGTTAAATTCATGTTGAGGTGTTGGATTCAGAATGTTGTAGAACGGCTACTTAGTGCCGCCAATTAACGTTTCATCGTTTTATTAAACGTTTAATTTTTTTATACTACTCGTATACTTTTAAAACGCGAAACAATTAACAAAACAATTAAATTTTTCATATCGAGCTTCAATTTCCTTAATGGCTTATATTTCTTGCACGCTTCGTTTACCGAGCGTGCTGTAAACATTCGCTGTACATCTGTTCAGCTTTGTTTCAAGCAGAGACGAAGCGTCAAAATTTTCGTGACTTCGCTGTTCAGCTTTGTTTCAAGCAGAGCCGAAGCGTCAAAATTTTTGTGACTTCGCTGAGGTAATTTAAGACCTCACAGAAAGGAACGAACGACCTGCCTCTATTTTTTAACGGCCAACAAAACTGCAACGTTTGCAATCTCGAATTCGGACGATTAACCTAGTGAGCTCGTTTGAGTTATTTCTTTGTTAATTGCTTGCTATCCTTGATTGTTTTTATCAGCCAGCAATTGTTATTGAAGAAATTAATAACGTGGCTTTGATTCTCCTGTGATATGAAGTCTTTAACGCTTTACTTTAAATATTTACATTTTTATTTTGGTTTTTGAACTAACCCAAAAAAATTTTATTTTATTGTTTCAATTTTTTGTAAATTCCGACTATTACTTTCTTGCGACTTTTCATACATTTACGACTGTATGACGTATTAGTTAGAAAAATGTGCGACTCTGAAACCAAATTAAATGTTAAAATTTATTTAACCTGCGAATTTGGTGTCAAATGTCTAAGACACATCCGAAAACGATAGAACGAAAACTTAACTCTACGCGTTTTGTTTTTGTTTTAATGAATTCCTGTTTTTAACTAATTGCGTTTATCGATTATACTTTATCACGTTAAGTAGAATTTATTTAAGTTAATAAAGTACTCCTGATTTTCGCTAATTTGTTACTCACAGTAACCAACAACGTAAATTTGAAATTTTTGAATTTGACTTATAAAAATTCGTCTTTAATTAAATGTTATACATTTCCCTGCATTGAACTTTTATTCACTTTCTAAACATGCCAAGTCACTCCCTTATTTATTTATTTAATTTTATTTACATTTAAGTCGAGTTCCGATCTACTTTATTCTAAAGTTAATTCGATTTAAATTTTTGTTTAATATCAATTTTTATATGTATGTTTCAATTTTTACTTTGAATTGAATTGCATCTTGTTTTGATTTCTAGTCAATTTTAAGTTAATATAAAATTGTTCAAATTTGCTTAATTTTTAATTCAATTGTTTGAAAATTAAATTACAACTTGGTAAAAGGTTAGTTTTAAGATTGTCTAACTTTCCATTAAATATTAATGCAGTTTGATTTCCTTAAATTTTTTCTTTGTTTGTTTCCCTTAATTTTAATTTTAGGTGAATTTCAAGTTAATTTAAAATTGTTTAACTTGTTTGTTTAAAATTCGTTTTCGTTATATTTTAAAATTAGTCCTCTACTAAATAAATTTTAAACCTATGAAATAGCTTCCCGAGTGAAAAGGGTCGACCTCAGTAAAGATTTTTGTCCGGCTAATGCCTAGGACAAGGGGACAAGTTTGCCGTGCTTTACGCTGGCATCCTTTTGATGAAACCCGAAGAATTTTTAGCTGAAAGTTATTTTATGGTTCATATAATATAATATTATAATATATTTTAATATATTAAAAGAATTAAACTTTTTTAATTCTATTAGTATCGTTTTCACTTTTTTCCTTTTCAACTTTTCCTAATTGTTTTTTTCTAATTCTATTTTTCACTTCTTTAATTTCACTGTTTTAATTTTCCCTGAAATTATTGTTTCACTTTTTTACGAATTTTTCTTTTTTAAAACTCGTTCCTCGCTCTTAATTTTAACTTTAATTAACTTTTAATTTATAACTTTCCTTTTCATCTATAACTTGCTGCAGTTTTTCAATTAACTGCTACAAAGTTGTTATTCCACTTTTTTTTTAACCTTTCTTTGCGAAATTCATTGCTAACCTATTGTTTCACCTTTCACTTCAATCTTTTTCCTCATCTACTAGTCTTACTTATTTCACTTTGCGTTTTATTATTATTATTTTTATTATTATTTCACTTTTGTATTTCCTAGTAAACTTTCTTATTTCACTTTTAGTTACTTTATTCTACTTACTTTTTCCTTAATTCGAGCGATCCTCGGCTCGAAAAATCCGGCTGCGCCAATTTGTTGTAGTGTCCCTCTGGGGTTATCTTCTAGCTGGTCGTTGTCCTTTGTGCAACGAATAAAACGCCTTGTTGTTGAGCTTCTTATTGCCTTTTTTATTATTAACACTTTTCTTATCGTTCCTGATTTTACACAATTTTAACTCTTATAATAAAATTAACCTTAGGTAGTATCTCTCGTGATACTTTTCCTTATAACTTATCTTCGAGTTACACTACTTTTTATTTACACTCTTACTTAGTTTCGTCTTACCACTATTTTTATTAATCCTATTTTAAAAGCTAACACGCGACTTTAACGCGACTATCAACGACTTCTTCGTTTGGATTTTACTACAAGACTGCCGTTGGAATCTTTTCTATTTTCCACCTTGGCTCGGTTGACACACCCGTCGACCGAACCAAAGTGGGTCAGTATGCCGTGTTTCGCAATTTCCATTATTTCACAATATTAAAATTGTAATATTCGCAGAATCAATACGCGGAAGAAAATCGTTCTCAATTTAATTCTTCCGCGTGTGGATTCTGATCGTTGGTTATTTTAAACCAAGCGTTTTAATGGTTTGAAAGCTATCTTCCACAATGCACTCCAATCGCCACGCGCTATGCATTTTAGGGTTTGGAGGCTCGCTACTAAATGCCAGCTTCCACAATCCATTCCAATTGCAAAGCTCTATGGTTTTCATGGTTTGGAAGCTCGCTACTAAATGCTAGCCTCCACGATCCATTCCAGTTGCCAAGCTCCGGTTGCTGACTTGGCTTTAGCAGTTAATTAAACCAAAGCTTGACTAAACCAAAGTAAACTAAAGCTTCGGGCTTACCAAGCAAAGTGCTGTGGTTGCATTAATGTGAACTTGGCCTTGACTCACTCGCGGAGTAGTATTATGAAACGATAATACTGGCCTTGAAAGTTCTTATCTCCCGGAACTGGAAATTGCGATCGCGACATACAACAGTACCAATCCTCGTCACCAACTGTCTTGTACCAATTCTCGTCACCAACTGTCCTTTCTAATTCGTTTGCCGTGACCGTCGACCACACTGCCGATATCGCCGTCTCGCTCCCTCCCATCATGGTCGGCCCTCTGAGCAAGTGCCGTAGCATGGCGTGATGTAAAGTTCATACAAAAAAAACCTTTTGGTTTTTAAGATCACGCCATGCTACGGGACCCGCTCTGTTCGACACAAGGTGGGGAGAGCAAGACACCGACATCTGCAATGCGGCACCGCGAAATGGGTGAACTGAGGTGAACTGAACACAGGGTGAACCGAGTTTTGCTGTGATCACTGTGACCCACAGGGTGAGTCCAAAGGCTAACCCCACAAACTCTTGAAGCGCTTTCGTGTACTACTTCCGAAATAACAGTTTGGGGTGATGTCAATTCCAATGTTTTAAGCAACAGTGAATCAAAATATTTTGTGGAATCCATGTCATCTAATCTTAAATTAACGATCAAGGCAACGCCATCTCACTACTCTAGTCGATCATGTAATCATATAGATCTTGTACTTGTTACTGAAATGTGTAATGTACGTCAGTATCAGCAGTTTAGTCACCCTTGTTTTTCCATGCACGATCTTCTATGTACGACATATTCCTTTCATCGAGCTGATACGTCTCCCACTATTAATAAGGTTAACTTCAGAAACTATAATCACATAACAATTTATCATTACAACATGATTTGACATTAATAAACTGGGAAAGTAGTTATTATATGCCGTTGATATATGATCAAGCTGAATTCATAACCAGCAATCTTAACTCCTTATATAATAAACACGTCCCAGTTATTACCAAAGTGATTAGGCACAATAGACCTGTTTGGCGAAACCATTATATCTTCCTCCTCATGCGTTAGCGTGATGCGCATCATCATACAAGAAGTGGTAGAACTTGAAACTCGATGAATATAACATCATCATATCATCATCTGTATCGACATCTTCGCAGTCAAGTAATCTCCAAAATAAGAACTTCTAAGGTTAAATTTTTTGGTATGAAAAAAAATTACATACATACATACATTACGACATACCAAAAGATATTGACTATGAAGAGATTAATGCCCGGCTCTTATCACATCAAAAAAATTGCGCCTCTTCTGCTAGTTACGCTTTATCTTATTTTCGTCTTAATGAGCACGCTGAAAAGTTTGGTCTCGCTTGTGTTAACGACCGTCAAGTTTAAAAGCTCTTCTGTCAGTAAAATCAAATGCCACAGGCTTGACGGGATTAGTCCTAAATTTGTTAAACTTATATAGCCGTTGTTAAAATTGTTTACGTATATTTTTAACTCAATTATAATAACTTCGGTATTCCGGTATACCGGTATTCGGTATTCAACAGTGTGGAAGTATATGAAAATTATTCCAATTCCAAACGGTAGCAATGTTCGCGCAAATGACTTTAGAGCAATATTGATATTGCCTTATCTTTCCAAGGCCATTGAAAGGTTAGTTTGCGAACAAATTCTTCATTTCACCTGATGACCTTCAGCTGATCTTTAGTTACGCAATTAATGAAATAAGAACCTCAAGTAATTTGCTTAAGGATGATCTTGCATCGATAAGTGCTTGGGCATGTCGAAATGGATTAAGCATCTATTTCGTTAAATCTAAAATGTTGCGAATCTATAAGAAACAATTAGAACCATCCTTGTTACCGGATGTATTGGGAATTGCATATTGAATATGTAGTGTCATCCAAAAACCTCAGAATGGTTTTCAAGGACACACTTTCAACACATGTCAAAGCTAATATTGGTAAAGTGTATGGTGGGCTAACATGATAGACGGAATTAATATGTGCGATGCGCTGTTGAAACGCCATGAAATCGAGCCTTTTTTTTAAACGTGTCATAACCGCTGATGAGAAATGGGTGACGTATGATAATTAGAAGCGTCAAAAAGAATCGGGCAAATCGTGTATGATGGGACTGGAAAGGAATCGTCCACCATGAGCTACTTCCAGTTGGTCGAACAATTGATTCTCAACTGTATTGAACAACTACAGAGATTACGACAGGTAATGGAAAGAAAACGTCCGGAATTGACTAATAGGAAAGATGTTGTGATCTACCATGACCACACACTTCTTTGATGACCCGTCAAAAATTGGGAGAGTTTAATTGGGAAGTTTTGATGCATCCACCATATAGTCTAGACATAGCACCCTTAGACTACCACTTGTTCCGATTTCTGCAAAACTCTCTGATTGGAATTAAGCTGCTTTTAAAAGAAGCCTGTGGAAACCACTTGATTAAGTTTTTCAACCAGAAACCACAGAAGTTCTTCACTAATGGCTCTATCTAAGAAATAGCAAAACACTGTAGATAACCATGTAGCATATTTGGTTTAAATAAATTAATTTTAAGATTATAAGAAAACCAGTTGAGTTTTACTAAAAAAACGCTACTCAACTTTTTCGCAGACCCTATATTATTGGACTCCATTCCCAAGTCAACAAAACTAAGTTGACGCTGCTACCGCATCAGAAATCTGGATAGGGAGTGGAGCATTGCATCCCGTTCCGATGGAGTACTAAAATGTATAATTATAATTATTAATTTGTTGTAGGGCATAGCTGTTCATCTAAATCCTCTAGGTTTTCATTCGCCAGCGTCGACTCACCAGCAAGTATAGCGTCTGCAGCGATCGCCCGTCTTTCAACAGCATCAAAGCAATACCTCAATTTGTTTAAGTCCGTCATAGTGTTCTCATAATTTTTTGGAAAAACTTCATCAAAGCCATTACACTGTTTTCTACCAAGGCCGCAAGTCGGAAAATGTTTTATCCAGTTCACTTATTTGCGCAAAAATAATTGACTCCATTTGAGCTATACTTAGTAGGGACCTAAATATTGTTACAACATTGAACACCCCCATTCTAATAGAAGAATTGAACACACCCTGTTATTAGCACATGGCTCATGAAATATTACCTGTAAAGCGGGAATTCAAAATTGTTTCAGATTTCACCATGGAATGGTCCGATAACGATAACCGTATCGCTGTTACAGCGCTTTTTACGTGTGAAATGAAAAAATGCGATATTTTCAAGACGCTTCACCTGCTCGGGATTAGTCGAATGTTCGTCTACCGGTGCATTAAACTGTTTGAGGAGACTGGATATGTTAAAGACCGCCAGTGGTCGGGCCGTCCACGCACAGTTCGAGCTCTGTAGAGCTCAGGCTCTACAGGAGTAGGATCAGAACAGTTAAGATGGACTCATGGCAGGAATATTACGGCTCTGTGTGCGAAGTAAGCGAGACAGCAAGACTACGCAGAATACTTGCCCGGGAAAGGCTTTATCCTAAGGTCAGATGACTCGTGGATGTAAAGCAGCCGTGAGACCCTGGAAGTGCTTTGTGACAAGCACTTTCCAGCTTACCCTGACCACGATTTAGAAGCGGAGTTACAAAGCAGTACTCCAAGTTTGAACTGTGGAACAGCAGTAAGTCCAACGTGGGGTGCAGTTGGTGACATTGTGGACGAGGACAGGGTGAAGTGGGCGGTTGGATCGTTCAGTCCCTTCAAGTCAGCGGGACAAGACGGCATTATACTGTCCATGCTGCAAAAGTCTCTAACTTTAATCTTACCGCTGCTCATCGAAATTTGTAGAGGGTGCCTTAGGAAGAAGTATGTCCCGAGGGAAGTAAGGGTCGTTTTCATACCTAAGGCAAGAATGCCATCCCACTTCTCCGCTAACAACTACAGACCCATCTGTCTTTCGTCATTCTTGCTGAAGACGCTAGAGAGGTTGGTGGATCTGCACATCAGAAACAGGATCACACATAGACTGTGCCAGCCTCAACATGCCTACATGAAAGGCAAACCAGTTGAGAGCGCACTGCATCAGGTGGTGTCCACGATAGAGAAATCATTTGGAAACAGGGAATACACTTCGAAGTGGGCAGACAAGACTGGTCTTGGGACGAACGCAGCCAAGACCGAGATTGTCCTCTTCACAAGGGAATACAAGATACCGGACTTTAGGAGGCCCCGTTCATGGTGGGCACAGCAGGCAAAAGCCAGTTCAGGCTTAGAGAATTCAATATCGGCAATGAGGCCCAGCTCGAACATGCCAGCGTACTACAGAAGCTTAGGCTGCTAAACTCTGGTTAAGGGTTGGATCTGTCTGCTCCAACGGACTACATTCTTCCGAGACCTGAGTATGAGGGCAGACCAACGGTACTCCTACCAAGTAGGGAGGACTGGTCGACAGGGGATCTAATCCCCCAAGGTGTTATTGCAATCTTCACGGACGGATCAAAGACCGTGGAAGATACCGGGGCTGATTTCTATTACAGCACGCTGCAGGTTGAGCGCCATTACAGAGTGTATGACTACTGTAGCGTGTTCCAAGCCGGCGAGTTTCCGATCGAGCGGGCGGCAAAGTTTGTCCTGTAGGAACGGATATCAAACACCGATATACACTTCTTCCGATATACACCGATATACAAGCAGGCCGCTCTGCTTGCGTTGAACTACGTGGTGGTAAAATCAAAGGTTGTGTCAAAATGCAGAGGGAAGGTCGGAGAACTTAAGGCACAATGTCAGACTCTGTGGGGTTCCAGGTCACTCTATTATAGAGGACAATGAACAGGCGGATCGTATGGCAAGGGTGGGATCCTCAACAAGACTCGCAGAAGCTGATCCGTTGGTATACCGATTTCATTCCAGGCTAAAGAAATTGAAACCGTGGCAACGCACGCAGCCAATCGCGCCTGGATAAGTAGGGCAGATTGTACTACGACCCGGTCTCTATGGCCAAGAATTAATCTGAGAAACTCGGGGACACACTTCTCCTTACCGAGGGAGCAGCTGAGAGTCGGAGTTAGAGTGGTCACGGGGCACTGCCCAATAGGTCCAATGGTTTCTAGATGGAAACCTGGAGCTGTAATTGATCACTGCCGGTGCTGTAATGAGATAGACGAGGAGGAGACTATAACCCATCTGCTATGCTAGAGTCCGGGCCTATCACGAAGCCGCCTCCAGATGGTGGGGGCTGGGTTCCTCGATAATCTGTCGGAGCTCGCAGAACTACCGGTTTCTAGCCCCCTAAAGTTAATAAAGAGCGCCGGTCTGACTTTCACGCGGCCCTTACCTGACCAATACAGTGAGGGTCTGGCAGCGGGGGCTGGAGACCCGGTGCGCGGATAAAGAGTTCCCACCGATAGATTTATGGGCAATCACAATGGGCCGACTAGGCCTAGATGTTGGTAATTCCCCTATGGAGATTACAAGTCGTACCTACCTATCCAAAACTTTAAAGAATAAAAACATTAACCGTACATTTTAAAGTGTATTATATTTGCGTTTGCATATTTGCAAGTTCTATTAAAGTTATATTTTAGAAACATTTTTATTATCAAAATTTTTACAAAAATCAAGGAAAATGTCTAAACTGCTTTTTTACAAAAAAGCAGCCTTTGCATTGAATAACTTTTGCACTCTTGCCACTCTGGCTTAATTTCTTTATGGTTCCCTGTCTTATATTGGTCCAGGATTCCAACAATGCATTCCACATTTCCTCTTTCGACGTAGTCGCTTTTTCTCGCACCTTTCCGTCCAGCTCATCCCATAGAAGCTCTATTGGATTCAGATCGGGTTACTGGGCATGCCAAATCATATTCGTTAATATTCCTGATATTTTTTTGTTCTCTAGATATCCTCAGCACAATTTGAAACTGTGTTTGGGAATGTCTGATGGTATGGCATTGTAGTATCTTTCGATACTCCCCCTTCCGCATAATTCCATCGATTCGAATTAAATCGACTACTCCATTGCTTGAGAAGCGTCCTCAGACCATTACGGAACCGCCAACAATGAAGTGTTTCATTTTTGGTATTACACACTCGGGCAGCATCTCCTTGGGCACTACGTCTGCCAAAAATTCTTTGATTTAACCCAAACAGCTCTAATTTGGATACATCGATCCAAAGAATATTTTTGTCCTCTTCGGTACATTCCTTATTGAAGCCCATTAAAGTCTTTTTATTTTGTGGTCGAAGTAAGAGAACTCTTCGAAATTTTTAATGCTAACGTTCTCGTATCGCGATAATAGCTACACTACGTTCTCATAATACTCACTTTTGAGACCCAATGTTCTGGGTATGTATCTCTTTCCTCTTTATGACCTTATCCGTATTGATGGGACCATGAATAACCAGTACAAACAAATTTTAGAAGAGCACACTATACCATCGGCATTGCGCTTAGTTGGACCTGGATTCATCTTGATGCAAGATAATGATCCCTAGCATTCCTCTAACCTCTGTCGAGGATATTTGGAAGTAGAAGAACAAAGAAGTACATTAAGGAATATGAAACGACCTGCCCAGTCACCTTACCTAAACCCCATACAGCCTAAACCCCAAAAAAACCTTTGGGATATTCTGCAAGAAGCCTGGAGATCCATACCACTCAAAAATATTCAAAACCTAATCGAAAAGATGTTTAGCGATTTCCTCTACTCGCTAATTTATTTACAATAATAATTACAAACAAAACAATAATATATTTAAAATCTTATATGCTATGTATGTACGTATGTCTGCCTCCAGCTCAAAACTCCCAGAAGAAGGAAAAAAGAAAGTCTTCCATTTCTAAGACGAATGACTGTCAGCGAACAACTGACATGCAGACTCTGACGTGGAGATGGCGCTTCAGTCGACTAGGTCGCCACATCACTCCCCTCCCCTCCCCAAGTGTTGAGCTCTGCGCTACACTTTTCTCGAAAAAGGCTGGCTTCAATCGCTCGGTGGAAACAGTTGTGGCTTTTCCGTCAACGTTGACCTTGAATAAGTAGTCAGAAACCCTTTCGATGACCGCATATGGGCCCTGGTACGGTGGCTCGCACGGCTTCTTGGTAGCATCGACCCTTACGAAGACATGTGTTCATTGGTGCAACGTCTTGTGCGCGAAGGCCTTTCGTTTGTTTTGGTGTGCTGATGGAGCCGATTTGACCAGTCGCATTTGCTCCCTCAGTTTGTCGACAAAGTACCTAGGCTGAACCTTTAATTCTTCGTCGATGAAAAACTCAACTGGTATTCGGAGTTGCGTGTCGTACACCAGCTCTGCTGCAGAAGAATTTATGTCATCCTTGTAGCTTACTCTTACCCCCAGCATTACCGAAGGCAATATCTCTATCCAGTTGCTAACGTTGTGGTACATGATATCGGCTTTGAGAGTCCGGTGCCATCGTTTAACCATTTCATTAGAGGCACGGCACGGTGGTATGCCGTTGTTTAATTCTATTACTGCCTAGTAAAATAGTCATGGCGTCAAAAAGCTGGGATTCAAATTGCGACCCTCCGTCTGACGTTATGTTGCTGGGCATACCGAATCGTACTACTCAATGAACGTAAAAGGCGTTCAGCACTGTATTTGCTTTAATGTCTTTTAGGGACACGGCCTCCGGCCAGCGCGAAAATCTGTCGATCATTGTGAGTACATATCTGAATCCATTACACAGCTACCTGACAACTAAATCCATGTGCACGTGGCGAAATCGTTCACTCGATATCTTGATATGCTGTGCTGGGTTTTTGGCATGTCTTGCCACTTTGCTCCGTTGGCAGCTGAAACATGTGCGAGCCCAGGTGGTGATGTCTGCATTCATTCTTGGCCAGACTTAACTTCGACCGATTAAGCGTTTCGATACTCGGGTGCGATAAACTCTGCATGTTGTCGAAAATTTGCTTATGCATTGATTTGGGTGCATATATGCGAAAACTTGGTCCCGGTATGTCTCAATGCACTGCGGTTTCCGTGCTGTCGATACGTAGCTTTCTGAGATGAAGTGATGTTGCTTCAGGAGTTCCAGCAACTCTTCATCTTTTGCCTGCTCTTGTTCTAGCAGCTCTGCGTTGATTACAACCGGGACGTCGATAGTCTGCACCCTAGATAACGCATCAGCCACTACGTTTTCGTCGCCTGCAATGTAAACTATTTTAGCGGTGTATTGACTAATTTCCTCGAGTTGTCGAGCGACTCCATCGGTTGCGTGATCCGACTTCTATAAAAAAGAATAAGTTAATGGCTTATGTTAAGACTATTAATTCGCATTCATCAAGAACGTGTTTAAAATGGCGAATAGCCCTGTGAATGGCTAAGAGTTCTCTGTCGCATATTTTGTATTTCTTTTCGCGTTCACCCAGCTTCTACGAGAAAAACCCAAGAGATTGAAGGCCACTTTCTGTTTGCTGGTCCAATGCTGCGCCAATTGCGATATGCGACGCATCGCACCGCACCAGCAAGGGTCGATCGGTTCGTGGGTGTGCGAGTTGCACGCACTTCTCCAACGCTGCCTTATACGCTTCGAATGCTTCGCTTGACTTACTGGTCCATTGAACCTCTCGTTTGTTCCTTTTTTGGCTCCTAAAGTGAGCTCTATAAGCGGAGCTTGGATATCTGCGGCAGCAGGTATACATGCTCGGTAGGAATTCCAGATGCCGATAAATTTACGCAGTTTGGTCAGTTCCATGGTCTCCGGTTTTTTGTATTCTCTAATAGCGTTAATTCGATCTGATGGTGGACGAATACCATCGCTGCTTACTGTAAAACCGAGATATCTGACGTCTCGTTGGCAAAAACACGTTTTTCGATGTTTAAGACTAGGCCGTATTTATTCAGTCTTTTCAGGATAGTTTGTACGTTTTCTTTGTGTTCGCTGTAATTACGTGACGCTAATAATATGTCGTCAGTGTAGCTTTGGAAAAACTCGAGTTCGTGTAGCTCCTTGTCCATCATCCGCTTCATAGTTTGCGCAACATTACATAACCCAAAGGTCATTACCTTGAATTCAAGGAGCCCAAAGGGCGTGATGACTGTTATTTTTGGGCGGTCCTCTGGTGCCACTGGAATTTGGTGGAAAGCTCGTTGTAGGTCGAGGGTAGAAAAAACGGTGCATCCATGTAAACGATGAGTGAAATCGTGGAGGTTAAGGCGATGATAGTCCCCATATGGAAGCCAAACTCTTGAGAGTTTCCTCGCCATTTGAAGGGGCGATGCCCAATCACTTTTTCACTGTTGGCAAATCCCTAGTTGCATCATCAAGCTGAACTCCTTACGAGCGGCTGCTAATTTATCGCCTGCGAGTCGATGCGGTTTCTCTGGGACAGGGTAGCCTTTCGTAATTATGTGGTGTTGAACGTTGTGCTCGGAAATTTTGCAAGTAGACTTGGCATTTTTTCCTAAAAAATGTCCGCAGAGCATTGCGACTTGTTTACCGTATAAACTGGTGGTTGGCTACTTGAAATCGCTACGAGCTTTGCGTGAATTGGATGAGAGAATCTCCAGTCCGTTTTTGTTTGAGATTGATGATCAATCCGTAGTATTGGATGAAGTCTGCTTCTAATATCGTCTGTGAAATATCAGCTACGACGAGTGAATTCTGCAATTCTCGTCGAAGTCCGATGTTGAGTACTAAATTTAATTTTCCGAAGGTCTTGTTGCACGAACCATTCGCTGCGAAAAGTTTCATGGACTTTGTAGTATATGTGCTATTTGTTGTTTTTGCCCAGATAGATACCTCGGCACCAGTGTTAACTAAAAACCACATGCCAGATTTCTTATTTTTGACTTTGAGGCGTTTTGACACATTTTGGATGCCAGCGGTTGCCTCAATTGCCGCTGGCGAAGCTAGTTTACAGCCTGCTTCCAGGTGCACGGTTTGCGACAGCGGCGTGCATCTGCGCCTCATATTTCCCTCGGTGTAAGTCAAACTTCATCTCGACGACAGTAAAATACCTTGAAGGGTTATCGCGCCAGAATGGGCTAGGAAGATTAATCATGCTATCTGCGCTGAGCTCCCCTGCCAGAGGATTAGCATCACCGATGGATATCACTGTGGTGGATGGATTGGGATTACTCAAGTTTACGTTGACTTGGGCAGAACTTGCGTTTGTCTCGTCATTCTTTTTTGGAGAATGCTGAGTTGGAGACATTTCCATTAAGCTGTCTTTCAAAATGTAGGAAATTTTATTTTATTTATTTATTGTATTGCATATCAGTATATGTATATATTTGACAATAAAGATTCTGCGAAGCCTAGGCTTGTCTGCAGAAAAAAGAGCAATAAAAATTCGCAAAAAAAATCCAATCGCAAAAATTAAATTACATTTCAAGATGTTAACTGCATATTTGAATTGAAAATACTAAAGTGCTATGTAAAAAATATATCGGAAAATTAAACTTAAAGTCAGCTTTATCGTTTGTTACTTATGTTGTTCAAAATGTTTGTGTCGTACTTGATATTAGTATGTTGGCTGATGATGGCTGATGATGACTGATGTTAATAATTTGCTTTTTGATTCTGTTTTGCTCTCTTGTATTTTGCATGTGTATGTGTCTGTGCAGCTTATGTTACCTTGGTGTATTGTGCGATATCGTTTATTGTTGTTCTTATCCCTGCACATAAGTAGATTAAACTTTACAGTTTTGGTGTATTGTTGTGATTTTTGGCATTTGGTCGTCACTTTATATGTCTTTATGTTTTTAATTTTTTATTAATTGATCAGCATGTCTTCGTTCATAAAATATTTTTTTTAATTGCTTCTTCCTTGAATATGTGTTGGAAGAGAGTAAGAGAGAAGTTTTGGAAGAGTTACTCGTAGTGTTCGAGCGCAGTAGCTATTGCTGAACCTTGGAACTTAGAATCATCCTTCTGCTCTTCGCCTGGTGTGATGCTCATGGCTTAGCTCTATTCTGAACTGTTGTTTAGTGTAGAATTCGTTCAGCAGGGTAAGATGGCCGATTTCTTTTACATTTAGTAGACATAGTTGCTTACTTAATGGCTCATTCATGTTGATGTTAGTAGTGCGTTTTGCTAAAATTTTGAGTAGCCGTTCCTGACACCTTTGGATTAATTTAACGTTGACGAATTTCCCCATGCAGTTATGCCGTGTCGTATTTATGACTCAGCGAGTGCAAAGAGCTTTTTGCGCAGACAGTCAATATGGTCGTTCCATGGTTGTTCGTATGGCATGAGCAGTCAGAGATTCTCGCACTACTATTCAAATGTAAGCACTGCATGTCATGTGACACTGTCCTGATATCTTGCCGCAATATACAGTTTTTACATGTAAAACTTTGGTTTTTTTTTTTATTTAATATCAGCCCGTGATCGTGCGACCAACGCGCTGCTACGTCAAACTCCTGATGCGCATTTATATTGCCTCGGAAATGTTCTTGTGCGTTACAACAATCGTTGTGTCGTCAGCGTGCGCGAAGATTTTGCTTTTCTTTATTTGTTTTATCATGTTGTTTGTGTACAGTATGAAAAGAATTGGGCCTAACTTCGACCCTTGGGGGACACCACACGTGATGGGAGTTTGAACGCTACATTTGTTTTGTATTTGAACACGAAAGCTTCTTAAGTGCAAATAGTATTGGAACCACCTCAGTGTGTCGCCACATATGCCACGGTTTTGAAGCGTTAAGATTATCATTTCATGTGAAAGCGTATCGAATGCTGTAGTCTAAAAATAGAACCACACTATGGTATCCATTACTTATTAGGTGTACAAATAAGTTTCCGCGGTTTGTCAAAAGATGGCCCCACCAGAAGGTTATGGAGAAATTGTTAGATGTAAAACATAATATCCCAAGTTTCGTCATCCGGCAACACCATAACCTTAAAGTACTAGTGATTCCGTATCAGCATCACGTAATTTTTTTCCTGCAAAAATGTCAGGTTTTGTGCCGAATAAGCATGATTTGCGGGAACTTTTGATTTACTTCTTTAATTTGAAAAAATATGCAGCTGAGGCGCATCGATTGCTTCTAGAAGCATATGGTGAAGCTGCTTTAAGTGAGAGAAGTTGTCAGGAATGGTTTCAAAAGTTTAAGAACGGTGAGTTTGACGTAAAAGACAAAGAACGCAGTGGAAGGCCGAAAGTGTACGAAGAAGCGAAACCATTACTGGAGCTCTCTACCGAACACAATTGATGAGTTTGAGTCGGGCACTTAAGGAAAAACGCGCCCATTACTACTCCAGATACGACAAAATTATTCTTTTACACGACAATGCTCATCCACATGTTGCGGCGCCGGTAAAAACATACTTGGAAACACTCAACTGGGAAGTTTTACCCCACCCGCCGTATTCACCAGACTTCTGATTATCACCTGTTCCGGTCGATGGCACATGGTCTGTCTGAGCAGCGCTTCACATCATATGAAGACACCAAAAATTGGGTAGATTTGTGGTAGATAGCGATTGGTGGTAGATAGCGTCAAAAGATGAAGAGTTTTTTCGACGGGGTATCCGAATGTTGCCAGAAAGATGGGGAAAAGTAGTGGCAAATGATGGACAATACTTTGAATAAAACGTAATGTACTGTTCCTTCACAATAAATTCCTAACTTTTTATAAAAAACCACGGAAACTTATTTGTACACCTAATAGATTTTTGTTTAGTGAATCAGCGAAATTCCCTAGTAGCTTATTTATGTTTTTATCTTTTTGATAGGCATACTGGTTGTTGTCAATGAGCTTTTCCTTAACCATAAAATTAGTTATTCTTCTACATACAATTTCCTCTAGGACCTTTTCGATCGCAGGAAGGATAATTTCCATAATCTTCTTTGCATCTTTTATATATGGGGGGTATGACTGAAGTTTTGAGAATTGTTGTTATTTTTGCTTCATGAAGACTACGGTTAATTATTGCAGTTATCACTGGCGCCATTATGATTGCATGTTCTTTCAGGTCCTTTGCTCGAATTCCGTCGATTCCCGCGCTCTTAGGTCTCATTTTTCTTAAAATATTTTGTACCTCTATCTCGTTTGTTCTCTCCATAAATATAGAATTAGCAATTGACGGATCATCACATCGGATCGTTTTTTTATCACAGATATGCAATGTTTGTTTGAGGGTGTTAGAGAAGCTAGTAGAGAAATCATTGGCAATGCTTACAGGATCTTTATTGTTCATGTTTTTTATAATTGTCTCATCAACGTTTCGAGTCTGCTTGCCTAGGATTTCGTTAACTATTTGCCAGGTTTTCCGCATATCATATCTATTTTCATTTAGCTTGTCTCGAAAGTATGTATTTTTCACAATTAGTAGCTTTTTGTTCACAAAGTTTCTGTACATTTTGTATTACTTTTCTTTCGTCCTCTTGGTTGGGCTTTGTGACCACTTTCTGTATTGTTTGTCGCGGGTTCTACAATATTCCAATAGTTCGTTCTTCATCCACGGGTTTCTAGCTCGGCTGTTTTTGCTTTTTACAGTGCAGCTGGATTTGCATATATTTCGTTGAACTTGGTTATGTAGTACAAAAATATGTGTAATTATGATGTATGAATGTGATATATGTACTGTAATTGTTCACGTCGGGGTCACCAATTTAGCGATTTCTTCTACTTGCTAATTTATTTACAATAATAATTACAAAACAAAACAATAATACATTTAAAATCTTATATGCTTTTTATGTACGTCGCCTCGAACTCAAAACTACCAGAAGAAGGAAAAAAAAGTCTTCCATTTCTAAGACGAATGACTGACAGCGAACAACTGACAGGCTGACTCTGACGTGGAGATGGCGCTTCAGTCGACCAGGTCGCCACAGATGCACCGATTATTATCGAAAGTATTGTAGTTAAAGTGAAAGGTGCATTTTTCGACGAAAAACATGTTTAAAGAGAAGCTAATAATATAAAGTATTTAAGCAAATATATTATTGACAAAACAAAATAAATAATGTTTTGATTTTTAAAATGAAAAAAGTACAGATTTACATCAGTTATTCTGGAGAAATAATTTGTCCGGAAACTTATGAACGGCAGTATGTATCATAAGATAAAGCTTCTAGTGAAACACCAAATTTATATTTAAAAAGCTTCCAAATTACATTCACTAAAAATGTATGTATTAGTATGATAAATAAATGTCACATATATATTTCTACTTTCCTAATAGCACACTAATGTTAAATTTTCTTATATTTTTCAGAATGAAAGTTCACAAAAACGGAAATGCTGCGGATGTAATTAAGAGTATTTCTCAGTTAGATAACTCCAATAAGCAATGTTAGTATGAGCTATTTTCTGGGGAACTGTAGCTGAAATGTAACTTTCAGCGGTACAAAGCTATTATTACTAACATAATCTTTTATAAAGAAGTACCTCCGAACTTAATTAGGTTTTAATTTTCTTTATAGGTTTTTATACTTTAAATTTTTCATTTTATTTAATGAAAAGTGCTTGAAGTTAAATACGTATTTAACTTGTGCGATAAATTTAATAAAAAAAATCGCATGCTACTTTTTGTAATATATGCTTCAAGGTAAAATGTCTTTTTTTAAAAAAAAATAATTAAAAATATTCAGATGAAAAAATATTTAAAATACCTTATTAAGTTATGCATATCATCGGAAACGTATTTTCAATAGCTATCCAACGCAAAAGGTTTCATCCTGACACAAGTAAAAACTGACAGCCAGTGACCACTTGAACATACCAGTACTTGGTACCAAAAAGTCCGAGGTTTCAAAAATAAATTAAAGGTAATCGAAAACAGGAACTTAGTACGTCCGGCATACCATCGGAAAGGTATTTTCAATAGCTATCCAACGCAAAAGGTTTCATCCTGACACAAGTAAAAACTGACCGCCAGTGACCATTTGAACATACCAGTACTTGGTACCAAAAAGTAGGAATTTTCAAAAATAAATTAAAGGTAATCGAAAACAGCAGTTTTTTCCTACTTTTTGGTACCAAGTACTGGTATGTTCAAATGGTCACTGGCGGTCAGTTTTTACTTGTGTCAGGATGAAACCTTTTGCATTGGATAGCTATTGAAAATACCTTTCCGATGATATGCATAGCTCATAAGGTGCTGTTTCTGAATATTTTTAAATATTTTTTTTTAAAAAAAGACATTTTAGCATGAAGCATATATTACAAAAAGTAGCATGCGATTTTTTTTTCATAAAATATATCGCACAAGTTAAATACGTATTTAACTTCACGCACTTTTTAATGAACTCCTAATCGTTTTCGAAATCCCATCAGAAATTTTTTTTAACGTTCATATTTTGAAAAATGGTATAAGTTGTCATTATGGCCAGCTCAGGGTTAAGTTTTTAGTTTATAAGATTATTTAGGGTTTTTGGAATTTTTGTTGTCTCTCCTTAAGTTTGGTTTTACGGATATTACACTACGAACATTGTTCGACATAACTGTAAAATTGTCATTGCTTTCTGTACAAAGTTGTCAACCTCTCAAGTTTCAGAGTTGAATTCATCCAGAGAGGATGAACTTCTGCGAAGCAAAACAAAATGTTTGTGGTCGACGAGGACAAACTTCGATTAAAACGGTGTTCTAGAGTGGTGAAAAAAAAATAGTACTCGCGTTTAGGATTGAAATAACTGCACTTTTATTGATAAAGGGTACTTCATGTAAGAAAAAAATACACAAAGCAACTCCGTAACTTTGCTTTGTATTTGTAAATATTGATATTTGTTTGCTTTATGAGAGAAATTTTGAGAGAGAGCAGAAAGGATTCATCGACGACAAACAATGTTCGTAGTGTAATATCCGCATTAGTAGACTGGTTTTGTCGATGTACGTGCCATCTTCACTGTTTGTTCTTATTACTATTTTCGTATTATTGTAGATTATTCTTCCTCCTCAATTGTTCAGATCAGTACCCAACATATTGCCAAACTTAACGTTAATATTAGAACTTTCTTCATCTTTAGTAAATATAAAGTAGTAAGAAAACCAACTTTAAACTTCTTCTGATATGTGCGAAATTTCAGCGAGATCGGACAACGGCAACCCGTGCCGTATTTAACCGAAGTCCTATCGTGGTGTAGAAAAATATATTTTTCAAAATAATATTTCAAATATTTCCGAAAATATAAAAGCTATGAATCTGAGTTTTTGTTATGGTTGTCGGTATTCCTCTTGTGTTTCGGAGCAATCGTAGTTTCGTATATTATTATAATATATGTACATAATATAATATATACATTACATAATACCAAAGAATATACAATTATATATACACAAAAATTGCTATATATAAATATAATTGATTTGAGTTTGTACTCATTGCTCACTTTGTTTTCTGCTTTGCACTGTGATGATCTTTTTTTTTGCTTATTGGTTTTCGTTTGTGTTTTTTGATATTTGCATGCATACTAGAGTTATGCAAAAACTTTACTCCTGAATCGTTCACTGTTTTTCTACTTTGAGTTAGTTTGGGCATTGCATGTGGGCTGCAGAAAAACAAAGTTAGGCATAAATCGGGCACCGTTCAAAATGCCCAATCGCATTGTTGTTTTTGGCGCTGACCCCAAAAAGGGAGGTCAATTCCGGTTCCGGTTTTGTAGCCCTTTGAACTTTCAAATGAATCGCCTATGTCTCCCTACCTCCAGCACATATCGGATTTGCCTAGGTAATGTTAGAAAGGGATAAGAAATACCCTCCATTTATGTTATATAAGACTTTATCAAAAACCGTATAGTTTTCGAAAAAACGCAATAAGATTTTTAGTACTTTTTTTCCAGTTCATTAATTTTTTTCTAAGTAAAATGCATAATTAAGACAAGCAAATATCCCTATACTAAGAAGGTAGATATCCTTAGCCTTCCTTAGAATTTTATTTCACTAGGATCGCGGCAGGTTTTTAGGAGAAAACCCTCTTTGAAATGTAAGTATTTACGTATTTCTTCCAAAAACGAAAAAATGGGGGTTTTTTAACGCTGCCTGATTTGTTCCCAAAATTCAAAGCAACGAAAATTAAAAATTATTGCAGGCCATTAATAATTATCTCTCCCGGACTCCTCTACTGACCAACTGTCTATCCATTCATTTCCTGTACATATCAAATACGGCATATATCATTTCAAAGTAATCGATTAAGAACCTTCCGAGATTAGTGTACATTCACATTTATATATATATAGATAGCGAATTTATTGAGCCATTATGCCGGCAAAAATAAGTATTTTACCGAGGTAACACGCTACGCTCGCAAGGTTCAGGCTTTATAAAGCTTGGACACTAATCATCGTAGTTGAAAACAATAAAAAAGTCAAGAAATGCTGAAACATCTTCAATGCATGAAAATAAATATACACAAATTTGCGAAACACTGCTTACATACAAATTGAGAATACATTGCCGAACAAGTAACGTTGGCTGACTCAGTTTCTTGTTATTCTTACTCTATATTTTAACTTAAAGTGAGAACAAACAACATCAACAAAGAGAGCGGGTTCTGTCGCTGGAAACCGCTATTCAAAATTATTGCTTCTATGAGCTGCGCCATGTATATAATTGTATATTCTTTGATAATACATAACATTACATTACATTGTACATAATGTAAATATAAAATTAATTGTATGTAGTATCTTATAAAATATTACATATATGTTAATACACGCCTTTCATTAAGGTTGGTTGGATAGCATCGCCGATAGTCTTCTAATACTTGCAAATTAAATTGCTTAGGGCCAGTTTTTCAGTGCTCGTTTAGACGACGTTTAGTTAGACGTCAAATAAAAGTTAACTGAGATTTGGGTTTTACAGTGCGAGTTTAACTTATCTATGTTGAACGTATCTCATCTACACTACCGGCCAAAAGTTTCGAAGCACCCTTGAAATTTCCATAAATCTTAACAATAGTTATCCAAAGCTTTTAAAAATAAAAAGTTTAATTGTAAATTTTAAAGTTTATTACATTTCCTTACAAATTACATTAAAATTATATTTTAGAATAATTTTTATTATCAAAATTTTTACAAAAACGTCTAAACTGATTTTTCATCAAAAAATCCCCCTTTGCACTGAATAACTTTTGCTACAATTCTTGGCATTCTGGCGATTAATTTCTTTATGGTTTCCTGTAGTATATTGTTCCATGATTCCAACAATGCATTTCACATTTCCTCTGTCGACGTAGTCGCTTTTTCTCGCACCTTTTGGCCCAGCTCAACCCATAGAAGCACTATTGGATTCATATCGGGAGACTGGGCAGGCCAAATCATATTTGTTAATATTCCACATGTTTGCTTGTTTTCTAAATAGCCTCTGCACAATTTGGAGCTGTGTTTGGGATCGTTATCTTGTTTCATCACTAAACCTTTGCCGATCAATCGTAGGTCTGATGGTATGGCATTGTGCTGCAATATCTTTCTATACTCCTCCTTTCGCATAATTCCATCGATTAGAATTAAATCGCCTACTCCATTGCTTGAGAAGCATCCCCAGACCATAACGGAACCGCCGCCGTGCTTCACTGTTGGGATTACACACTCCGGCAGCATCTTCTCTTGGGCACTACGTTTGACGAAAATTCACCGATTTGACCCAAACAGCTCGAAATGTGATTCGTCGTTCCAAAGAACATTTTTTAAGTCCTCTTTGGTTCATTTCTTATAGGTTAGTGTCCATTGAAGTCTTCTCTTTTTATTTCGTGTTCGAAGTAAGGGTTTTTCTTTAGCAATCCTTCCACAAAGACCAGTATCTCTAGCCGCCTTATTACAGTTGTTAATGACACCGGGTTTGATCGACTGTAATCCATCTCGGCTTCTATTTCTGGAGCCGTTTTTCTTCTGTTCCGTCTGCTTGATATTGTCATTGCTCTATCCTCACGATTTCTTGTCGATCTTGGCCTTTAGGACCGCGAAAGGACCTCAAGAGTTCAATAATCCTTGTACATTTGTATGGTGCGATGCACAAAACTAGTCGAAATTTTTAATTTTTGCTCAATTATCCGCTCGGAATTGCCTTCCTTATGAAGAGTAATCACTGCAGATCTTATATCAATCTTATTTTTTGGCATGACTTCGGTTTTTTTAACGTTTGGTCAGTTTGAATCTTGAGGAACAAAGAATGGTGTCAATATTCTAGGTCAGCCTTTTATACTTGACCCAGGGTAAAAAATGGATGGTAATAATTATTCATAATTACCTTTAGTAATTACCCCATAAAAAAAAATTACCCTGAGTACCTGAAAGAGGTTTTTTATAACCCTTTTTCTCGATTTTGTATGGCAAGTGCAATAAACAAAAAAATCCAATTTCTTGACTTAGTGCATTGTTTGAGCATGCAATTAAACAATGAACGTCGTAAACCCGTTTTGGGTTCCATATTACAGTTATCACTTTATAACCATCCTATTAAAAAAGAAAAAATCAAAATTTATACAATACTAAAGAAATGCCACACGATTTTCTATGAACAGGAGTGGTGCTTCGAAACTTTTGGCCGGTAGTGTATATTATATAGCGAATTTCTAAATGCAACGAGTATTTAGCGTATACTCGTTACTATATGTTGATGTTTCAACCTATTTTGGCAGCACCTGTCAATATTTTCATTTTTACAAAGGAAGCTGTTATGGTGCAAATAAACAAAATTATTATTTATTTATTTATTTATTTATCCAAGTTGTACAAAGAAGGTCAGTTTGACCTTATATTAATCATACTTAGTTCAACACAATAGTCAACCATACAGCGGTTTGTCTTATTCTAAGGTATAACTTATAACTATACAATTGTTTAATGAAAAATTTACGTACATGGCAATATACTATAAATGCTCTCAATAAATTACCCTGTCGCACAATATATTTTTAGCCTTATTTTTACTCTCCGCCCTAAAGTCCCCCTTCGCATCACCCCCCACCCTACACTGCAGCGTCTGTCATCCCCACCAAGCAATCCCCAATGGCCTATTTGTCAAGTGGAGAACCCAAAAACATTTACACAAATAATATTTATTTAGGGGTAGTAACTCTAGCAACAGCTGTTCCAGCATCTAAGATTACCTAGCATAGGAAAAGAGGACAACGTGCTGTTAATCTAATTTACGTTGGAGAGGCGATAGCGGTAGTCGCTAAGAAACAAGCGAAGCTACACACCTGAAGGCCTCCTCTTTGAATCTGAAAGGCCCCGTATTTTCGTTTATCGCGTTTGGCAGGCCATTCCACAATCTAATAGCTCTCACCATGAATGATCTTTCCATTATCTGGGAGGTGAATCGTGGAATGATGACATTCGATCTTCGCTCGGAGCGCCCAAATTCGAGATTGTTGTATAGGTAAGCGGGCTCACGAGATCTCATCACTTTATACATCATTAGCAACACCCTGTGCTTATATAGCGTCTCTAGATCGCACCTTGTTAGATTTATTACTCTCCTAACAAGGTGCGAAACGCTATCCCTTCTTTTGAGGGAATAGACAAACCTCACTGCGGCCCGGAGGCAGACATTTAGCCGGCGTAAACAAGCCGCGCTGCAGCCGCTGAAGACCTCGCAGCAATAAAGCAGATGAGGCAGCACCAGAGCTTTCACCAAACGCAGTCTTACAGCTGCTGGTAAGTAATGCTTTACCAAGTGTAGCCTTCTAAGGCAAAGGAAAACACGGCTACATACCTGAGCAACATGCCTGTCCCACGACAACGTGTCACTAATTATCACTCCCAAGCTTTTAACTTTATCGACGAAAGGCACCTCTAAGTCGTTATGGTAGATCGGCCGGCATATATACTCTGAGGAACCACTATGTAATACCATTGCTTGTGTTTTGCCTGCATTTAATGTTAGCCCGTTTGCCACGGCCCATCCCGTAACAGCTATCAAATCCGCCGTAACCGCGTCCTCGGGCTTAAAGGGCGTGTAAAAGCTGAACGTCGTCCGCAAAAATGTGAACTAAAGAGTGCGTGATGACACCTGGTAAATCGTCCACGAAAAGCACAAATAAGATTGGGCCCAATATGGAACCCTGAGGTACACCGCAGCTTATGCCAAGCAAATCAGAAAGGGACCCAGATGCACAGACCCTCTGAGCCCGTTCGGTCATGTAGGAAAAAATAAGGTTGCACGCCGAGCTAGAGAAGAGGAACCTCTCCTTAAGTTTACGACACAAGATCCTGCCATCCACCCTATTGAAGGCTTTACTGAAATCTAATAGAAGCAAATATGACACGAGCTTCCTATACAGGTTTTGTCTAATTGTGTCAGTAATATCCACTAGGGCCGTCGCTGTACTATGACTCGATCTGAACCCTGATTGTCGCACAAATATGCTAACGCTGTCATCAGATTTAATGAATTCGAGAATCTGATTCTTCTTTACCGCCTCACAGAGTTTGGACAGACAAGGCAAGATACTAATTGGTCTGTAGTCGGACGGAACCGTTGGCTTAGAGGTCTTAGGCAGCGGGATGATTTTAGCTAACTTCCAAGCACGAGGGAATATGGAGTGTGTTAGGACAGAGTTTACCATTGCCCAAATATGGACACCAAATATGGGCCATATGAGTCTAATGAATCTTATACTGATGCCGTCGAGACCTACAGCATTTGACTTCATATTGGTAAGAGCATCCCACAATTCACTTCTCTCAACATTTCGGAAGAAAAATGCTTCTGGATTTTCGGGTAGGTTGATGTCCGTACGACCAACGGTGGTATCCGATTCATGTAGCGTCGCAAAATAGTGATTCAGGTCATTTGGATTTAATAGAACTGGGCATTTCTTACTGGGGGTAACCCCCAGTCTTCTAACACCCTTCCAAAAACCGCCGGTTGTGGACGACCCCTCCATGGTGCTACTCCCATATCCGAGCTTTGCCTTCTTGGTTAAATGGGTGACCCTGTTACGGTACTTCGTATAGCAACGCCACTTTTGGGGCGTTGGGTCGGAGCCATAGGCCCTAAAAGCTGCATCGCGGAGAGATTTGGCATTAATTATACCTTGGTTTAACCATGGGCATGCTTTGGTGCGGGGCTTGTACTCCACTAGCGGCACGGATTCGTCAAATAGTCTGGTTATTTCCCCATTCAAAATCATGATCTTTTCATCAATATCTCGAGTGCCATAGAAGGCACGCATGTCAAGGGCTCGACATTTCTCCATGAGTCTAGGCAGATCTATTTTGTTGAAGTCCCGAATTTTTTGGCTAACTGGCGAGCTCTAACTGGTTATGGTCGTTGAGGCAAAAATGAACGCATGTCTCGAGACGTTTGGAATCCAAAATTGGTCGATTAAAGTAACAGACTCCACCCTCCTCAGTACAAGAAAATCGAGTAGGGAATGGGAACCATGTACCACATCCAAATGGGTTGGAAGGTCGCGGTTTGTCAAAGTCACCATGTTAAACGCGTTAAAAAACAAGGTCGTGCTATCCTTGACAGCACCATTTATTAAGTCCAGATTAAAGTCTCCCATTATGTGAATGTGCTCATAACCAACCGTCGCTCTTGTCAGCGCATCACTTAGGTCATGAAGATCCCCCCCTGGGGCGATAGACCACACCAAAGAGAACCGGCGTTTTATTATAAATGACCTTGATGAAAAGAAACTCAATATCAGCTGCGACAGGGGAGTAGTCAACGATTTCGTACCTTAACTTAGAAGCAACATAAAAAGCCACACCACCACCACGCCTGCCAGTCCTGTCGTGTCTCACAATGCTATAGCCAGGGATGGCTATCATCTCGTCTGTCGCGCCCTCACTTAACCACGTCTCCGATATTCCGACAACATCTAGCACACCACCACTCAGAATTCCCTTAATCTCTTCAAACTTATCAGGCCTACTTGGCTTTGTGCATTGAAATGGCCATAGTTAAGCGCAGTTTTCCTGGGCATTAAGGCTTCAACCAACACACTGCTGTCGCTAACTACCCTGCCGTAAATATTATGGTTCACAACCCCTTCGACGCCTACCCGGTGAAGAAGACAAGACGCATACACTAGCATTTTTATAGGAAAGCGCGGGTCGAGGGGGCAACAACGACCAGGGCGGAGTACACAATAATTCCTCCTCGAGGGAAGTACTAAATAACGATGCTTACACATCAAACTGAACAGGGCTATTTATTTATACATATTTGCCCACAACTTCATTGGTTATTTGCTAAGATTAAATGAGTTACCATCCGTTTATGCCAACACAATATACGCAGTAGCAATGGTAATCCAAAGTATTTTCAAAATTCATTTCGGCTAAGATTATGTTTATACAGTATTATATGCAACTCAATATATATGAAGGATATTGCAAGTATATGTTAAATTCATTATAATTTCATTTAATCTTCCACAACGATATGCCCGCCTTAAACATAAGTATCACCAAGTGCTATAACTCATGAACCTTATTTAATAACTTCGATGAGAGGCAATCCAAAAGTATTCACATTTTCTTCAAATCTATACAAAATTACGCTTCGCTTATATATTAAGGTCGCTGAATGACATAAATGAGATAAATGAGCCACCAAATTCATTTCAATATCATTCAACTTCAAATCAAGTTGACATAAACTAATGAAGTTTAAATGATAATGATAATTAATGAAATCAAACTTTGAGATGAGAAGCAAGCTAACATATTCTTAGTTCTTTATAAATTTATATTAAATTAAGTATATTCTTAGTATATTAAAGTCGCCGAATGACATAAATGAGCCACCAGATTAATTTCAATATCATTCAGTTTCAAATCAAGTTGACATACACTAATGAAGATTAAGTGATAATTATAATTAATGAAAATCAAACTTTGAGATGAGAAGCAAGCTAAAATATTCTTAGTTCTCATTTAATAATTTCAATTCGATGTTATGCTTAGATTATATAGAGAAGTTAGAGAATTTAAGTTTACGTTACTTCGCTTATATGCTATTTTTTGTACTATGAAGTTTAGCTTTTACCAAGCCATCAATCTCTTATTCAATTTAACTTAAGTATTAGTATCCCCAAGTGAGACGTCGATTTGGACGGAGAAAAAAGAAGTTATCACACTACATTTGAATTCAATTGTTTGCTTATACATTAGTGTCACCAAATGCTGTAAACACATAATGTGCATTTAATAATCATGACACAGATATGTAGAAAAGGGCTTTAAATTCATGCCACTTTGGTTAAATACTATTTAGTTTGTGCCAAAAATTCAGTATGTAACAAACAATGGATTAACTTATTTACTTTCGTGACTAAATTTCAAGAAAATGATTTGAACTTTACATATATACAGAGACTCCTACATACATACGGAGACTCCTAACCAATCTGGTCAAGGTGAAGTTTAAGGTCCGCCGCTGACGTTACTGGCACCCTCCGCTCGGCCTTGTCATCCTTTCTCACTATAAAAACGATTCCACGCCTAACGAAAACTCGCTCGAGTTTGGCCTCTGCCACCAAATCCTTGCCCATGTTCAACAAGTGTAGAGCTTGCGGTGTGATATTATCGCTTAGGTAAACCCTTGAGCAGATGTCGACAGACGGGTGGATGTTCTTTAACGTCAAGTTTTTTGTCTTGAAGTACTCCTTTAGTAATGCATTACGGGTCTTCAATGATGCAAAAGTAATCAGCATGGAGTTTTTTCTTTTTTTAAGACGAAAACACTTGGCGATTTCCCCCCGCTCGCAATTTATGCCAAAAAATGCATAGTTTTGAACAAAGGTAAATGGCTGTACTCGAAAGAAACAGCTGTTTCTGTATCTATTAAAAACATAAATTAACCGGAGTTTAACTCACCAATTTTGGCCGGTTAAACTCCGGTTAAACGCCGTTGAAACTTATACTGAAAAACACAATGTGTGGTTTAAACGAAGTTTAACCGAGAAACGACGATAACCGAGCACTGAAAAACTGGCCCTTATTCTTTTCATCTTTCGTTAGTAAGGTATTATATTCCGTGATTATGTACATATGTATATGTATATAATATACGAAACTACGATTGCTCCGAAACACAAGAGATATAACGGCAATAATAAGGGTCACAAAAACTCAGATTCATAGTTTTTATATTTTTGGAAATATTTGAAATATTATTTTGAAAAATTCACTTTTCTACATCACGGTAGGATTTCGGTTAAATGCGGCACGAGTTGCCGTTGTCCAAACTCGCTGAAATTTCGCACATAATCTTCTGACCTACTATCATATTTTAAGAGGGTAAGAAAACAAAAACTCCAAAAAATTTTTGGCCCCTATAGCTCTAATGAGCATGTATGAGAATAAGTTCTACATATGCATAGTTTCAAATACATTATTTAGTTTAAAGAAAGTAGCGAAAAATTTTATAAACACACATTATTTTATTTGTAGATTTTCTGATGCTGGAGAATATAACATCACAGTTTAGAAAACCCTGCATTTTAGACCTTAAAATGGGTACGCGTCAGCATGGCGATGATGCCTCTGCCGAGAAGCGCTCCAAACAAATGGCAAAATGCGCAGCCAGCACCTCTGCTTCTCTGGGTGTGCGACTGTGCGGAATGCAAACCTATCAGGTTCATCTAGATCACTATGCAAAACGCGATAAATATTGGGGTCGACAGTTAAGCCAGGATGGCTTTAAACAAGCTTTACACGATTTCTTTTATAACGGATATCGTCTGCGTACGCGAGTTATAAAAAAAATCGTGCAGCGGCTACTGCAACTGAGAAGAGTTATCGAGAAACAATCGAGCTATCGATTTTACTCATGGTAAGAAAGGTGAAGAAAATACTTGAAGATGGTGTGAGTTAATATTACAATTATTTACAGCTCCTTGTTAATTGTGTACGAAGGCTATGAAGAGAATCCTCGAGCTCAACCAATCGATATCACTCAATGCTGGTGCCCTAATTGCTATCAGTCGTCAAGTAATACACCGTATGATTGCCATCCGGAAAACCGTATCAACGAAGACGGCATTGACTATGTCGGCGATGCCAACAACGAAGATATTCAAGATGGCGATGAATTAGAATCGACGGATACCAATGATTTACACCACTTGGCATCCGACATTGGTAATGCTTCCGACACCAACAGCGGCATCGGTGACCTTAACTGTATTACTAATGTACACTGCTGCTACGACGTAGATGTTTCTAATGACTCGACTATAGAAATTCGTCCATTTACTCCACGGGAGCAATTGTTACCCCTTCAACAAATTGCAGACACCCAATACCGATGCACATTTCGTCACCCGTCTACTTCATCTTCAGTCGGTGTTGAGAAGAAGGTAGTTTCTGCATCACTTAAACAATATAATGACCTTGCTATGATGACTGCACAGAGCTCTAACTACGAATCGACGCTGGGCGCCGAGAATTTCTTAACCGAAAGTTACTTTGTAACACCAACATTAAGGCTATCACAAACATTATCGCACAATTCAGGACCTGAATTCATTCCAATCTCTGAAGAAACAGTATTTTTGGATCCAGAAACACCGATGCCGAGCGCGTCGGCATCAAGCCCTCATTCCGGCGACTCGTGGATGAACTACAGTAGCAACAGCAGCGACGATTTTTCTGGTTTATCAGAGCAGATCAAAGCTGCGACAAGCGGTAGACAAACAGGTAAAATTCAACAAACCTAATGAAAAGTAAAAGTATTAAATATATTCATTGAATAAATATATTCATTCAATAGAAAACAACAGTTCAGATGAAGGCAGCTCCGACTACGATAGCAGTCTTATAGAACATGCAGAAGCTATTTTTATGCGCTACAAGTCCCAGCAAATAAAGGACGACATCAACACGACCTTACTAACACCAAGCGAAACAACACCAACCACTTCTACAATGAAAAGCTGCTTGCCTCCACCCACACCCTCACTTAGTTCAACTACACCCTCGCTCACATCTGTCAAAGGTGCGGTCAAAAGATTACGATGCAAGGATGATGAGGATGAATCCAGTTCCGCAGATAAAATGGCAACATCCTCCTCATTGCCCAAAAAATCAACAAGTTTCACAAATCGTTTTATGGGCAGCACAACTACTACAACAGAAGCACCGCCTTGCGTAGCCATATCAGTGCCTGCTTCACAAACATGTGCCGGCGAAATTCAAACATCCTTAAGTAGCATTCTAATAAATACGGTCGAGTGCACACCGATCGACCATACGCAGGATGAAATTAACGATTCTGTTCCGAATCCAGTTTCGCGAAACCAACATACTTCGTCCTGGTCCCACAGAAACTCATTTAATTGGCCAAGAACAGAAACTAGCAGCACTGACCATATAAACAGTAGCTATACCACTCAAAATTTGCTTCAAAATTCATCCGGAACATTAAACATTACTGCAACCACTGATGATGCTAGCTGTATCGTGGATGTACGTCTAATAGATTTCGCACACACTGCTTTCGTGGCACGCAATGTTGCTGAATTTTCGGTAGCGGCTGCTTCAACGCCGGTGGTACACCACGGACCAGATGGGGGCTTTTTAACTGGGCTTGACAGCATGAATCGTTTACTCAATGAAATACTTGCCGATGAATTATAATTCACAAGTTACCAGGAATATGAGAATAATACCAGATGAATGTGGTTGCAATTAGAAACTCTAAAAGGTAAATGATTGGAAGGACAAATTTTGAATCGTATGTGTAAGAAGCCAACAAATTATTAGAAGTGGATAATTTGTAAATGACAAAATTTAAATACCTGATATGTGAAAAAACGAAATCGAAATGTAAGAAAAATGCTTCAGTAGTACATAGATGTAAATTATAAATACATAAAGGAAATTTTTAAATTACTTAAATTGTCCCAGAAAATTATAATTGTATAAGGAAAATTTAAAAATTAATTCTAATAAAATATTTATCTCTAATTAAAAAGCTAGTTATGACTTCTTCATGCTTAATGCTTAATTTTCATTTTTACACAATAATAACTTATTAGTTATAATAGTAACTTATTATTTAATAGGTTTATTCTCTTCTTTATATATTGCTATTTTACGATTGCATTCTCATTTTCTACTCTTTTTTAACTATTATCACAGAAATATAATATACACAGATGCCGATTGCAAAACAAAGAAAGAAATTGTCGCAAAATGTTGCGATTGCCAGATAGAGATAGAACTTCAAAACACTAGCTAAAGCTTTGGCATTGAATTTAGGTGCGAGCTACCAACAAGAATCATAGAATTCAAACACAGCCAAATTATATCCTCTTCCTTTTCTTCCACAATGATCTAAATCGTCATGGTTATGCGATTATTCACTCCAGCATTGATTCTGAATTTTTATGTATGCGTTGTACTGTTTCTGATTGCTTTGTGTTTATTTTCATGCATCGAGGATATTTCAGCATTTCTTGAGTTTTTTTTATTTTACTGCTTTGGTCAACTACTTTTCTTCTTCATGATCGGTGTCAAAGCTTTTTACAGCGTTACTTTTGCGCGTGTAGCGTGTGACAATTTGCATAAGCATGAGATCTGTTTTCGTCAGCATATCTGCTAGTAAAATACGCTATAAGGCAAAAATCATCATTGAAGAAAGATTGTGGAAATATTACAACGTTCTATCAACTGAGTTTATATAGATCTTATACATAAAACTGATAAAATCACATTCGACACTGAACATGTTTTTACTACTTCGAAAAAAAGAACGCTTACAAATCAACTTGTGCAAAAGAGAACGTCGGTCGATGGGGAAAGCTTTAATAAAGCTTAATGCAAAGGTTAAAGTCTTGACTGAATAAGTAGCTTTTAGCACAGACAAATAATATACAGATGCCGAATGCAGAACAAAGAAATTGTCGCAAAATTTGCGACTGCCAGCTAGCAATAGCCCTCCGAAAAGCTAGTTAAAGCTTTGGCATTAAATTTGGCTGCGAGTCAATACTGAAAACTTCTCAGAAGAACAAGAATGATAGAATGCAAACACAGTCAAATAATATCGTCTTCCTTTCCCTTTTCTCCCACAATGACCGAAATCATGGTTATGCGATTATTTACTCACACATTCATCGAGATCTGTTGTGATCACAATCATTCACAATTTTTTTTGTATGCGTTGAATGGTTTCGCATTGTTATCCACGTTCGCCTCAACGCTAGCGCCCAAATTTTGGCTGCCTCACGAGTTTCAAACACTATGTGTGAACATACTAGGTTGGGTGAAAAGTAACCTCCTTGACCGCCAGAATACGCTGCTACTGCAAAAAAGGTTATGGTGGCTTGAAGTCCGTTCATATTTAGGCAGATACGCCAAATTTCAGTGCGATATTATAAGGTCTGCAAAATACTACTCCGTGTCATCCTCGCGTGAGCTGAATTTTTTATTGATGAGCCATCTTTTGAGATTTGGGAAGAGATAATAGTCCGAGGGAGCCAAATCTGGCGAATACGGTGGATGCGACAGCAATTGGAGCCGTAAGTCATTAATTTTAACCGTGGTTGCGATGCTCTTGTGCGCCGGCGCATTGTCTTGCAAAAACAAAATTTTTTTTCGCTGCATGTAAGGCCGATCTTTGTGGT
This sequence comes from Myopa testacea, assembly GCA_949629155.1. Lineage (NCBI taxonomy): Eukaryota > Metazoa > Arthropoda > Insecta > Diptera > Conopidae > Myopa > Myopa testacea. The sequence continues at coordinate 20,815,629 of OX451346.1, read as the reverse complement.
ATCTGCTAACTCGCGCACCTTCACTTTCGGGTCAGCCAACAACATTTCATGTATTTTTTGGACATTGTCCTCTGCAACCGCATCGGAGGGCCTGCCGCTGAGGGCTTGATCGGTAGTGGAGTTGCGGCACCACGAAACTATCGAAACCAATATTTGACGGTGTAATCTGACTGAGCATTAGCCACATAATATTTATCCAACTTTTCTCTTGTTTCCTTCGCCGTTTTGCCTCTCAAAAAATAATGTTTTATGAGAGAACGAAAATCGTTTGCCAAACACGTCAACAACAATCAGCTGTTAAAACAAAACTAAATACAGTATCGCACTGAAATTTGGCTTGTCTGCCTAAATATGAATGGACTTCAAGGCACCATAAACTTTTTTGCAGTAGCAGCGCATTCTGGCGGTCAGGAGGTTACTTTTCACCCCAACTAGAAGTTTCAAACAGTCATGTATACAGACTCGAAGCACAGTCTGAAAATTTTTCTTATCTGTTGACTTTTCATTTTTCTTTTGTTATGCATAGCGGTCACAGCAAGGGCTTCGCTAAAGAAAATATGCGTGCCGGTAGAAATAAAGAATGTATAGAATGGAAAAACTGGTTCGGCTGATTTCATTTTTTTTCTTACTTTACTGTTCTTAGAATTTTGTTGTATTATGGGTGTGTTCCAATTGGTTACTTTTTCCTCGATATAGAAAATTTTGACATAAGAAACTGAAATTTTAACGTGAGTGAGGTGAATTCAACATTTTATGTAGCCCTGAGGGCTAGGTAAATTTTTGACAACCATTGAATATTCTCTTCAACGTGGTGTATTTGAAAATTATTTAAAAATGGAAAAGAAAATTAGGAAAACTTATATTATTATTATTATAAGATGTTGTACTTTTAATACAATAGCTATTAATAAAGGAAAATCCTTGTTTGATATTCTATGCATAATTCTTTGTTTAATTTTGCAGACAATCTTGAAACTCAAAATTTTTTTCTGTCAAAATTTCATCCATGAATTGGCACATCAAATAGAACCAAATTTTACTCACCAGAGTGAATTTATTTCAGCATTACTTACTACTAGTAAAAAGTAACCAACTGACACACACCCTATGTAATTTTCATTATTATTATTATTATTTACTAGCTTTAGCAATTTATTTCTGACATATAAAAATATTCCTTATTCTTATTTAAGAAAAATTACTCAAAATATTTATTAATATCATAAAATTCTGGAAAGAAAGGATGCATTTCTAAGAATTATAAATAAAAAGCAAGATGCAGAAAAAGGTTGCAATTCTTCTTGCTCTCTTCCTGCCAACCTTTTCAGCATGTTCGATTTTACAACATTGAAATTCCTGTAAAAAAAGGAGGCTGGCGAAAAGGTAAAAACAAGTGGTAAAAAACAAACAAAACAAGGTAAAAACAAGGTCATTACAAGAAATAATGTTCAAATAATTCGAACTCATAAATACAGGTAGATTCCAATATATGGCAGGTATAGACAGTAAAGATGAGCGTGATTTCCGTACCGATGACTTTGTCACCGTCATTCAAAAGGTACTGGTCACTGGAGCGACCGAATATTATTTTTACCAGTGACAGTGATAGCCTTCGTTCCGCGATATTTATTCATATATTCGTTTCTGTCACTAGTTTGTTCCCGTACCGTGAATTCGGAATGAATACCATATTTTTTCATGAATTGTACAAAAACCCAGGGTTGCCTTTATTTTACATTTAATATTATGTGTAGAGTGGAGTGAGAGTTGACATTTACTATTATGTGTAGAGTTGAATTCCGGTACCCTTGATTTTGTAACTATTACTTTTGACCAGTGACTTGCTCACTAGAGAATAATTTTTTTTAAGAGTGACAGTAAAACGATTCGTTCCTGTGAGTTCCTGACTGGTTCCCGTCGCCGTGAATTCGATATATGGTATTTTTTCACGTATTATATAACAACCTAGGTTTGCCTGTATGAACATTTAACATTCTGTTCTAAAAAATTTGCTTGTGATTTATTTTTATTTCCTCTTACTTATTAATTAGAATTGTTCGAACATTATTGGAAATATAAAATAATATGAAAATAATGATACAAAAGAAAATACTCAGTAACAAAATTATTATTTTGTATTATCCAAACATCCTTATTATTATTATTATACGTATATATTATTATACAGAAAAAATTGTTTCATAGTCATTAATTATTTTAAAATTGTCGATATTCGATATTTAAACGTATTAAAATTTCTGATATAGGAGAGCAACGAAGAACAACGGGAACATGTTTACGAGCTGAGAGCAAAACAAACAGAGCAACGAAGAACAACAGGAACATGTTTACGAGCTGAGAACAACACAAACAGAGCAACGAAGAACAATGGGAACATGTTTACGAGCTGAGAACAACACAAACAGAGCAACGAAGAACAATAGGAACATGTTTACGAGCTGAGAGCAACACAAACAGAGCAACGAAGAACAACAGGAACAAACTTTGTTTATGAACAAACTTTAAATATCACGAACAAGCAACGCAGAACATATAAATACGCAAACAGCAGTTCAGAAGGGATCAGTCATTGAGCATCGAGTATGCCACGTGCATCAAGACAAGCACACGGATCAGTGATCAGTCAGTGAGCAGCGAATACGCCACGCGGATCACGGCAAACACACGAATCAGCCAACCAGGGAGCATAGTGAGATCCAAGGAGCGATGAAGCAGTGCAACAACAAACCAAAACGTCCAGTGACCGGCGTACCAGAACCAAAACTTCACAGTTCGCTGGACATAAGCCAGTGAATCTAAGTAAAAGTGAAACAATCAATCGGTGCAACGACTAACAAAGACGAAGTAAAGTAACTAATTAAACAACCACATTGAACCAGTTAGCTGTTCTTGCACGGCGTATGTCCACCAGCTAAATTGTACAAAACATACATATAAACCTCTTCCTTTTCTTGTTCGTCGTATGCCCACCAGTAAAGTCCGTAATACTAAGGAAATAACCACAGTGAACCAATTAGCTGTTTTTGCTCGGTGTATGCACACCAGCAGAATTGCCTAAATAGCGGTGGCAGAGCGTAACATCAGATAGGGATCATCAAGCCAAGACTTCGTATTTCGATGCAACAGAGGTAGTATAATAGTTAAGAATTGTAAACCATATTGAGTAAATAGAAATAAAATAAAATACAACCGATCCGAGTCTTGTAATTCGAACCCTGGAGGCCGCTGAGATTATCCCGGCCGAAAGTTCATTGCAAGTGGCGCCCGAACAGGGACTTTGTACAAAAGACAAAACCAGAGAAGATAAATAAACGACAAAATGGTACAAATTGGATCGGTGTACAAACTCTCCAAGGAAGAGCTGAGAAACATCATGATGACGTGTGGACTTAAGACAGAAGGCTCATAGAAAGACCAACGAAAACGGTTCTGCTCCATCGTCCGAAAATGGTCAGAGAGATATGAGGGAGACAAGTATCCTCTGCTGTTTACGAGGGGATCAAAGAGCTGGCAGAAACATTCGGCTTTGACCTGGACTTTCTACCGAGAACCATGCCAGAGATCCTGAAAGGAAAAGCTTTGTTATGGTATCCTAAGAATAACGCAAAGTGGCAGTGATGGAAAGTATTTAAAAAAGGCTTCCATAACTTCTTCCTATCTCCTCGCTATTTCGAAAGTCTGGAAGACAAAATCTGTAGCTCATGTCAGATGGAACCAGAAATGTTCAAAGACTATGTGATCCGCCTACAAAACCTCCAGTCCCTAGCCAGCACTAGCTGAAATTTATGAATCTTTATTGGTTATGAATCATTGTTTTTTATTATTTACATTAATCAGTATATTGTATTCTCTTATAATCCTTTGTTCTCTAAGTTCTCTTACGTCTTCTTATTCTTTTCTCATTATTCTTTGCACCACTAATATTATTCTTTCTCTATATGGATTTCTCGCTCCTCCTCTTTTCGCTCTATCATCTTCTCTGACTTCTGACTGTGTGTGTACATGTGCTCTGTTCAAATTTTGTTCAGCTCCACTTCTGCTTTATGCCAGCTGCTAATACATGCAGAGGCGGTGTTGACTGCAGGATGCTTCGTAACATTTTGTGTAATAGGCACTGTGGGCTGAATGTTGTTCACTTCAATGCGAGAAGTTTTAATGCTGACGAGATGGACTATATGAAATACACTTTTAAAGATTCCTCGGTTGATATATTATTATTTGTGTGCCTGAAATTTGGTTTTATGGTGATGTTACAGATAGTGTTTGTGGATTGAATAATTATAACATTTACAGAAACGATAGATGTGGTCGAAAAGGGGGTGGAGCAGCTATTTATATTAAGAAAAATCTAAACGCTAGGATTATTGGTAAGTCATTGCCGTCGAGTAATGTTGAGTATGTAAATGTTTGCGTCTCTGACAACAACACAAAGATCTTTGTGTTGTGTGTTTATAACCCATCCAGATTAAACCTGTTAGATGAGTATTTTGTCAATATATCAAATAGCATAATAGACTTCGCGTTTTTTATCGCCTGTGGTGACATCAATGTTAATCTCCTGAATAATGATTCTTATGTAGTTTCACTTACTGAACTTATCTTGGCTTGCGATTTGTTAATGTAAGTGTTCCGACCAGATATGCGCCTAATGATGTTCCTAGCTTATTAGATTATTTCATTGTTTCCGATATTAATCGCGTCAACCTTTTTGATCAATTATACTGCGTGTCAGATCATGACTTAATTTTTTTAAGTTCTTTTGGGTCGCTCAACCGTTGCAACGTCTATTTCGTACTATGACTTTAAGTCTATTGACCTCTGTCATCTTATTCATGATTTGCAAACGTAGACACTATGGGATATATGGACTTTACCAACTGTTAATGAAAAATGTATTACATTTCTAATACAATAAATGAACTGTTTCTGAAGCAGGTTCCGTCAAAGGTAATAGTAGTTAAAAGCAATTTATGCCCGTGTTTACCCGTCAGGTTTTGGACTCAATTCGTAAACGAAACATGTTACGTGGCACTTGGAGAAAGAACCCTAGCCCTGAGAGTTGGGAGAGCTATAGGTCCGCTAGGAATGAGTCTGTCCGTTTACTTAGGTTAGCTAAAATGAAAAATTATTCGAGAAACCTAAATTCGTCCATTCCAAATAGGATACTCTGGAAGAACCTGGGACGGCTTGGCTTAAGTACGTGTAAGATAAGACCATTTGAGATTCATCCGGACATTCTTAATGATTACTTTCTACGACTTAACGTTGATGTTGATGACGATATCATTCACAGTGCTGTTGAACATATATCAGCTGCGCCTTCTTCTTTAACTAACTCCTTTCAGTTTACACATGTGTATGTTCATTCATCTACTAAACCATTGCTTCACAACTTCTATTTTTCCTTCGTTGTGGGAAAGTGCGATAGTACTACCTCTTGCCAAAAAGACAAATGCTTCTGGTGTTGAGGATTATAGACTTATTAGCATTCTATCGCCGTTGGCAAAAGTGCAGAATAGATCATGGCTGAACAAATATCAATCTTTTTAAAAAATAATAGTCTTTTAAGTCCACTACAGTCTGGCTTTCGCAAAGGTGCTGTGCTACTGCTACATTGAAAGTATTTGAAGACCTGAGACCATATTATGATAATGGATTCTTTAGTTTCTTATGTTTGATAGACTTCTCGAAAGCATTTGATATTGTGAATCATGAATTACTATGTTGTAAGCTGAAGCATCTGTTTGGCTTTGGGCATGGTGCAATCTGCTTACTAAATAGCTACCTGACTGAAAGAATACAGCGGGTTATGAGCAAAAATTATTACTCAGACTTTAGACCAGTCAGCAGGGGCGTTCCGCAGGAATCAGTTATGGGGCCTCTTTTATTCTCATTGTTTATTAATGATATTTTTACCGTTTGTAAAAATTCCTCAATGCATGGTTATGCGGACGATGTCCAAGTGTACATATCTGGCGAGAGCAATTTAAAGGATGACTTAGTCTATCGTCTCAATGAGGACCTAGCCAGTTTTAAATTATGGACGGATAATAATGGCCTTAAAATCAATGTTTCCAAAACACAAATACTCCCTGTTTTTAACAGTAAATTTACTTTTTCGGACACGCCGGAAGTACTAATCGGCAATCAACAATTAAATTTCCAAAAATTTTCAAAAATAAATTGAAATTGAAAAACCTCATGCGAAAATCAGACTACGACGAAACACAGAAGCTGGAACGGATCTACCGGAACGCGAGGACCGAATTTCAGTTCTATATCAAACGGATGGACTTCCACACGCTGCAGGAGCTGATGACATTAGCCGAACCTCGAGCCATCGCCCCGGTTAGTCAGTATCAACGAAACACACGACAGGCAGTTGGGCCTGAGCAACGAATCGATTGAAGGACCGCGTGTCGCAATTGCGGGAAAGATGGACACAGAGCAGAGGGATGTCGCAACCGTCAGGTTCTCTTCTGCTGGGAGTGCTGCTTCAGTTTGGCACACAAAATACACAACTAAATACCAGGGAAGACATGGATCACCAGACAATATGCTCCACCATCAACGAGGCCCGAGAAGTCACAATAGAAGACGCAGAGAGAATCCTACGGGAGGAACTGCATAAGTTTGGTGATATCCATGGGACGAGCAGATTAACCGAGCACAAAATTATCATGCGCTATTAAACAACGCTACTTCCCGCGGAACCCGGCGATGCAAACAGTCAAACGAGGAAATAGATGCGCTAGAAAACAGGTGTATTGAACTATCCCATAGTCCTTATAGTGCGCCGATAATACTAGTCCGCAGGAAAATAGGAAAATGGCGACTATGCATTGATTACCAACAATTAAACACGAAGTCTGGCCCCGACGCCTACCCAATACCACGAATACACCACATACTAGATCGACTACGAGATGCCCGTTACATAAGTAGCCTCGATTTAAAGAACGGATACTGGCAGATTCCAATGGCAGAAAGTAGCATACAATATACAGATTTCACGGTTCCGGGAAGAGGGCTAACCCAATGGCGCGCGATGCCGTTCGGTCTACATTCAGCACCGGCAGCATTCCAATGAGCGCTAGACCAAGTCATTGGACCAAACATGGAACCACACGCATTCGTTTACTTGGATGACATAATCGTCACGGAAACGTCACTAGAAGAGCATCTGAAAAACTCGAAAGAAGTATTTCGACGACTATGACAAGCGAATCTCAAAAAAACGTCGACAAGTGCGAATTTTTCAAGCGAGAAGTAAAGTATCTCGGACACGTCATCAGCGAACAGGGAATTCACTCCAATCCTGATAAAATTACGGCAATTCGGGAATTACGGCCACCAACCAACACAAAGAAACTTAGGCGATGCCTAGGCATAGTGGTACCGACGATTCGTACCAAATGTCGCCGACATTGTACAACCCATGACAACACTACTCCGCAAGGGCAAACATTGGAAGTGGGACGAAGCACAAAATGAAGCATTCAAAGAACTCAAGGCAAAACTGAGCTCTGCACCAGTACTGGCTTGCCCAGACTTCAATCAATGGTTCACCCTCCAGACCGACGCCAGCAAATACGGACTTGGACACTACTCACGCAAGACGTCGAAGGACAAGAAAGAAAGGGTAATTGCATATGCCAGCCGACGGCTCTACAAGGCCGAAAACAATTATTCACCAACCGAGAAAGAATACCTAGCTATCGTGTGGGCCATCAGGAAGATGCGGGATTAGAAGATGCTTAGAGGGATACCGATTCACACTCATCACCGATCACTTATCGTTGAAATGGCTCAATTCCATAGAGAGTCCGTCAGGACGGATAGCGAGATGGTATCGACGTAAAATACCGAAAAGAAAAACTCAATGTGATCGCCGATGCGTTATCAAGACTATCGTGGCTTGAGAGGAAGCTAAGGGAAGTCAAAGAGAATCCCCAGAAATATGCCGATTATGCAATGCAGAACGAACAGCTGTACCGACACATCTCCCATCAGCTGGACGACGAAGACACCACGCCATGGAAACTATGCGTGCCAACCAATCTACGAGAACGCGTTCTCCAAGAGAACCACGATAGCACATGTGCGCGCACGGTGGTATTCGTAAAACAATGATCAGGATGGCCAACAAGTATTATTGGCCAGGTATGTTCCGCGATATAAAACGATACGTGCGAAATTGTAATTCATGTGAACCGTTGGCAACGTGAAAAAGTCATTTGTTTGCACTTCGTTAGATTAAGGTCCATACAGTTTGTGTTGCACCATGTAATTAAAGAATCAAGATCCATTTGTAGGAGACTAGCATCTGCTACATTTTTATATGATATAAAATGTTTCACATCATCCACAAACATCAATACATCGGCATTTTTAATTACCGAAAGAAGGTCATTAATGAAAAACAAAAATAGCATCGGTCCCAAGTGGCTCCCTTGAGGAACACAAGAAGGAGCTGGAAACTCCATCGAGATGGTGTTGTTAAAGACCACCATTTGTGTGCGGTTCCTGAGATATGACTGCATCCAATACAGAAGAGTATTAGGAAAACCATATAACTTTAACTTTAAAAGAAGGAGATTGTGATTCACCACATCAAACGCTTTACTGAAATCTGTGTAGATAACATCTGTTTCACTAATTTTAGCGATTCCACAATAATTTCGTATATTGCGTATGTTTCTAGTTTTGTGCAGCGAAATGATATATGAAGTTTTCCAAACTTTTGGAAAATAGCCAGAGCGTAAGGAGTAATCAAACAATGCTGTAATAAGTGCAGCAAGTTCCTTTGAACAGGATTTAAGAACACATGCTGGTAATCCGTCAGGTCCCGAATTATAGCTGCATTTTATACCTTCCAATGTATCTCGTACTATCTGTAAGTTAATTATAGGTTGACTTATAAAACCCGAGGAAATAGTGAATGGGTAGTTAATTGAACTACAGTTCTTTGATGAATAAGTAGATTTGAAGAAATCCGCAAACATATTGCAAATAGTTCCAAGATCACCTTTATTCGTATTGATCCAGCTTCATGACTGGAGGGTACATAGAAACTTTTCTTTTCGTGTTTACAAAATTCCAAAATGACTTATGCCACGTTTACACCGACGCTAAATGGCAATTTTAAATGAGCCATTTAAAAACTGTTTACACCGCCTTTATCACATTATTTTTGACAGACCAGTCAGCTGTTTAATACCAACACAATAAAGAGCGTTTCAATTTAATTTTTGAAAAAATGCAGGCATTAATTTAAACAGCAGACATCTTTCAAATGGCGCAAATCAATAATTTAATTTCAATTGTTAATTTAATATTTGACACGAAGCAAAATAAATTAATAAAAATGCGCTGCAAAAATAGAAGGAAAGTTAAATAAAGTGTTAATTTTTTTAAAATTTTTCCATTTATGTTTGGAAACACAAAACTTCACTTCGACACTTCACAAGTTTTGTATCGATATAAATTCCATTTCCACTGTTCTTATTGAATTGTTTTGGGAAATTTTTGACACTTGACGACAGGCTGATTCGAAATATTATTTTACATCTCGTTTGAATCCCATTTCGCCAAAATTAGATGATTTCGATAATGAGCGATTTGGTAATTTGTATGGGAAATGGGATCATTTGGCTTCTCATTTGTGGCTTTTGGTCGAAATGAGCCATTTAGCGTCGGTGTAAACGTGGTATTAGGGTCAGACCGCAAATTTAATTTAACTTTAATCAAATAATTGTTATAAGCTTCTTTACATATTTTTTGGTATCTACATCTCGTGGTTGCATAATTAGCATAGCTCGCTGAAGAGTGTCTCAAACAATATAATTTGTAATGCTTTGATTTCAAGCGTCTTAGTTCGTGCACGGCGGGAGTAAACCAAGTAGGTCCAATAGAGCATCCTGAACTTTGCGGGACTAAAGATTCAAAGCAACTTTGGAGAGTATAATTGAACGAACAAACAGCAGCATCCAAAGATTCAGATGTAGAATTTTCGGCTAGTTTAAGAATAAAATTCCAGTTGATGCATTGAAAATAAGTTCTCATAGTCTCAAAGTTTGCTCTGCGAAAGCAGAATTTCCTCCTCTTCGTAGGACTGCGTCTATTATATCTAGGGGACCGATCAGTGTGCTGTAGTATTTTTAATTCTAATGTCGGGTGATGAATATCTTCAGGATATACTAAAGGCTGAGTCCTCGATAGCTCAAATATGTCTAAATCATCAGCAAAAATGAGGTCTAACCAACGACCACTAAGGTTTGGTATAGAATTTATCTGGTACAGACCTCTAGATGATATGTCATTAAGAAGACAAATATAGTTTTCCAGATATGATGACGGTAAGAGAACTGATGAGTCCTCACATTTTTCCCAAGTAACATGAGGCATGTTGAAATCACCAAGAACAATGAAGTGGTCAAGTACCAAATACTTCCTCTCGAGAAAATTAAGTAGACAAGTTAACACCGATCAAAACGCCTCCACCTCTGGTAATAGTTGTGAGAGGTAAGTTACGGTCTCTACGATAAACAGTATAAGCATTTGATAATACCTCTAAGTTTAATACATCTTGTTTAAGCCATGTTTCAGTGAGAGCAATGATTTTGAACTCTAAATCGGTACTCTTTAGTACAAGATCCCTTAATTTTGTGTTGAGGCCTCTTACATTCTGATATAAGATAGTTGCAGCAATATTTAGATGTTTTATATTTAGTTTTTTGCAGCTGTACCGCGTTGTGGCTGGCCATTATTGTTTACGCGCGATTAAACTCTTATTCATGCACAATAGCATTCGCTGGCCAGAAGGATGGGTCAGCAGCACGACCCATGAGATGTAGTGGTAAGCGTAAGATGAAAGAGGAGTAAGATCTTTGAGATCTAAATTTGAATTTAGTAACAGAAATACTCGTATCCTGCATACCTAGCTGAGAATATAAATGATCGCGAAGGTCATCAACACTCTTATCTGGTGCAAAACGAGAAAAAAATAAAGTTTTATTAGGTTGAACTACCGTCAGTTTCCTTCCAACGTGAACGGCCTGAACAGTAGCAATAGATGAATTGGTATGCTTTGGTTTAGTTTCTATATTTTTATTCGGTTCAACAACCACATTAGGTGTTAAATTAGAAGTTGTAGCGCCAGAAGCCATAATAGTTTTTGCAGTTGGTTCAATAGTATGCAGTTCTTCAGCAGTCATGTTATGGACCGCGGGTAATGCAGGACTTAGAAGGTTAATCAGCTGAGGCGGATCGGAGTCGGAAGTTTATCAGCAGCATCAGGCATATGTTTATCGACCGAGCACGCACAAGAATTTGATTGAAGCGCCTGCGAACGAGTACATATCCAAATGGGCGAACTTTCATCAACTAACTTAAAATTCCGCATCGCACAGCCAGCAAAATACCATACGTTCAGAATCACCCCGAACTTTACAGGTTTTCTAGTGACAGGCCATTAGTTAATAAATAGAAATTTAGCAAAATATTTCACGAAACACCTAGTAATTAATTTAAGTAGAACTTGAAACTTGATGCAGCTGCAAGCCTATGAGTCTATATGTAAGTAAATATATATAATATATGTATATAAGCTCGGACAAAACAAAATCCGAGTGCGTAGGCTGCCGCGCTCTTTCAATGTACTCTTACTTCTCAGCAAAAATTGTCTAATTAAAAGAGATAGTCAAAACCGGTTTAAACAACAATGCCTAGCAAGCAATGAACTATATATGCAAATTATTGTGATTCGAAGTAAAAGGTAAAAGTTATTCTTTGTGAATCGAACAGAAAAAGTTTAGTTATTTATTTGTTGTATTTTCTTTTTAATCAATATACACTTGATTGTGCTATATGTTATACATTTGTTTATGCTATATGTAATAAGATTTCACACAATTTATCATAACCAGAAATACAAAATATTGGCGACGAGGACAAAACACTTCCTATTACGGCCACGAGTTAAGAGTGTATTGCTTGCTTTTATAAATTTCGCGATTTTACATCACATGCATTGACAGTAAAACGGCTGAGATCGTTCTTAATTGCAATTTTTCTCAAAAAAATCTCATTTGTTTATTTTTAAAAGGCACTACAAAGAAAACGGTATATAACTACAATACCAAGTAAACAAGTATCCTCTTTTACCTAATATCAATGCAGTTGTGCTTTTTAGTTTTAATGATACGTCAATTTTACCAGACCAAACTGATCCAAATTTTTAAGATTTTTGCTGCATTTTATGGGTTTGCATTTGCATTGTCTTTATGGGTATTTTTTATACCTATGACTACCTGGAAATATGATTTTTGGAGTATAATAATAAAAAACATTTACAAATTTTTTAAAGCTGGAATGATACAAATATTCAACATTTAAAATTTTTCGTTATTATTCAATCAACTATGGAAACTTTCAGTAATAAAGAGCTATCAGATATATATTTAGTAAAAAGAAACATACAGGATTACATAAAAATTAAAGTTCCAATTGATACGTGCAGCCAGAAAGTTGAATACCAAATAATGACTCAAATCAAATAGTATTTAGCAAATCTGTCTAACAAATCATGTAGTTTTAACAAGAAGAAAATGTATCTTAGTTCAAAGTATTGGCTTGACGAACAAATCTGCAGCAGTTATTCAGGCAGCAGCGAGGAACGTGGAAAGCCAGCTAAAGAGTTTGAAGAGAGCAGTGAAAGATCCAGAAAATAAAAGAAGTTCGGGATATAAAAGTGTTGAACGCAGCCTAGTACACACGTTACATTCAGAGCGAATATACCACAGACTCGAAATCATTGAGAAAGACCTTAACACGAGTTTTTTAAGAACCAAGAGGCCTTAAAAACATTCCGACATCTGAACAAGAAAAGGTATTTACACCTAAAGGGGCTTTAGCGTTATGTCTTAATTTTAAGTTGACCAAGTGCCAGTGCGTTTTGATTCGAGGACCTGCATTAGAAAAGATGTCGAAATTGTATCCCTCCTACAAAGATTTTCTCATGGTTAAGGAAGAGCATTGAAACAATAAGATCAACATCAGCTGAAGTCCAAGAGAGGATAATAACATTAATTAATGAACCGGAATTAAAAGGTCTAGGAAATTGCTATTTAACTCTTTACTGCAAATGGGAATGTGACGATAATTCAGGCCAGAGAAGGTATAAAGAAACTGTAGATGAAAATACTTCAGCTTCAGACTTGTTTATGTCGTCGATCATGCCTTTGCGACTGAGCAAGCACTTTGTGATATATGCCATTATGCATATACTCCAACGTCACGTCACAACCCTGTATTTGAATAAAAGAATACACTCCCTAGCGGAGTGGTCGACCAAATAAGGTGTCAGGCGGGAAACGCTACTACACAGGATAAGTGCCTGCAATGAAGTCGGCACTTATATTTCTTCTTTTGCCTTTCTGAGTCGCTGGCAGAGAATTGAAAGGAAAGCCCGTTTTTGTTGAGTGTTTTGAAACAATTCTGAACTTTATTCTGTGATCCCATTCTATTTCTAGAAGTGAATATGTTGACAATGTACTTTACATATGCTTAATCTATTCTCACACACTATAAGCTTAACCTGTCTTTTACCGATACAAGAATCCATGCCCCGATGTAGAAAATTTTTACAGGGTAGGCTATTGGACAACAAATTAGAAGTTCTGCATACTCAGAAAAATTTTAAAAAAATATTTGTAGTGTTTATAGAGTGTTGCTTTAAACCAAAAACTTTCTTTATGCAATAAAAAAACTGATAATCATTTGAAAAACCTAATACTTATAGTAATTTTTATATAATTTCAAACATATATTTTAAGATTTAACATCAATAATATGGATACATATTGTTTAGGGTAGGATCCTTGAATAGCCTGCGCAGTTGTTCTATTTCCTTAAGTTCGAAAGAGATTTCCAAGTTAAATAGTTTCTTTATTTCAATGAATGGCGATATCAAAAAACACGTCCGTATGCACAAAAGTTAATTTTGATAAGAGAGTTAACATAGTTGTTCAAGAAAGCAAGAAAAAAGTAAACGTCAAAAAAGATGCACGGGGCGCGACCTCACTCGGCTCTACCGGGCGACGGCCACCGGCAGCCCCACAAAGCGGTTGGCATCGACATCCCGCCCGCCTTGCAGGACTGCAATAGTAATTGATGAAATTGATACTCCCACTACTTTGGGTAGCTGCCGGAGATCATCCAGCCCAGCACCGGGTTCACTGCGATCGGCTGCCCAGGAACCGACGGGAACATTCCAGGGCGGAGAAGGCGAGCATGGACGTCCGCTCCCATGATTAGGTCGACGGCGGAGCTTATATAAAACTCCGGGTCTGCTAGCCGCATGTTGCTGAAAACATCTAGAACTCTGGCATCCACCGTCTCGCTGGGGGTGACAGCGGGAACCACCTCAGCCACACTGGCGCGAAACTCGATCGTCTCCAACCCACGCTCCTGGTACACAATGAGTACAACCGTCCGGACCTCCTGAACCCGGGTCACGGCCAGACCCCACTTTTCAACTAGGGTCGGCGAAGCCACCGACATGGGGACGCACGCATTCACCAGCGCCCGTGCGTGCCGAATTCGGCCGTACACCATAAACCGGCCCCAAATGGTGGGCAGGATTGCAATGTGCCGCGCTAAGGTGACGGTTTGTGTCCCGTCACGAGCTCCCTCGACGGTGAAAAACGGCTGGCACTCCTGCTCACGGTGGTTCGGACCCTCGGAGACTCGGCGCGTCGGCTCTGCGTCGTTCGCCGATGGTGTGGCGGTTCGAGGCACCAGCCTCGAACGTGGAGCAGCGTATTGTGGCACTCGTTGCAGATGTGGCAACCTCCGGGGCACGCGCGATCGCCCTCTCTGTGCGACCTGGCTAGACAATTGAAGCAGTAGAGGCTGCGCTGGACGATCTCACGCCGCTCACTCACCGACTTGTCCCTGAATAGGAAGCACTTGCGGAGCCCGTGGTCCCTTCCGCAACACGGACAGTCGTGATATCGAGAGCTCGTCGCAGCGTGGCTCGCATTCCGTCTGAGAGTGGCCCGGAGGTCCCCCGCTAGACGCTCCCGGCGCCCCGGATGCTGGGCAGTCGACGAATGGGTGCGCTCACGGCGACTGGGTGGTTGGACAGTCGCTGGTGGAGTGCGCTCACGGCGACTGGGTGGCTGGACAGGCGTTGATGGAGTGCGCTCACGGCGACTGGGTGGCTGGACCGGCGTTGGTGGACTGCACTCCCGGCGACTGGGTGGCCGTTGGACCGTTGACGAGGTGATGCGTTCATGGCGACTGGGTGACCGGTTGGCATGTGTATCCAGTATCGCTAACGACATCTCGCGCAGAGACAAATGGTCTAGCGGCCCGGTCTGGGCGTGGTCCAATATGGCACCGCCGAGGATCGCTGGGTTGCTGCTCGAGCGTGGCCGTAGGTCCTGTAAAGGAGCTGCTTCCGTTGCAACTCTTCGTCTTCCGAGTCGTCGCTTTCAAATGACATTCTAGAAATAAGAGAGCGGAGATTAGGAGAGAATAGTCATAAGGGCAAAAGTACAAGTTTTGTGATTGGACGAGTAATGTAGTCGCGTTCCGTTTTAATGTCAGCTACCCGAACTCGGTTGTCGTCCCCAAAATATACACGGGAAATCCGACCTAGCCGCCAGGTATTGGGCGGCAGATTGTCGTCGCGTACAACCACTAAGTCATCAACCTTGAGACTTGGTTGTGCTGATTGCCATTTGTGGCGCTTATACAATTCCTTCAGATATTCCGCCTTCCAGCGTCAACAGAACTGTTGATGCAACGCTTTCACCCGCGACCATCGATTGATTACAGATAGCGGGTGGTCCGTGATCTCTGGTTCAGCTGGAGCCATGAGTGGGGCACCAATGAGGAAGTGTCCCGGGGTTAGGGCTTGGAAATCCGATGGGTTTTCGGATGCTGGGCTCAGGGGCCTCGAGTTGAGACAAGCTTCAATTCGGCAGAGTAGCGTCGCGAACTCTTCAAACGTATATTTGACGCCGACGGCTGTTTTGCGTAAATGATTATTGAAGCTCTTTACGCCTGCTTCCCAGAGTCCTCCCATGTGCGGAGCACCGGCTTGGATGAAATGCCACGAGACTGCTTGGTAAGAAACTTTATTAGTAATGGTGTTGCGTGAAGATACCAAAAACCTGTGAAACTCTTGCTTGAGTTGTCTGGGGGCTCCAACGAAGTTCGTCCCGTTGTCTGAGTACATGTCCGCCGGACAGCCTCTTCGCACTACAAATTGCGAGAACGCTGCCAGGAATACTGCTGTTGACAATTCCGTGGTGGGTTCCAAGTGAATCGCCTTGGTCACAAAGCAAACAAACAGACATACGTACCCTTTGGAGACTCTGCTACCTCGATCTGAGAAACTTTTTAAGTCAAACGGGCCGCAAAAAATTGACCCCTGTCGTGGCAAAGGGTCGAGTAAGTGTTGTTCGTGCGGCGGGTAGCGCTGCCATTAGTTGTGTTAGTCGCTTTTTTCCGGTCCATGAGACAGGGTTTGCAGCTATGAAGAGTAGTCTTGTTTAGATTCTTCACTCGGGGGATCCAGTATTGAATCCGTATCAGGCGCAGTACCAGCTGATTACCTCCATGTAAAGAAATCTCATGAGTAAATTTAACAAGAAGTTTAGTGTAGTGACCATGGTAGGGTAAAATGATCGGGTGCCTTTCGTTGAACGGCAAGTCTGGACAGGATGACAACCGCCCGCCAACGCGCAACGTGCATCCGAATGCAAGAAAGTGTTGAGTGGAAGTAATGAGCTTTTAATATCAATTACTTCCTTGATCTTGAGGCCGTGATATTCATTTGGAAAATGAACCTTTTGGCTAAGGATTTCTAAGCGAGTTCGTACGTCAGCAATTTCGCGAGATGAGATTTGCTAAGACATTTGAACGAAGGTTCGCTTATGCTCGGGATGAGTGTGACAGAAGAAGCGAAATACGTAAGAAAGAACTCGTAGAGCTCTTGGTAAAGATGAGAATCTTTCGAGGGGGTCCTCGTACTGGGAGAAGTACGTGTAAAACACTTTGAGCGGTTTTTTCTCGACCGTAGTTTCCAAAGCTTCGATAGATTCGAAATGGGGCCACTGATCGCTACTCATTTGTAGCCACGATGGCCCGGTCCACCACAAGGAGCTATCAGCAAGGTCGCAGGGAGATACACCTCGACTAGCCATGTCAGCTGGGTTGTCAAGCGAGTTTACATGAAACCATTGAGTATGATCTACCTTCTCGATGATTTTTGCAACACGATTGGCGACAAACGTTGTCCAGGTACAAGGCGCCTTTCTCAGCCAGGCCAGTACGATAGTGGAATCCGTCCAACAGAAGAGCTGATGATTTTTAGTATGAAGATTGGGTAGAAGCGAGTCTATCATGTCGGCTAATAGCGCAGCTCCACAGAGCTCAAGCCGTGGTAGCGAGACCGTTTTTATGGGAGCAACTAGAGTTTTTGAGTACATTACACCGGCATAAGCCTTCTGTAAAGCATCGCAGAATGCATGAAATTCAATGTTGCAATCAGGGTTAAAATGAATCCAGCGGGGAATGCGGATTCTTTCGATGTGGTTGTAATTCCTCAGAAAGTTTAACCATTTATTGAGAACACTGAGAGGTGCAGCTTCGTCCCAAGCGATCTTTTCTAACCAAATATCTTGCATCAATATTTTTGCTGACACCACGACAGGCGATAACCAGCCTGCTGGATCGAAAAGTTTAGCGATTGTGGAAAGAATTTCACGCTTTGAGTAGGTGAGTTTAAGTTCAACTGGCTCAGTGTGAAAATAAAAATAGTCACCTTTCGCATTCCAGCGAACCCCCAACATTTTTGCCGTGCTCTGATCATCGAGTTCAAGAAATGCCTCACACAGCAAATGTGGCTTAGGCACGTTGCCCAAAATAGCTTTGCTGTTAGCGGTCCACTTGCGTAAGCCAAACCCGGCAGATTCCAGAGCCGTTATGAGTTCATCGCGAGCGTTGACAGCTGTGGAGATGTCATGAGCTCCTGCGAGAACATCATCAACATACATAAAATGTTGCAGAATCTCTGATGCTCGAGGAAGTCTTGCCTCTACGTCTTTGGCTAATTGCAACAAAGTTCGAATAGCGAGAAATGGAGCGCAATTTACTCCAAAAGTGACTGTTTTTAGCTCATAGTCGCGAATCTCATTATGCTCGGGATCTCTAAATAAAATCCGCTGGTATTTTGTTTGGTCAGGGTTGACCAGTATTTGCCGGTACATCTTCTCGATGTCACCGTTGAACACATACTTAAAAAACCGCCAACGCAAGATCAAAAACGTTAAGTCATTCTGCAGGATAGGGCCCGAATGTAGCACGTCATTCAAGCTAAGTCCATTTGAGGTTGGACACGATGCATTGAATACCACCTAACCTTCGTTGTTTTGCTCGCTAATTTGATCACCGCATGGTGGGGTAAATAATAATTATGTTGGAGGTATCCCTGAGGAGGTGGGGTGCATCTTTTCATGTGGCCTAAATCGAGATACTCATTGATGACGGAGTTATAGTGCTGTTTGAGTTGAGGGGTCTTACTGAGCCTTTCCTCAGACTTGAGAAATTGCTTCATAGCTATCTGACGGGAGAAACCTAGCGGGGTCTCAATGGGAAAACTGCTTTTAAAGGGTAGGCTTACAATGTACCGACCGCTTGTATCTCTTTTGGTAGTTTTCGCGAAATTTTTCTCACAGAATTTTTCAGAGGGGGATACAAACTGCTTCCTTGGAAGTTCCTCCACCTCCCAAAAACGTTCGAACTGTCGTTCGAGCGATATTTCAGTGAAGAAAGCAACTCTTTTGGTTGACACCGACGGAATCGTTGTAGAAGAAATTGGGCCGGTGAGTATCCATCCGAATACTGTTTGTTGGGCGATTAATGAGCCAAGCACATTTTTTCGGACGCTTCCCAGTATAATGGATGGGTATAGATCAGCGCCAGTGAGAATATCGATCTGGTCGGTCTTATAGAAGTTGCGGTCGGCCAGTTTGATGTTTGGCAAATCCTTGAGTAGGGATTTATCGAGTGAAAAATTGGGTAGGTTACCCGTGAGGTGAGAGAGCACCAATGCTGTAGCATGCACTCGAAATTTAGGGTCATGCGGAGAGCTGAGTATGAACTCGCATGGTTTTGTCACCCTTGCGGCGACTGTCTCGTTGAGACCAGACACTCGTGCATTCACAAACTGCAATGGTATTCCCAAACGCGTTTGAATCCGCTCAGAAATAAAGGATATTTCTGAACCTGGATCTATTAACGCTCTTACGGTATATTTAATCTCGTGAAAACAAATATTTACCATTGCCGTTCCTAATAGCATCTTTTTGGGGCTTGTGGCAAAACACACTTGCCTTTCTGTTTGAGGGGGGCTAGTGGACTGTATGGAGGTAGACGGTGCCTGATCTGACGGCTTGGACTGACTTGGGCGCGAGCTTTTTGGGTTGGGGTTGTAACTCGGAGAGGTAACCGCCTTCTCGCGATGTAACAGGGTGTGGTGCCGACTTTGGCACGTGGCACAGTTGTACTTACTTATACACTCCTTTACCGAATGAGACCTCGATAAACAGTTGAAGCAAATACCTTTCTTCTGTACCAAGTCAATTCTTTGCTGGATTGACATCTTTAGAAACCGCGGACAGGACCGTAAACCATATTGTTGCTGAGGGCACACAACACAATTTCGATGGGACACGTTGAGTTGAAACGTGTTAACATGTTTAGCGGACAAGCGTTGATTTGAGTGACTTGATTGGGTCGGATTAGACGTAGGCCTGCCTTTAAGATCGAGTACGCTTTCCAAGGTTTGGAAGCGGCTTGTGAGAAATGAGTCTAGCTCGCTCCACGAAGAAATCGAGAATTTGTCCTTGATGGACTGCTCCCACAGAGATAGAGTGGCGTCCGGAAGCTTTGTCGAGCACAAGTATACGACGATAGCATCCCAACTTGATGTGTCAATCCCCAATGGGATTCAAAAGCGGACAGAGCATTATTAATGTCGCGTTGGAGTTCCTTAATTTCACTTCCCGACTCTTTGGTAATGTTGGGTAAATGAAAAAGGGCCTTTAACTGCGAATTGACGAGTACACGCTTGTTCTCATATCGGTCAGTGAGATTTTTCCACGCTTGAGCAAACCCTTCGTTCGTGAGCGGTGACTTCTGCACGATATCTTTTGCTTCGCCCTTGGTCTTTTTATTTAAGTGGAAAAGTTTTTCCACAGGAGAAATACGCGGGTTATGGATGTAGATTGTCGTAAACATGTAGCGAAATGATGGCCAAAGCAGATAATCGCCATGAAAAATCTCAGTGTCGCACGGCGGAAGGCTTATATTGTACCCGGAGGGCGGCTGCTCCACCTGAGTGACGTGGGTTTCGCATTCTTTTGGTGGTTGGGTCAAATTGTATTTCAGTTCTCCGATTGCGCCTGCACATCGTACGAACACCGAATAGCATTGACGGTATTTCGCTTTAAGTACCTCAAGATGTTCACTAGCTTCAGAAGTTTGTTCTTTGGCTAGAAGAGACTCATATGCGCCTTTGATGAGAGTCCACTGGGACTTCAATTCATCGGCTTGAACCTCAAGAGTGAAAACTGAGTGATCTTTTCATGGTATGCCAGCGAATTCCGCCTCGAATTCGGTTAACCCATCGGCCAGGCGTATGAAGGTATTGAGCTGAGTCATATTGCGGTCGGACGGACTCTTCGGTGGCGTCTTTTTCGTTGGAGACTTTTTCGGCATGAGAACCCGACGAACGTGTGCTTTGCACGGTGACGAGAAACGCAAATGGAGACTTCAGATCTTTCCAGAGAAAAATTCACTTAACGCATGCGAGATACTGTGCAACAAACTGAAACGTTAACGATTGAGTCGCAAAAAGGTTAAAATCAAAAAGTTTATAACTGGTAAACCGCACGAGATACTGCGCAAGAAACTGCATAGTTAACGCACGAACCACCTCGATTGAGTCGAAAAAAAAAGTTAAAACCGAAAAGTTTATAACTGGTAAACCGCACGAGATACTGTGCAAAAAACGGAAACGTAGGCGCGCGAACCACCTCGGTTGAGTAGAAAAAAGTTAAAACCGAAAAGTTTATAACTGCTAAACCACGCGAGATACTGCGCAAGAAACGAAAACGTAGGCGCGCGAACCACCTCGACTGATTTGTAAAAGTTAAAACCGAAAAGTTTATAACTACTAAACCACGCGAGATACTGCGCAAGAAACGAAAACGTTAACACCACGCGAGCTGCCTTGCCAACACTGGCTTCTCGATGAGAATTACCACGAGGTGCGCGAGGAGCGCCTCGACTGAGTTGCAGAGGAAAACGAAATGGAAAAGATGTAACTGGTTAACAGTTAACTATTTTTTACTGTAGCAGAATATAAATTGTATAAAGATAATAGGGTATTTATATTGAAGCGTTTTTAAAACTTCATTAAAAAATATTTCCACACCTTACAATAGAAATGTTCAACTTTTTGAAAAAGTGCAATATGATTATCCTAATTGCAAGCTGATCGAAAAATTACACATAAACACATGAATGTTCTAGATTTTGCAGATAAGAATATGCACTGAGAGAATAAAAGAAAGCACTTCAGATATTTCTTGACGAATGCTTGAAACTTAAAAAAAATATTGCCAAAGTCGGTGCAACTTTCATTTATCCCTTTTACAAAACAAAAAACGCATATGCGTCATCATTCACGAAAATCAGTCAGTTTTTGGAAATAATTATTGGCAAGCTGAAAGTAAATGTCAGTATATATAATTTCTCTCAGTGATTCTCTACATCTCATTGGCTGTTGGATACATATAAGCAAAAATATATTTATGACTACCCAGCCGGAATTGTCACATTTACAAAAATTAAAAACAAATGACCTTTATAATGACAAATAATGCCCAGCTACCTGGGCAAAAAATAATGCGTCCTTATTTTTTGTTGCTGTTGTTAGTGTTACCTGTGGCCAACAACAACAAAAATAATTTAGACTCTGTCTAGGTGTATTTCAGGAAATTGAATTCCAGGAATAGTGATTGAAAGTATAAAAAATGCATAATATAAGTGGATTTTTTAAATTACATTGGCTCATTATTGAAAGTGTTTTCAAAGTAAACAGAACTGATGCATTGTATTCTGGAAAATTAATATGAAATATAAATAAAAAAAATTAAACATTAAAATGAAAATTAAACATTAATTGACTGCCATTATCCAACATCCAACAACATCCTGTTGGGTGTTCATATTATAAGCTTGCTGAATTTCATAAATACAGTGGGATACTTTGAAATGAGTGCTGTTAAAAACAATGGCAGCAGTTTTAAATCCGAATGGAAGCTACAATTTCTTTGGCCAAACTCAGTGCCTAATATGCAAAAAATATATTATATGTAAATTTTATAATGTTAAAAGACATTATGAATGTTAAAAGACATTAAGAAACCGTATTTCTGATGTAAACACTGCAGCCATTTTGCGCCTCTCTTCTTGCAAGGACATCGAACCCAACATTGAAGGAATAATTTTAAGAAAACTTTCTCAAGAGGATAATGATGATTAATAAATTTGGAAACAAAAAACAAATTGTAATAATTATTTCAAAACTTTTAATTATTTAAATAAGAATAATAAATATTATTTAATATTATCAAAAGGAAAATTATGTTGCATTAATTAATTATAAAAAACACTCGCAAACAATTATTTGGTGATGTTGTTCCACTGTGCAGTCTAAAATTATCGATAATTGACAGCTTGTGATTGGCTGGGTTTGTATCTGATAGAAAAGTTGTGTGCATAACTATTGTACCATATGTCCACGGGCGTAGATATTAATTCGGGTTTATTCAATTTCTTGTACCATGGTGTTATAAGATTACCAGATATAATTTACTAAAAAAGTATCTTCCTAAATTTCTAAAGCCTGAATTCAGTCAAAAGTTTGATATATTGCAAATGGTATGAGAAATTGTTGGTGTTTTAAAGAGAGGGTTCAAAAACCCAAAAACCTAAAATTTTAATGCGTACGCCACTGTCTCCAACACTTCCCTCTCAACTTATCCTCCTCACCCAGCCCGTACGGGCAATTGCTGAGCCCGCCAGAATTGCTACGGGCAGCTCCGGTGAACATCCCTGAGTTAACTCATTTCTAAACCAAGTAAAACGTTAAAATTTTAAAAAAATGTATGCAGTTTTATAATAAACAAACAAATTTATCAAAAAGCGCTAATACTTTTAAAAAAAAAAGGAACAGTGAATTTAAGGATTTTTTTAAAGTTAGTGTTTCTTTAAAGAAACGGCGGTAAAAGACAGGTTAATGGTATAGCTTCTCGTTCTTCACAAAGTTGGTTTCACTCAATATTTTTCATTGTTTATAATAATTATAATTATAAACAATAATATATCATTATAATAATGCGGTATTATTGAACCATTGTGCATTGCAAGTTTAGCTTAGAATTGGGCGTTTCACAAATACAGTGTTCCACTAAGGCCCATATTACATTGCAAACAGTTGTTCGATCACGTTGTTTTTGTTTTCTGTATAAAGCTGTCAACTCTCAGTTCATCCGTGAGAGAATGAAAACAGATGAACGTTGGCACAGCAAATACTCTGTTTATTATTATATGAAGTCGGGCGAGCTAATACAGCCCTGATACTGCGGCTCATTTGGCCTATTGTATCATCCCTTTGTTGTTAGAGAGGTTGTTCCACCTTAGTTTTTCTTATGAATGTCATAAGTTTTGAATGGCTTAGCTTAGCCAGCTCTGAGTGCTCCACTATCTCTTTCCCGAAGACTAACCTTCTAGTACTATGAAAGGCCGGGCACTCAGAGACTAAGTGTAGGGACGACTCAATAGACTCCATGCAGAATCTGCACTGAGTCTCACTCGACAACATCATCTTATTCAGATGGTGTCTCAGGTTGCAGTGTCCCGTGATGAATCCTACCAGGGTCTTTATACACTTCTTGTCCATATTCAAGAGGGATTTAGAGCTTGGTAGGGAGTATTGTGGCAGGAACAGTTTTGTACATCTCTGTCCTATGGTTTGGGCCCAGTAGTTGTTTGCCTCCGCTAGTGCCCATTTTTGCATTGCTTGTTTAAATAGGGATTTGCTTATTCCAAATGACGGCTCTGGTCCAATAAAGGCCTCAGCCGACCCAGACTTGGCCAGTCTGTCAGCCTCTTCATTTCCGTCAAAACCCCTGTGCGCCGGTATCCAATGTAAGGTCACCCGATTCCTCTTAGCTAGTTCGGAAAGGATGGTCACCGTTTCCAGTACCAGCTTTGATGTGATCACATAAGAGTCCAGAGCTTTTAGTGCAGCCTGGCTATCTGTGTAGATTACTATTTTTTTCTTTCGGGTGTGTTTGCGGGTTAAGAGTCGAACACACTCGTTAATGGCCAGGATTTCAGCTTGAAAGACAGACGTTAGCTTGGACAGACTCACCGTGTGGCCCGTCTTACTCGAGGCATCAAAAACACCGGATCCCGTGCCCTCGTCTGTCTTGGAGCCATCTGTGTAGCATGCATAGTCGTACGATGCTACCTGGTGACTATCTGTTTCCCAGGTCGATCTGGCTGGTATTACAGCTTTTACATTTTTCTGGAAGCGATATACTGGTAGAGTTTCATCTAGGGGCATTTCAAACTCTTCAGTCTGCTCCAGAGTTTTGAGGATTGATAAGTGACCTTTGAGGTGCCTTGGCCCAATTAACAATCCATGGTGGTACAGGCGATGCATGCTCAGCTTTGCAGCCATCTGTACGTGTATGTGTAGTGGGACCAGGCCTAGTATGACGTTTAAGCTGGCCGTTGGTGTGGATCGAATGCACCCCGTCATGCAGACGGCTACTAGTCTCTGCACTCTTTCCAACCTTCGTATTGTGGACAGTTCCCTTGTTTTCGTCCACCATACTAATGCCGCATACGTCACCACCGGTCTCACTATCAAGTGGTAAAGCGCTAGAATTGATTTGGGTTTAATCCCCCAATTCATTCCGCATATCCTCCTACAAATCCACAAGGCCTGAGTAGCCTTGTTTATTATGCGATCCATATGTGGGTTCCATGACAGTTTACTGTCAAGGATCACACCCAGGTACTTCGCACTCTTGGAGAAAGATATTGTTTCTCCATATAGGTGAGGTTCTTTTAGACCGACTAACTTCCGTCTATAGGTGAAAGGCACAATAACTGTATTTTTCGGGTTAACAGAGAGTTGAGCCTTATTACACCATCTCTGTACTTCAATTAGTGCCCTCTGAAGGATCTTCGATACGGTTTCCTCGAACCTCCCTCCACCTATAGAGCACTCCACCTTGTGGGCAACCCACCGTGGTAGTCGCTGATAGGGTCACATCGTCGATTTCCGACTTTATGATCCTGCCGCGGAGCATGTTTTCTATCTATCTCACCACAGTGGGTGGCACTCTAAAGTTAGAGAGAGCAGTGCCAATTGATTCATAGGTCGTGTTATTGAAGGCTTCTTCTATATCCAGGAAAGCGATTACACAGATTTCCTTGGATGATATTGCTCCTTCAATTTTCGTCACCACTTCATTTAGCGCCGTCTCCGTAGATTTCCCTTTGACATAAGCATGCTGCTCATTAGATAGGGGCTTGAGTCGTAGTATATCAGTTCTGATAAACTTATCAACTAGTTTCTCTAGTCCTTTTAGAACAAAGGACATTAGGCTTATTGGACGGAAAGATTTCGGGTTGTGCCCGTCATTCCTGCCTGGTTTTGGTAAGTACCTAACTAATACTGTTCTCCAAGCTGATGGGATGTGACCATAAGCGAGACTACAGCTATAGATGTTGTGTAATATTGGTGCCAAAGGTTCGGCTCCATATTGTAGCAGTGCTGGGAAGATGCCATCTTCCCCAGGCGATTTGAACGGCTTGAAGGAAGCGATGGCCCACCTCACTGCATGTCTGCTGCAGATTCGATTCCCTACTCTCCAATCCTCTCTGGATGGTTGAACAACCCGCCCTCCAGGAGAGTGATTGGGCTGTTTCAGAATAACTGAATTCGGAAAATGCGTGCTGAGCAGAGTTTCCAGGCTCTCTCTCTTGTCGAGAGTAAAGCCGCCACCATTTCTGGACAGTGTGCCAATCGGGGTGGTTTTATCATTGGCCAGAATCTTTATCAGACGGCATCCCGACTGGACATCTGAAATTTTGTTACAGTACTGTCTGAAAGATTCCTTCTTGGCTTT
Source organism: Myopa testacea (assembly GCA_949629155.1). Taxonomy (NCBI): domain Eukaryota; kingdom Metazoa; phylum Arthropoda; class Insecta; order Diptera; family Conopidae; genus Myopa; species Myopa testacea. The sequence continues at coordinate 20,789,320 of OX451346.1, read as the reverse complement.
CCTTATCTCCTTATTGTATTCAGTTAGGGCTGCCGAGTAATTAGGCCAATCGTTGTTTCGTTTGGCTCTATTAAACAGCTTCCTAACTTTCTTTCTTAAGTTTGCTAAATGCCCATTCCACCATGGTGTTTTTCTGTTTGTACTCTTGGTTTTGAGCGGGCAGTTGTCCTCATAGGCCGAAATAATAGAGCGACCAACGAGATTCGTTGCAAGCTCCAATTTGTTTACGGTATCGACTCTAGAGGGTATTATACCGACGACTAGACTACTTAACTGTTCGCTATACGCTTCGCAGTTCGTATTCTTTTACTGTCGATATGGGGATACTCTTACTACACTGACATGGCTGAGCTCAAACCGAATTTGTCTATGATCAGACATAGACGGCTCGTCTGACACCAGCCAGTTGTGTACTAGATTAGAGTAGGTGTTGGAGGTTAGTGTCAAGTCAAGCACTTCTCTCCTATTTATTGTTATAAAGGTCGGTCTGTTTCCTCTATTACATATACTTAAACTATAAGAGTTAATAAATTCTAGAAGTGACTCACCCCTGTTGTTAACGTCGGTGCTGCCCCAGATAGTGTGGTAGGCGTTGGCGTCGCAGCCAATAACGACTTCCGTCTTGATTTTCCTGCCGTATTCCATCAACCTCACCACTTCGTCAGGGGGGCAATCAGGATTGTCGCCAGCGAAGTACGCTGATGCCACGATCACCTCCCTGGATCCGATCCTCACCTTTGCTGCAGTCAAGTCCATCGTTAGGAATTCTATCAAAGGAAAAAGTTAATGTTATTGTTAAAAATAATACAGGTTCGCGGTCTGCTAGTTGCCACATACAAGCACTTACCTGTGGGCAGCAAGAGACCGAGGATTTTCCCCTTCGTGCAGGTCCATGGTTCCTGCACGAGTGCCACGTCCAGCTGGTTGCTGGACATGTTATGTGCCAGGACAGCGGTTGCTGCCTTGGCATGATGGAGGTTGACTTGAACAACCTTCATTGTGGAGGTCTGTTGGTAGCGTGTGGCCCCCCTTTACCACCCCGTCCCCTTCCGCGCTCCGAACGTCTCTGGATTGAGAGATTCAGAGGCAGATCTCGGGTTGGGGGCTTCTTGGGGTCACCAAGTCCACCCTTCCAGGACAGCCTTTGGGATAGTTTGGTCGGTCCCGTTCTGGATGGTGGAACGCCACCCGATCTGAAAGAGGCGGACGTACCTGTTTGCTGGCGATGAGTGCAAAGTGTGCATGTTTTGCAGTGAAAAAGCTGCACTTATATCGCAAAAAGGAGGATTGCGTGAAAATAATTGCACAAAGCAACTCCAACCATGTATATATACTACGGACAGTGTTTGACTGTTGTGTTTGCAATGTAACATAGCAAGCAAACAGATTTGACGGGAGAGTGAAATAGTTAATTTCTTTGGACTGTTTGATCGAACAACTGTTTGCAATGTAATATGGGCCTAAAGTCTCGGTACAGCACTTGGTCACAACTTTATTGATCAAAAACGGTAATGTGTAGCAAGAATTTTAAAAAAAATTTAAAGCAGCTTTGTTTATTAAACCATTTCCTTCAATTTAACAAAAAAATAAACCAATTACATCAATTAATCCAAAAGGGTGCTAGTATGGGGGTGTATGGGTGCTAGCGGCGTTGGTAACTTGGAGATAATTGAGGAAGTTATGGCCCACCGTGCATACATCGATATATTGAAAACAAATTTGAAGCCAAGTGCTGGAAAATTTGGCGTTTCTCAGAGATATTATTTTCAGCAAGATAATGATCTCAAAAACATGGCTCAGAACACCAGGGTGTACTTGGCGTACAATGTTCCATACATGTTTAAAACACCACCACAGGGTCCTGATCTCAACCCGATTTAGTATATGTGAAATATGCTTGAGAAAAGATCAGGACGCATCATATCAGCTCAAAGTCTCGACTAAAAGAAATTCTTCAGGGGGAATGGGTGAAAATCGAACCACACTTTGCACAGAATCTTGTAGAATCGATGCTGGACCATCTTAAAGCCGTTATTAAAAATATAGGCTACCCACCAAATATTAAAAAAAAAAATTCACAGTTTATAAGGATTTAGTTACCTTGTTTGTGAGTGTATGAAGACTTTATTGGAATTAATTCAGTGACTTTATTGCGATTTTAGTTAATAACTTTTGGATTAATTGATGAAATTGGTTTATTTTTTTGTTAAATTTAAGGAAATGGCTTAATAAACAAAGCTGTATTAAAATTTTTTTAAAATTCTTATTACACATTACCTTTTTTGATCAATAAGGTTTTGATGAAGTGCTGTACGAAGACTTTAGTGGAACACTGTATAAATTTGGTTCTGCTATTATAGAGTGAAAAACGAAACCAGAATGTCGGTCACTGAGTTATTGTTATATTGAGTGTATTGCACTTAAAGTGCTAGTATAATAAAACTGTGTCAAACGTTATTATAGCTGAGATAGTGAGGAGCGGAGCGCGGGTATTTGGATACACTACACACTCACCCTTAAGAGAAATATGATATTGGAAGACTACAAATTTTATAAGTGTTTGTCAATGTAAAGGTTAAAATTTATATAATTTATAATTTTATAAAAATTATATGATTGCAATTTATTTGGTATTATATAGTGAAATTACTTAACACTAGAGTTTGTAATATTTAGTAGGAATATGTTCTTAGAATTATTATCCGTTAATATACCAAATATGGTAGTGATCTGCCCACTTTTAGGTTACACAGGCAAAAGAGGGTCTTAAATGGTTATATTGTTAAATACGAGGTCTGGTCAAAAAATAACCGTTATTTTCAAATTTCGTGAGTTACGTATGTTCGATTTTCGCATTTTTCTTTTCTGTTATTTTGGTACACATGTCTATTATATATGTTGGTAATATCAGCCATTTTGGATTGTCAGTTTGTTTTTGACAGATAAAAAGGTTAGTCGTGTTTTGGTGTGCTCTTCGATTTTTTACTATTCGAAAAAATGGATCAAAGAAACTGCCCCCGCTGACTTTTTCCTCTTCCCAAAACTGAAGACATCGTTGAAAGGAAAGCGTTTTGCTACGATTGAGGAGATAAAAGAAAAATCGAAACAGGAGCTGTTGGCGATACCAAAAAGCGCGTTTCAGAAGTGTTTCGCGGATTGCAAAAAACGCTGGCATAAGTGTATTATATCTGAGGGGATTACTTTGAAGAGGACAAGATAGTTATTGATGAATAAATAAATGCTTTTTGAAAAAATTGAAAATAACGGTTATTTTTTGATCAGACCTCGTATATAAACTTCCTGAATAAAACTTTACATAACAACTTATTTTACAATTAAACATTATAACATCAAAACTGGGTGCCAACTTTTACACTTCTTATACAGTATAGCTCATGAAAACAAGTATATTACCACGGAAATAAAGTTTAAATTTGAACACAATAATAAAACAACTATGCTAGTTATTTTGTTTATAAAGTGGCGTAGCTAGGACTAATAGAGCCCGGGACGGTTAATCAATTTACAGCCCCAAAAATTCCTAGAATTCAATAAATTAACACTTGATTTCCAAAACTAGCTACGTTACTGTATTTATACCCGTCTGTGATTATTAGGTAGGCTTTCCTTATAACCATATATTTCCTTTAGTTTCAATTTGTATTACACTCTATAATGAAATATAGAAATATGAAATATATTGAGTCGAGTCGAGAATGTCACTGTAGGTTAGGTTAGGTTAACAGGGCGTTATAGGCCTCACTCCACTTAGGCCTTATAGGCCCATTGTGAGTGCCCTCCAGTGGTTCTGTGGGAACCTCGCTGTTCCGGTCAGCTACTCAGACCTGGCCTCACCGAGAAGGTGGGGGTAGTGGTCGAGTGTAAGCTGAACTGGTGCTTTTAATGAGCTGTATGAGACTAGTCACCGGACGCCCTGCCAACTCTGTCAGCCTCTCGATGTACTCCGCCCCCACACTGTGGAGGCGACGGTACGCAAGGGCTGGGCATTGGCAGAGCAGGTGGTGGATAGTCTCCTCCTCATCCGCGTCGTCGCAGCATCTGCAGTGATCCACTCTGGTGCCAGGCTTCCACCTGGCCACCATGGCCCCTATGGGGCAATGCCCTGTGATCACTCCTACTATCACTCTAAGTTGTTCTCTGGGCATTGAGAGTATCGTCTTAGAGTTCCTCCGATTGAGCTCCGGCCATAGAGAGCGAGTGATAACGCAGTCCGGCCTGGTTTTCCAGGAGTGGTTGGCTATGTTTGCCACTATGGTGTCTATTGAATTTTTCTGGTTGGAGATAGGTGTCTTAACAGAGGAGTCTGCTTCTTCGGCCCCCAGTGAGGAACCCGTTCTAGCCAGGAGGTCTGCTCGCTCATTACCTTCGATGTTCGAGTGGCCTGGGACCCAGCAGATCCTGACGATGTGGGTCATCATTAGGTCCTTCAGTCTCCTTCTGCATTTCAAGACAATCTCTGATTTTATCTCCTTCGAGCCTAGGGCTTTTATGGCAGCTTGACTGTCTACAAAGAAATTTATATCTGTTCCAGATACCCTTTCCTGTAAGACATAGTTAGCCGCCCGCTCGATAGCGAAGATCTCCGCCTGGAACACGCTGCACTCGTCTGGCAATCTGTATGATCGCTGTGCTTGCGGCGTGTTGGAGTAGAATCCGGCTCCTGTTCCTTCGCAGGTTTTAGAGCCGTCCGTGTAGATCGAAATACCTTTGAGTTGTATTTGTCCATCGGACGACCACTCCTCCCTGCTCGGAAAGAGGATTCTGGGTATTCCCTCAAAGTCAATTCTCGGAAGAATGTAGTCCGTTTCAGCGGCCAGGGTCATCCGAGAATTGGGGTTTCGTTGCTCTAGCGCATGAAGTACGGTAGCGTGTCCAAAATGAGTCTCCTTGCAGAGATTGAGACCTCGTAACCTGAGGAAGCTTTTCCCTGCTGAGCCCAAAATGGAGAGGTCCAAGGGAAGGAGATGCAACATCATTTCCTGCCCTGCCTGCGGTGTGCTTCTTGCCGCTCCGGTGATACTCATGGTTGCCCATCTTTGTACATTACAGAGAGGCTCGAGGTTGGTTTTCCGCTGGATTGCCGTCCACCACACCAGGCAGCCATAGGTTAGGATTGGACGGACCACCGCCGTGTACAGCCAATGGGCAATGTACGGCGGCAGGCCCCAGGTCCTACCAATGGCCTTCTTGCACGTGTATAGGGCGTTCAGTCCTTTTTTCCTCCTTTCGGCTATGTTCTTCTTCCAGGAGAGTTTGTTGTCTAGAACTATGCCGAGATATCTCACGTCGTCAGACAGAGGAAGAATATGGCCATTCAGGCTTGGTCTTCTAAAGTCTGGAATTTTATACTTCCTAGTGAAAAGGACAAGCTCGGTCTTTGACGCATTAATGCTAAGGCCATTCTTGTCTGCCCACCTTGAAGTTTTTCCAAGTGCCTGTGACATTAGCTCGCTAATGGTACTGAGGAATTTCCCCGGTATTAGTAGGGCTAGATCGTCGGCGTATGCTGTTGCCCTGATCCCCGTACCTTGGAACTCTCTTAGCAATTCGTCTACCACTATGAGCCACAACAGAGGGGAGAGAACTCCCCCCTGAGGTGTTCCTCGTGTGACGTTTTTGCGGCAGTTACTTGCACCCATGGCTGCATTGATAATTCTGCTTTCCAGCATGTTACCAATCCAGTCACTAATGGTGCGGGGTACTTCAAAGTACTTCAGGGCTTCACTGATCGCTCTCGGGTTGACATTGTTGAATGCCCCCTCTATGTCCAGGAATGCCCCTAGGGTAAACTCTTTTACCTCTAGGGACCTCTCGATTGTGCCGACCACACAGTGCAGTGCGCTCTCAACTGACCTGCCCTTAAGATAGGCGTGTTGAGACCGACACAGCCGGTGTGTGATCTTGTTTCTGATAAACAGGTCCACCAGTCTCTCCAAAGTCTTTAGTAGGAATGACGAGAGGGAAATGGGCCTGAAGTCCTTAGCGGAGCTGTGGGAGGGTCTGCCTGCCTTAGGTAGGAATAGGACCCTCACTTCCCTCCACTCCTTTGGGATGTACCTCCTTGTGAGGCATTCCTTAAATATATCGGCGAGCATTGGTAAAATAGCGGATATGGATCTCTGAAGCATGGCCGGAATGATTCCGTCTGGGCCCGCAGCTTTATAGGGCTGGAAGGATTCAACCGCCCAAGAGATCCTTTCCGCGTTTACTATGTCGTTTACTATTCCTTGTGACTCTTTGTCAGTGTTGTCTTCGACCTCCGTCCGGATAGCTGATGCCACGTCCGTTGCTCTGTCGGTACAACCTGGAAAGTGAGTGATGCACAGGAGTTCCAGAGTTTCGAGGCTGGATTGAGTCCACGAGCCGTTCGACCGCTGGATGCTGCTCGGTACTGCTCTTTCTCGAGAAAGCACTTTGCGGAGTCTTGCGGCCTCGTTGACTGCGCATATTGACTCGCAGTATGCCCTCCAGGAATCCCTCTTGATCGCTCTGGTTCTGCTTTTATAGGCTCTGAGACCGGCTTTGTATAAAGCCCAGTCTGAGTCCTTGCCGCTTATGATTGCTCTGTTGAAGAGCGATCTCGATGTTTTCCGCAGCGCAGATAGCTCTGAGGTCCACCAGGCCGGTTTGGCTTTTTTGCGTGGTCGGCTGATTGGACATGAGACATTGAAGGCGCTGCGGAGTCCTTCCGAGAGAAGTCTGACTAAGGAATCAGTGTTCTTGATTTCTTCACCTGGGTTCACCTTGGACAGTGACCCAGGGATGAGACTTGTGAACTTTGCCCAGTCAGTTTTCTTGGGGTTTCGAAATGGGGGTTCTTTTGGTGGTTTCGTGGTCTTGATGTTGAAGAGTATCCTGGAATGATCAGAGAATGAGCATTCAGTGGATACTCTCCAACCCTCAATGGTGATGTCCCTATCGTTCTTCAGGGTTATGTCTAACACCTCTGATCTGTCTTTGTTACGAAAAGTGGGTGTAGCCCCCCTGTTACATATGACAAGATCGTAGCTTAATATAAACTCAAAGATTGACTCACCCCTTTTGTTGACATCTCGGCTTCCCCACTGGGTGTGATGACCGTTCGCATCGCATCCTATTACCAACCTCAACTTGCCTTTGTTGGCAAGGTTTGTCAGCTCTCGGACTTGATGCGATGGGGGCTCTTGTTCCTCGTATGGAAAGTATGCGGACGAGAGCAGGAATGAACCATCTTGCTTAGTCTCGCATACTATCGTCGTGAGATCAGGTGAGCTGTAATGAGGGAAAAGAAAGGCGTTAATAGTTTTCCTTACCAGTATACATGTTCTTACCTTCATTGTGGTGTCCGTTGCGAATAGCTGGTATCGGCCTGACCCTAGTCCTGCAATCCTGTCACCCCTCACCCAGGGTTCTTGTACCAGGGCCACGTCGATACCCTCCTTCTCCATGACTAGGAGGAGGTCTGCCGATGCCGCCTTGCAGTGATGCAAATTAATTTGCACCACCTTCATTTGGCTTTGGTCTACCCCCCCCTCCCGCCCCTCCATCGGTCGACTCTCGGACTTTCAACGTTCCGAAGCCGAACCTGATGGAGCCTCCCTGCTTCCTCAGCGTCTCCAAGGACTCTCGGCTGACGGCCAGCCAGAAGTTTCTACCTCCGTTCTTAGGGACGTTGGACGAGATTATCTCCCAGTCCTGTGCCCCTAGAGAACGGTTCTGCCTGCTGATGAGGCCTAGCATGGCCGCCCCCGATTCCGGAACTGGAGGGGGAATCCACACGACCACTACTGGTCGCAGTGGTAGGGCAGAGCGTGGCACGGTCTCCAGTCTTGCTTTTGGCCAGACTTCGCCCAGGCCTGCAATTGCGGCGGTCAAGAAGTCCAGGGACTTCTTATTGCCGCAGCTGACGACCTTAACACCCCTCTGCCACCCTGCTCCCTCAAATTCCACTTCCTCGTCGCTCCTGTCCCCTTTCATCATCTCGGCCAGCAGCTTCGCCTCCACAAGTAGCCAGTTCGCCGGTTGGATCTTACCGTCTGGGTTCGATCTGTCGACGATGGCCACCTGCAGCTCCTCCTCGGCCTTGAAGTTTGCTGACCGTCTGACCTTCTTGGGTTCGTTTGAGCCCTCCTCGGTGGACCTGTTCCGCTTGGACGCTTTACTTAAAACGAGTAGCGGGTGTGGTTTGGCCTTGGAGGGTTCTGCCGTTTTGGATGCCTTGCCTAGACTGGCCGCCTGTGCCTTCTTTGAAGTCGAGGGCTGCTCATCTAAGCATGGCAGTTTCCGCGTCAGGGGGGTGGGTGTGGAAATTGCTTTCTGCTCCGCCCCCTCTTCAGAGGAGGTGGCGTTGGCTCTTTCGAACCTGGCCACCTTCTTTTCGTTGGCTCTTAGCAGGTTCCGCTGACGGTCGGTCAAGGTGGACGAGTCTACCTTGGACAGCTTGCGAAGGGATTGCTTCGCGCGCTTATATGCCCTTTTGGCTTTCTCTTCCCTTGACCGGACCTTGTCCGCCTGCTTAGTTGTGCTGCTAAGAGGGGCCTCCTCCAACAGTGCAGCCTCGGCCTCCAGATCGATCATCGTGAGTTGGCTGGATTGAGAGAGAGTCACTGACTCGCTCTCATCCGCCTCGTCGATGACTAGATCTACTAGCCGGGTGCTGCAGTCGTCTTCGTCAGAGACTCCTGATGCAGCCGAGGGAGTTCGATGATTGTCACTGTTAGTGACGCCATCTGATTCCCTCCGGTTGGTGAGGTGGGTGATAGGGTGGTCATCACCGACGGTCACCGTCTGTCTCTCCCCGTTGTCGTCGTTGTTTTTGTTTTTGCTGTTGTTGTCAATCTTGTTCCCACGAGTGTAGGACAAGGAAAGGTCCGCCCGCACAGAGGTCCTTGTGTGCGGGTAAGGCTGGTTAGTACCGAAGGTCGCCAGGTATTCGGTACGCTCCGTTAGCGACTGAGCTATTTTTAAAGTCTGGGTCCTCAGCCTGGTCGATCGTCGGCACGGGTCGCATGACACCTTGATCCAACCCAGAAAGACGATAGGATAGATTAGAGATAGAATAGGGGAGTAGGGTATAGCGGAAGTAGAAGATAGTGGAAAGGGGAGAAAGAGTGTGAAGGTTGTTGGGTTATACCGCCCTCCATCGGTCGCCAGAGCCTCTTTGGTTAAGAACAGGGGGCACCGCGAGAAGGCGAGGATGGCAGTTGCCAGGGAGAGGCTATTGGTTCCGCATACCCTGACCTTACCCCCCGAATGTCACTGTAAGTAGATGCGTTTTTTGGCAATCGCTGTTAAGCTCTATTTAGTGTTTTGTTTACTTTGCCTCGATGTCTTGTGTTTGAACGCTGCCGCTGTTTTTTGTCGTTTTAAGTGGCATTGTTTTTTAAATCATCACCGTGTTTGAAATGTCTTGTCCAACGAAGAATACAAGAAATGTTTCGGCCTCTCGTGGAAATTCTGCATTACTCACTTTTGGCGCCAAATTGCTGCGCTCCGATGGGATATCCCCTGCTCCAACTGCTTTACTTTCAGCACCTAACCTAAATACTAAGCTGAATAGTCTTGAGGAGACAATTGTTGAGAAGTTGACGGCAGCGCTAACGGCATCTGAGGGGCGAGTACTGCAGAGACTCGTGTGAGGTATTAGCTGAGGTGTCGAACATCAAATCTTCCATTAAAAAGATTATCGCGAGAGTTACTGTTGTTGAAGCTGCCTGTGCTGAATTTGATGTTTTGAAAGAGCAGTTCAAAGAGATTAAGAGTTTGGTCGTGCCTGAAAGCGCCAGTAGAAGCTCTCTTGCGTCAAAGCTGAATTCTGAGCTTACGGATTTGAAAGCAAAAATTGAAAGTTTTGAGAGCAACTCTGTTTCATCCGATGTTGTAATAAACGGTATTCCGTTTTTACCTGGAGAGAATCTCGCTGATATTTTTGGTAAGATCTGCTCTTCGTTGAAGTTGGGCGCTCCGTGTATTCAAAATATATTTCGTGTGAGACCTACTACGGGAAATAAAAACTCTGCGATTATTGCTAAATTATCTTCGGCGAATGAGCGCAATAACTTGTGCAGAGCTGTTGCTGCTTTTCGCAGAGCGAAAAATCGTCGACTGCAGCTCAGTGATGGTGGCCTCGACGGCGAGCAAGTTATTTTTGTGCATGAAGGTCTTACTACAGCAAATCGTGAGGGAAGAGAAGAGAGAAGTTGCTGCACACCGCGTTTTCGCTGCGTGGTAGAGTCTACGTTAAAGCAACAGCTGATGCAGAGGCTAAATTAGTTGTTCACAAGGAGAGCGTTGACGCCGTTGCCGTTTATTTATATATTATATAAATTATTGTAATATTTATTATTGTTATTGTAATTTTAATCGTAATGTTAGTTTGTTATTACTTAATTTGTTTCTTAATATTTATTGTTTTTATTGTAATTTTAATCGTAATGTTTCTTTGTAATTACTTAATTTGTTTCTGCCTTGGTCTTTCTTTTCTTTCATTTTTACTCTCTATTCCTTCTTATCTCAGTATTTTTACTCTTCTTCTATATCGTTTCGAACACTTGGTAGAATTTTTGAATTTATGTCTGGTATTGCTCGAAGTTGCCCTCTGTCGACTGTTTATTGTCTGGTGTTGATGACAGGTCGAAAGGTGCGGTGGGCTGTTACAAGGCATTATTGAATGTTTTTTGCGTGCGATCGGGTGGATTTAATGTAGTACATTTTAATGCTAGGAGTTTGAATGGGATGAAACTAGATTATATTAGATATACTTTTGTTAACTCGGCTGTTGATGTTATTTGCATATCTGAAACTTGGTTCAAGTGTGATTCAATGTACTGTATTGAAGGTTTTAAACTTTTTCGTAATGATAGAACTCGCAAAAGAGGCGGTGGTGTGGCTGTTTATTGTAAGAGTAGTCTCAACTCTAAAGTTATAAACAAGGGTAACACCTCATGTGAATTTCTTAATGTTGCTTTATATGACAACAGTACCAAAATATTAGTTTCGTGTGTTTATAATCCTAGGCGAAGTCATAATCCTGAGCCGTTTTTTGTTGATCTCGTGAATAAACTTATCGACTTTGACTTTCTAATTGCATGTGGTGATTTTAATGTTAATCTGCTTCTAAATGATTCTGTAACTGACAGTTTTCTGTACTTTGTGTCTATGTGTGGTTTGAACTTCATGTGACCCAAGTTTACTTGATGTCTGTGTTGTTTCTGAACTTTCGCTACGTTTAAACATTGACCATATGACCAGGGTTCGTAAATGCTCACTCTCGAGCGCTCTTTTTTGCTCCTGCTCGCTCCGACTCGCTCAAAAGAGCAACATCAGTGAGCAGCTCCGTGCTCACTGCTCCGATCAGTTGCGAGCAGTGAGCAAGTGAGCTGCTTCGTGCTCAGAGATAGCGAGCAGTGAGCAAGTGAGCTGCTTCGTGCTCAGAGATAGTGAGCAGCTCCGTGCTCACTGCTCCGATCAGTTGCGAGCAAATACAAATATCCTTTGTTTCGTACCATAAAATTATGATAATACATAATATGCGGTGAGAGGTTAGCTCTTACATGTTTGACCTTGACCATGCTTCAGGGAAGCAGGAGCAACGATTTTTATGAAACGCTAATGGTTTTATTGCATTTTTTGCCCTGAATTTTCGTTTGGAAATTTTCAATAGCTACCGTTCTTGTTGCTATGCAGGTAGGATATACATACATCATACATATAATATCATCAAAGTAAATTTCAATATACATATATGCATAGGATCAAAGAAAGGGTTTTCTTCGTATATTCATGTTGAATAATGTTACATTTTCAGTTTCCAAGGCAGAATATGGGTCTCAAATCTGCATTTTTTATGAATTAATTGTTAAAAAATACGGTAGGTAAAAAAACACTTCTGCGTTGACCTGCCATCCAAAGATTCATTTTGCATATACCTTATGTATATGTATGTATATCCTACCTGCATAGCAACAAGAACGGTAGCTATTGAAAATTTCCAAACTAATGCAATAAAGCCAAATGCAATACACCATGCAATAAAACCATTAGCGTTTCATAAAAATCGTTGCTCCTGCTTCCCTGAAGCATGGTCAAGGTCAAACATGTAAGTGCTAACCTCTCACCGCATATTATGTATTATCATAATTTTATGGTACGAAACAAAGGATATTTGTATTTGATATATAATTTTTAAATTCTCTCTCGACTGCAATTGATACACTATAAATAGAAATTCAATATAATTACCAAATAACTACCAGTAATAACAAAATCCCAAACCTCATGTTGTTGCTATTCAAATTAAAAAACAAATTTACAAACAAAACGACCGACTACTGCCGACTCATTCACATCGGGTCGAAGCTGATCGGAGCCGGAGCTGCTCACCAGCTCTGAGCACGGAGCAGCTCACTTGCTCACTGCTCGCAACTGATCTGAGCAGTGAGCACGGAGCTGCTCACTATGTCTGAGCACGGAGCAGCTCACTTGCTCACTGCTCGCAACTGATCGGAGCAGTGAGCACGGAGCTGCTTACTATCTCTGAGCACGGAGCAGCTCACTTGCTCACTGCTCGCAACTGATCGGAGCAGTGAGCACGGAGTTGCTCACTGAAAATTTTTTCTGTTGCTCCTGTTTGGGAGTGCGAGCGAGCCGGAGCGAGCATTTACGAACCCTGCATATGACTTTTATTTCTGACCATGATCTAGTTTTTTGTAGGTTGAATTTCAGTCTATGTAAAAATGAAACTGCTAGCTTTAGTTATCATGATTTCAGTTCAATTGATTATGTTGTCTATCAATTTCAGTCTATGTAAAAATGAAACTGCTAGCTTTAGTTATCATGATTTCAGTTCAATTGATTATGTTGCATTATGTAGTGACTTAGCAGCTGTGTCTTGGAATGATATCTGGTGTTCTGTGTCAGTTGATGATAAACTTCGTGTCCTTATGGCGTATCTTAACGCTGTATTTCTTAAGCATGTCCCGTTGCGTACGGTGAGGTAATTGAAGATAGCATAAAAATATTAATGTGCGTGTGAATGTTTAAAAACTTTTTGTCAAAACATATGGAGACGCAACGCTGTTATTTCGGTACAGCGCAGCGTAGTTTCTAAGGCGCAGTGATAAACGCAACGCAAGACGCACTTATTTAGGTACCACAGTAAGATTGTTTCTCCGTTTATTTTAGCTTCCCTCACGTACATTGTCAATCATTCAGCTTGGCTAGACGCAGTATCATTTGATACGGTATTCAAAATACGGTTTCAAAATCCATAAACATGTTATGTCAATGTATGTGTGAAATTTACTGAATATCAAAATGTTGTCCGTAGTTGCCATAATTATTATATTATGATTAATGCGTAAAGGAAAAATAGGATTTCTAAAAATCCCATGTTTAAATTTTAGTTCAATGGAAATTACCTGCTTCACTTTGGTTTTCTTGTTCAGTGGAAATCGTTGTGTTGTGAAATTTTTTTAAAATAGTTAATTTATTTAAAAATAATAATGGAGGAATCTCAAATGGCTTGTGTTGCGGCGATGGCAACAGCTGCTGCATGCTATGTTGTAGTCGATGAAGATTCGCAAAGGAATCGATCGTATTGGGTAAAGAAGTGGAGGAAGAATCGCAGTGTTCGTGGAAACATTCAAGAGTTTTAAGAACTCTAAGGCCCGGCACATACTATTATAGCTGCTATTTAAGGATGGACGAAATATGTTTATTTAAATATGTCTATTTTTTTACTTAAAACGTTTGCATTTTCGGCTTAAATCAGGCGCTTCTCGACCTAACCAATGTTGTTGTTGTTTCTGGCGCTGACCCTAACAACAATAATTTGTATTGCTCTCGTCTAGTTCCCGAATTATAGCCCTTTAATGTTTCTAAATTCCAGGCCTATATCTGTTAAACTTTACGAGATACCACTATGATATGAAAAATAAAATTTTAGATTTTTAGTACTTTTTTTCCATTAATTAATGTTTTTCTAATTGTAATGTACGCCAGAAACAACAACAACATTGGTTACTTCGAGAAGCGCTTAATCTTTTCCCCTTTTCTGTGATAAGGTCAGTAAATATTTTAATTTTAGTTGTAGTGCTGTGAGGTTACTTGCTAGTTACTTGAAGGGTAGAACCCAGTGTGTTAGAGTTGGGAGCCGATTGTCTTCCTTCGAGGCAGTCACCAACGGCGTTTCTCAGGGATCAATTCTGGGCCCGTTACTATTCTCCATCTTTATTAATCATGTTTTTTCAGTTTGTGAGTATTCCTTCATGCATGCCTATGCTGATGATATTCAGATCTATTTGTCTGGACCTCACAGTCTTGCTGAAGATCTGAGTTATAGATGGAATTCGGACCTCTATGCTCTTAATGCTTGGGCTGACAAAAACTTACTTCGCATAAATCCCACCAAATCAAAGGTTTTGCCTATTGTTGTATGTCGCGATCGCAATTTCCAGTTCCGGGAGATAAGAACTTTCAAGGCCAGTATTATCGTTTTATAATACTACTCCGTGAGTGAGTCAAGGCCAAGTTCACTTTAATGCAACCACAGCACTTTGCTTGGTAAGCCCGAAGCTTTACTTTACTTTGGTTTAATCAAGCTTTGGTTTTATTAACTGCTAAAGTCAAGACAGCAACCGGAGCTTGGCCATTGGAATGGATTGTGGAAGCTAGCTTTCAATAGCAAGCTTCCAAACCATTAAAACGCTTGGTTTAACATAACCAACGATCAGAATCCACACGCGGAAGAATTAAATTGAGAACGATTTTCTTCCGCGTATTGATTCTGCAAATATTACAATTTTAATATTGCGAAATAATGGAAATTGCGAAACACGGCATACCGACCCACTTTGGTTCGGTCGACGGGTGTGTCAACCGAGCCAAGGTGGAAAATAGAAAAGATTCCAACGGGAGTCTTGTAGTTAAATCCAAACGAAGAAGTCGTTCTTCAGAGTCGCGTATCAAGTCGCGAGTTAGCCTTTAAAATAGTAGTAATAAAAATAGTGTTAAGAGAAAAACAAAATCAAAGTGTAAATAAAGAAATCAACAGGAAGCATAACACCAGGCGTTTTATTCGTTGTACGGAGGACAACGAAAGGAAGAAGACCACCCCGAATTTAAATACAACAAATTCTTTCTACCGTTCTACCGTTATTATAATTATATTCTTTCTATTTTATTTTACTGTAAGATTTTCTTTTTCCTTTTTAATCAATTTAAGTGAATTTCTTTCTTTTCTTTTCTTATTCCCTTTTTCATTAGTTTTACCATCAGTTTCTATTAATAGTTTCTTAGTTCTATATATAAAAATGAAATATAGTGTATATGTAACATACGTTTAAAAAAAAATTACTCTTCCTTCTCTTATTTCTTTCATATATAAATTTTTTTTTCTTTTTTTCGCCTATTTTAGTTTAATTGTTTTGAATTTGTTCACCTTTGGTGCTTTTATTCTTTTTCCCTTTTTTGGCGTGTGTTAAAATTTTGATTTGCTGCTTTTGTTGTTTTTTTTTCGTATTTGTTTAAACTGACACTGCATTCTGCTCGCGTTCAGTTGCTCTGCTTTGTTGCAGTGCTTGCGGTAATCGCTCAAGTATTAGCTTTTGCTTTGTTTGTTATTAACGCGGTGTCGTGACTATTTTACATGGAACATTAATAAACTACATTTTATAGGACCGTACATTACATTACCTATTTTGTAATAATTGTATTTTATATGTTTAAGAAGAATTTATTTTTGTGTTATTACAATTATAATTATTCATTATTAATATTTAGGATTAGAAGAATACTTCGCAAGCTTTGAGGCGATTATTTTCTGTCTTATATATATTTATCTCTTATTTCTATGTCTGCATTTAGGTGCAGATATAATTTTTAAATTGTGGTTATGCATAAATTAAGTCTTTATGCATAGATTTCATGTGCATTTATTTCTAAAATAATTGCAAATGCAATAGGTCTGGCTGTGTATTTAACGGAACCGCTCCTTTTTATATATACCTTGAAATTGTTAATTAGTACCATAGTATGTGTACTTATTTCGTTTAGGGTATATGTCGCACGCGTGACCTAAATCGACATGCATTTCATTATGCGTGCAATTATTAATATCATAATTGCAACGTAGTATTTTTTATTTTCAATTTTAGTGCAAGTTATGCTAACAAATTTTTTTTTTTTTTTTTTTTTGTTGTATGGGTTTTCCGGGTTTGTGTTTGTTTACTATCGCTTATAAATACGCTCTGTCCTATCATAATTTTATTCAGTCAAGTTTTAACCGTTCGTCCGTTTAACAAAAAAAAATTTTAATCATATCCCAAGTACGATGTCACGCTATCCTAGCCAGCACTATTGCTTCCCAATCGGCCTTTATATCCGAGAAGTGATTGCCGTCATCCGGACCGACTTTTGGGATTTGGAGCCCCTGGTTCCCTGGCTGGAGGAAGTGCAGGAAATATTCTATTCAGACCCAACGTTGGATCGGCTTCGGTTCGTCATGGGACTCCTGAGGATGTTCTCTGTGGTTTGGCCAGACATGCCGCCGCTATATCCTTGCCTCGCGGAGTTGCTGTAGTAGATGGGTTTTGTATTTTAGCAACTTATAAAATAACAATTACTGAATCCTTTGTATAATTAAAATAACAAAAATAAATTACATAAAATTCAAAATTTTGTTATTCGACTCTTTACTGCTTTGTTCTTTCATATCTGGTAGTCTTTTTGTCGAAGTTTTGTGATATGCGCGCAATATTTTTAAACTTTTAAATTTATATATTAGCTTTTACTTTTGCTGTGGTTGTCGATGGTTGCTGTTTTCTTACTGTTGTTGGGCTGTGTCCCTTTCAGATATAATACAGTACAGATGAGATACACTACAGAAAAATACAACAAAATTTCTGAGGCTGTGTCCCTTTCAGATATAATACAGTACAGATGAGATACACTACAGAAAAATACAACAAAATTTCTGAGGCTTATATTTATTGGATAAGCTACAAAACATATTCATTTATTTGCTTTGTAGGTATTAGGGCATCGATTGGTTTTGCTATTAAACCTTTATTTTATCCTCCCCTATTTACTTTTGGGGAAAACTCGAGAAATATTCTATTTAATTGAATATTAAAATGACACGAAAATATTGACGTTATGTTGTTTATGTCATTATTCCTTTTTTTTTTCATTCTTCTATTACAAAAACAAGTTTTTAGGTTTTTCTTATTTTGTGTGTTTATAATAAGGAATAATTTATTAGAATTAAGTCATTTATTACACTCATATTTTAAAAACTTTTGTTTAATTCATGTGCTATAATGTTGCTGTTTATAATTAACTATTACTGTGTTAATAAAGTCTTTGTTATTAAGAAAAATTTCTCAAATTCGTCTGTTGGATGCTGGAGCCGCTCCGTTTGTCTCTTGGTTCAGTCATTTGCGTTAAATTGACGCTCAGCATTGGCGTCCACTTGCTCGTTGTGTACCTCAGCAATGGTTTCTACTCGGTGTTTGCGCGCTTCAGTACTGGTTTCTGCTCGGTGTTTGCGCACATCCCTGAGTGTTGATTCGTGTAGCACCTCAATGGTTGGTCTTCGAACCACGTGCTGCACCGATGTATTAATTGGTCGTTTTGTCTTATGCCGTATGTATAGGACTACTAGTATTATCATTAGCATCGTTCCCAACGTTGCCGATGCGCCTGCTATCTCGAATATCTTTTGTTTTAGTTGAATTGTATCTGTCAACTCCGCATGCTCTATCTCTGCCCGGCTAAATCTTTCTCTCCTGCCTCCAGTGTTTGCGTCAGCCTGGTGTGATCCGTTATCACGAGCGGCAGTAGGTTCGCCTCGCTCCTCGTGCCTATTGTTGAGTTTGTTATGCTGCCCTTTAGGAACGATATTAAATCTGAATGATGTATCTTGTTATTAATTTGGTTTATACTGCTTGTTTCGTGTTCTTCGAACTCTATTATGCTGTCGTGATTTTTTATTGTACACTTTTGTGTAATTGTTAGTAGGCCTAATCCTTCCAGAGATATTGTGTTGGCTCCTGTACCGCAAGTTGTTTCGAATGTGTGGGTCCGTCGGAAATTGTATAGCCATTTGTTGGGTGTGTTCATTTTCACTAATATACCTTCACTTGCTGGGGTTGCCGTGGCGATGCATGATGTTTTTATATTCGCATTATTGTGTTGTTGTAATGCTATTTCGCACGTTGGATGTCTACCGCTTAATTTTTTCCCTTTACTCCTACATACTATTATATCATCTTGGGTTGTCCATGCGCTCCCTCTTGTTACGCCGTTTACGTGGTTGCAGGCATCTACATCATGTTTTGTCATGCCCACGAATTGCCATTCTTCCTTCGCTTCGGCTATGTACTCGAAGGTTGGTTTTACTGTTAGGTCGTATGTGGTATTTGTAAATAGTACAACCCGGTACACTTTGTATATTGTATAAAGGTCCTCCTCTGGTAGTGGTATTGTTATTTTGATCAACGTATCCCCCGCACTTGTTAGCGTATTTACCTTTGCTAGTTGGTGTATTCTGAACGCATCACTTAGTAACCATTTCGCTTTGTTTGTAAGATCCAATTTTTCTATCTGGTCTCTCAGGTCTACCTCTTGTAGTAAGGAGGGGTGTAGTGCTCCTCTGTACAAATCATCCAATATCTGCATCTCCAACTCCTGTTTTCCTTGTATCTCCACTAGGGTGGCCTGTATTGTGGCTTGTATTTCTATTGTGCGCAATAGGTATTCTACTTGCGCTATTTTCTGTTCGTTTCGATTGTTTATTGTTATTTGATTATTTATGGTGTTAGCTAGATCCCTTTGTAGTTTGTCTATCTCGGCTGCCGATTGTCTTAACGCTGAGGTGGTTTTGTTGTATGTTGTTTTCATTATACTGACTTGCTGCTTCAAAATCTTATATGTTTCTGCCTGATTGTTATTAATTTTTTCCAAATGGTTATGTATTTCTGTGTCGTCCTTCTGACTCATTGTTCCAAAAGCCCAGTTCAACGCCTCTCCCACAAAGTCTAGGGATCTTTTATTTCGTTTCTGCGTTTTGCTAGGGTGATTTATAATGTCCTCGTTAATTCTTAGTTGCTTAACAGTAGCTTTCAACGGATGGTTCAAATTTAGGCAGGCTTCCTTGAAATTGTTTATTTCTATTTGTCTGTTTAAATTTTCACAAATATTGTGCATGTTTTCTATATATTCTTCCAGTTCGTTTATTATCTCCTGGAAGTCATTACGTTCAAATTTTGTTAATATTGTCCAAGTATCTTTGAAAAACAGTGCCTTATTAGTTGTTTCGAATACCATTGGTGTTTCTTTCAATTTTTCTACTTCTATTGGCAGACGTGCCTCAACCTGTGTAACTGCTCGTAGCACCCAAATACACTTTCCTATCATCTTGTGTGTTTTGCTTTTGACGTTGGTTGCGTAACTTTTGTGTATCTATAAAAACAAAACAAAACTTTTTCCTAAAGTGTCTGCTCGGAATATAATTTTTACTGATTCCTACCTTAATAAAATTTTAATTTCCTATTACTCTCTCCTAATAACCCTGCTCTATGTTAGTTTATTGTATCATACTTCTAATAACGTGCCTATTAGATTAACTTAATTTAATGTTCTGATTATTCCTATAAAATTTTCCTTGTTTAAGTGCTTTTAATGATTACTTACTTAATTATCTAGTTAATCCTATTTTCCCCTTAATTGCTATTATATAACTTAAGTAAGTTATTGTGGAATGGCTTTTCCCTTCCCTTAATATTTAAAACAGTAGTAATTGGGCTTTTAATCTTTACTACCTTATATGGCCCTATCCATATTGGAGAAAACTTATTTTTCCTAGTCTGGTTCTTAATTAATACACTATCTCCTACTTTAAATTCTACTAAATTTAACTTATTATCGTACTGATTTTTAGCTATTTGTTTAGCCATTTCCTGATTTTTTCTCACTATTTCGTGAGCTCTTTGTATTTGAAATTTCAGAACTTTATTCGGATCTTCGGCATTATATACCGGACTACACTTCCTTTTTAAGTTAGTCGGCATTTCCGTATCGAATCCAAACAAAGTACGGAACGGTGTTTGCTTGGTCGTAATGTGGGGTGTGTGGTTGTGAACATGCATAGCTGCAGTTAACCATTGATCCCAATTCGACCCGTCTTCTTTTGCAAAACTCCGCAAATATTCCGCTAACGGTCTGTGGCTTCTCTCTAATGAGCCATTAGCTTGCGGATTGTAAGGCGTTATATGCAATTTTTTAATGCCTAACAATTTGCATGTATCTGAGAACAATTTCGAAATGAAATTAGTTCCGTTATCAGTAATTAAAATTCTAGGGATTCCGTAACGCGTGATTACTTCATCGTAGAAAGCTCTGGCGACAGTACTTGCTTCCGCGTCTGGGATAGCTGTACATGCCATAACCTTTGAAAAATCATCTTGGAATGTTAAAATATATTTGTTACCGGATACGGTTTCTGGTAGAATACCTACTATGTCCATGTAGACTTTATCAAATGGGCTCATTGGTGTATCTGTCAGCACCATGGGCATTTTTGTTAATTTCGAACTTTTATTCGCTTGACATTTAGGACAATTTTTTACATAATTTTTTATCTGCCTTTGCATCCCTGGCCACCTATATTGTTGCCTGATTCTTAGGTAAGTTTTCACTGCTCCCTGGTGACCTCCTAATGGTGTATTATGGAAATCTTTGATCACTGTCTCTATTTGTTGTGGATCTCCTAGTAAAATTGTGTTTTCGTTCTGTCTTATTCCTGGAGTGTCAGGTTCTACAGGCGCCGGAATTGTTCTTGAATTTTCGCTATTTCCTTGGTTCTTCATTTCTATTTCCTTGGTTCTAGAGCGGGTCTGGACTGCTGTTACTACATTACGGTTTTGAGGAATTCTACTCAATGCGTCTGCGTTCAAATTTTTCTTGCCTTGCTTATATATGATTTCGAAATCATACTCTGACAACTTGTGTCTGAATCTTGCCAGTCTAGAAGTTTGGCTATTCCCTTTAAATTGGCTAAATTGGCTATTCCCTTTAATGGCTGGTGATCAGTAAAAATTTTAAAATGTCTGCCTAAGAGATATGCTCTGAAATTTTTCGTAGCCCAGACTATTGCTAAAAATTCCTTTTCTATTGTGGATTATCTTTGTTCTGTGTCGCTTAGCGCTCGGCTAGCGAAAGCTATTGGCTTATCCTCGCCTACGTTTCCTTGAGAAAGGACCGCGCCTAACGCTTCATTACTTGCGTCGGTAGTTAAAAGAAATTCTTTTGAAAAATCTGGGTATGCTAACACTGGTGGTGACATAACCGATTCTTTTAATTGTTCAAAAGCTCTCTGGCAGCTTTCTGTCCAGACGAACTTAGCTTCTTTTCTTAACAATTTGTTAATGGGAAGTGCTATTTTTGCGGTTCCCGGTATAAATTTTCTATAATAATTAACAAGGCCTAGGAAGGCTTGTACTTCCTTTTTATTTTTAGGAGGCGGAATGTTTTTAACGCACTCCACCTTGCTAGGGTCTGGAAGGGCTCCATGTTCTGAACACTTGTGCCCTAAATATACGACTTCTCGTCGTAGGAATTGGCACTTGCTAATGTTTAATTTTAAGTTATTTTCTCTAATTACCTCGAAAACCTTAGTTAACCTTTCTTCATGCTGTCCCAGGTTTGTTGCGTATACGACTATGTCGTCTAAATAGACAAAACAATGTATACCCTGAAGTCCTGTCGGAATGTGATTCATAAGACGTTGAAAGGTTGCTGGGGCGCCGGTTAAACCGAAAGGCATTCGGTTGAACTCGAAATGTCCTAAAGCCGAACTAAATGCGGTCTTTTCCTTATCCGCTTTGTCCATTAGGACTTGGTGGTACCCACTTGCCAAGTCTAATGTCGAAAAATATCTACTACTGCCTAACTGATCCAATATCTCATCTATCCTAGGCAGTGGAAAAACTTGTTTAATTGTCGCTTCGTTTACTTTTCTGTAATCTATTACTAAGCGCCATTTCTTTTCTCCATCTTTTCCACTCTTCTTTGGAACTAGAAGTAGTGGTGAGTTCCATGGAGAGACACTTGGGGATATTAAATCCTCTTCTAGTAATTTATGAATTTGTTTATTCATCTCTTCCCTATGTGTTTGAGGAATTCGGTACTGTTATTGGCACCTTTATTGGAATTTTATGCGTTAGTACCGGGGTGTATGTCAATGGGTCACCCTCTAAAAGAAAAGTATCATGGTATTTGGCAGATAGTTTCGTTATGGATTCTTTTTCCTCTCTGTTTAAGGAAGGATCCAAATCTAAATCTTTCATTAAACCATTAATGCGTTGCGCTATGTCCGCATTATTTATACTGTTGATGGTAGTCCATTGATTGCACGAAACATCACTTAGCTTGTATTTGTGGAAATCGCTAAATTTCGGTACAAAGTTGTCACTAAGAATGAAATCTTTTGCCGTTGAATTTAGGATTGGTACCTTGACCTCTTTGTTTTCCACATTTGCTAGTGTTTCTCCCAGGTACACTCCTGGTGCAATCTCTTGTTTATGAACTACCACAGTCATAACTTTAGTTTTAATTTTTAACGGCGTTATTCTAACCGTTCTTGCTTCAATTGTTATGTTATTCTGGTTTCTTTGTTCTTTTATATTTTGGATGCCTTTCAGTGGCAATTTAACTATAAATTCTTTATTTTCATTAAATAGGGTTAACTTTTTATTGAGCGCGTTTATAATGGATCTGTTCCACATGTTGTCTCTACCCAGTATGCCGTCCGCCGGTACCCCTTGTTTAAGTGACACTTCTTGTAGCGTTAAACGTAAGGGCTGTACCTCATCATGGCATATGCTGGTGGACCCTATCGTGGTTATACAGCCTCCAAATGCTCCACTTAATTCCCTTTTAACCTTTTTATTTATAATGGCATTTTCTTTTAATGCGCATTCCTTTACTAGGCTTGTATCTGCTCCTGTATCCACCAGTAAAATGAGTTTACCATTTCTCGCCTCTACACAAGGCAGTTCAATGAATGCCTTTCAGGCACTTAACGTGGCTGAATCCCAGTTAGATACTTCCTTTATAGTGTTTTTATAGTTATTATTGAAATTATACGTTAACCACGAACATATTGTTTTCATGTCCTGGTTCTGTATATTTGAGCTGAAATGTTTAAATTTCGCTAATACCTCTGATTTCATGCTACTTGCAAGTGCTTTTATATCTGTAATATATTCTGCTATATTAAGACTAGTGCTCCTTGTTTTATAATGTTGAAAATTGAGAAACACTGTTTTTACAATCGATGTACATGTTAACTGTATAATTAGCAAGATGATTATTAATAACTCTGCTCCCATTTCTATTATTTTCTTTGCTTTATTTGTTATTTTGGTGACTGTTTCATTTAAAGTATTTACTTTGTCATTCTGTTTGATAATTTTTATGTTATTATTAAAATTGTACCCCATATTTTTAGCTTTGTTAGCTTCTAATATTTCTGAAGTCTGTAACGTATCCACGATCTCCTCCGATGTTGGATGTACGGTTACTACTTCTTTTGGCCTTACATTTCTATTTTTGTTGGGTTCCCAGATTATTGGCCTTGTCTGGGCCCTTGCCGGTTTCCCTGCTGATTATTCTGAAGAGTTTCCCAACTTCTTTTAGCTGTACAGTTTGCTTTTATGTGTCATGGTCTGTTACACCAATTACATATTGTTGGAATCTTGCGTTCGGCGTGTTTATAGTGCTCTGGTTTCCTTGAACCCCCTGAAACGGATTCGGTTTTGGATTTCCGGGGTTCTTTTGCATTTGATTCCAATTCTTTTATGCCTGTTTTTGTTGCCAATTTTGCTGGGGTTGGTTAGGTTGCCGGGTTTGCTGTACTTGATTTGGGTTCCAGGTATGCTGTACTTGGTTTGATTGCCAATTTTGATGAGGTCGGTTCCATTGTTGGTTTCCTCGACTTTGGTTGGTAGGCCTCTGATTCTTGTTGTTCGCTCCATTTCTGTTGTAGTCATTGGTGGTTGCACCTCCAGTTTGTCTCGTGACCATATGTTAGACACTTTGGACAATACGGTGTGTTTTCTCTAGTTAAACATTTTTCTCTCGTACGCCCGCGTTTATTACAAAATGAACAAACTATTTTCTCCTGTGGCGCTCTCGAGACGTTTTGCCCTTCTTCTGGTCTTTTGTACTCCACGCGATTTTGTACAGGTGGTCTTGTGCAGGGGTCTACCCAATTCATATTCATTGCCGGTGTAATGGTTGGTTGATGTATGGAGTTACTTCTTTGTATTTCCACCAGCGTGTTTACTGCTATTTCAGTCATTTCCTCTATAGTTTTCCCTGTAACATTTAACATGTGAGTTCGTAACGTTGCATCTGTTAACCCTGTTCTAAACGCCTTATTTGCCGACGTCGTTACCATGGATATCAGTGCGCTGTCACCTACTCCCTTGTATGTATCTCTTACTATTTGCAATGCCTGGGTTTTTTTCATGTTGAGGCGTCTTGCGAACTGCCGGCCGTCCTCATTGTGTAATTCGCTGCAATTCTGGAGTTCTGTCAACGTTACGTCTAATGCAGCTGTTGGTAGGTAGACCCTTCGTATCGCTAGGTATAATTCATCTAGAGTGTTGACTTGTGTGCCTACAAGATCATAAGCGTCTCCATATAATATTTGTTTGATGCATTCTATGTAAAGTGGTTTATTTGCTTCAGTTGCTTCATTTGTAGCTAACTCGCACGCCTGTATGAACTTCACCTCTCAAATCTGGTGACTGCGTTCCCGCAAACAATGGAACAATACTGCTTGTTATTTTTGCTATTTCTGCTATACCCATCTTGCTGTGATCTGCCGCTGGCTGTTTATATGAAGGAAATGAAAATGGATTATATTCCTTTTGACTGGCGTGATTGGGCGTGCGCTAGCTCTATTTCCTGTTTTAACCGTTTGTTTTCCTCTTTTAATTCTCGGATTCTGGAATGCGCCTTTTCTAAAGATGCACAGTCTTCGCTCGACTTTTGGGCTGATTCCAGTTCTAACGTTTTATTTAAGGTTTCTTCTGTTAACCCTTCGTAATTCAACAATTTCCTTAGGTGTTCGTTCTCGTCTTCCAAAGTCTTTATTATTTTTTCTTGAAAATGTTTTTCGTTAAGTATCGTACTTCCTTTTTATCGCGTTAAATTCTGACGAATAGTCTCTTATGCTTTGGTTTTTACTTTCTATTATATTTTTAAGTTTTTTTTATATATTATAAATTATATTTTTAGTTCATGACCTATTTCTTTTTGCCACTACAGCAGAATCGATTTCGTTTAATGCTTGCAGCTATTGCTGTTGGCCTGGTCACTATGAATAATAAAAAAAAACAAGGAATACGTTTGGTGAATTCTTTTTATTTCCAAAGCTTAATATAACATAGTTTAATTTATTGTTTTCTAAATTTGTTTGTGTTAATATAACTCCAATTTTATTTTTTTCATCACATTAAATTTGCTTTAAAGTGATACTTCTAAATTTACTTGTATACTTCTAATTATTGTTTCGAAAATTTAAGGTCTGCAATTTTAGATATATCTTTTATTTTAACAATTTGTAATAATTTAAGAACGATTATGATGGTTTCCTTTAGTTTTCTTTCCTTTTCTTAGTTCTTTGTTGGTCAATTTGTTGTATCTTCATGTTTCTAGCACCTTTCCGTCTGCGTTCTCTCAAACTTTGCTCTAGTTGATCTATTTCCTCCCAAACTTGGTGTGTCCTGTCCCACGGGATTGGGTTTACGTCATTGGTTACCAGTGCCTTTAAATATCCTAGTCGCTTCCTTGCCTTTACTAGTTTGCCTCCGCGCCGCTGCTTCGGTTCCGAACCTCCCTCTTGCTGCGGTATTGCTGTAGCCTCTTTTTCCTTCCGAATTTGTTGTCGCTTTCGGTATTCCTCGATTGTTAGTCAGGCTGGTCCCTGTCTCTTTATCTCCGAAGGTATGTACTCCGGAGGTTGCACTTTAGTTTCCGTCACGTTTTGTGGAATGTGCTGCGGTATTGCTGTAGCCTCTTTTTCCTTCCGAATTTGTTGTCGCTTTCGGTATTCCTCGATTGTTAGTCTGGCTGGTCCCTGCCTCTTTATCTCCGATGGTATGTACTCCGGAGGTTGCACTTTAGTTTCCGTCACGTTTTGTGGAATGTACTCCATTTGCTTGATGAATTTTTTCAGCGATTTTCCTTTCCCTGTTAATTTTTAAAATTTCAATCAAATCACGTTAAATAGAATTTATTTAAGTTAATAAAGTACTCCTGATCTTCGCTAATTTGTCACTCACAGTATTCAATAACGTAAATTAACAACTTTCCTTACTTTCATTAATCGACTTCCCACTTATGACGATTTATAAGGTTTTTTATTTTCTTTCCATTATTTGGTTTAAGTTGAATTGCATTTGTCTTAAAATCTAGCACATTATCAATTCTTTCATTGCTTAAATTTGAATTTGTTTGTTTTAAAATCGTTTAAATTTCCCTCAATAAAAAAAACCAATTCTTTTAATCTCTACTAGCGAAATTCTTAAACCTATAAAATAGCTTCCCGAGTGAAAAGGGTCGACCTCCGTAAAGATTTTTGTCCGGCTAATGCCTAGGACAAGGAGACAAGTTTGCCGCGCTTTACGCTGGCATCCTTTTGATGAAACTCGATGAATTTTTAGCTGAAAGTTATTTTATGATTTATATAATATAATAATATAATGTATTTAAATGTATTAAAAGAATTAAACTATTTTTAATTCTATTAGTATTCTTTTCAAATTTTTTTTTTTCTTTTACTGAGCTACTAACTTCCTTATTTCGCTTTTTCTGTCGTTTTACAACTTCATGCCAAACTCATCACCAAATTATTTTTCACTTTTGCGCTTTATTTATTAACGCAATTATCATTTCTCTTTTTTACCACTTTTCCTTTTTAAACTTTCTTTTAAAACTGGATTTGCTTTTAACTTTTAATTTTAACTAACGTTTAATTTATAACTTTCCTTTTCATCTATAACTTGCTCACTGCAGTTTTTCAATTAACTGCTACAAGGTTGTTATTTCACTTTTTGGTACTTTATTCTACACACTTATTCCTTAATTCGAGCGATCCTCGGCTCGAAAATCCGGCTGCGCCAATTTGTTGTATTTAAATTCGGGGTGGTCTTCTTCCTTTCGTTGTCCTCCGTACAACGAACAACGAATAATAATAAAACGCCTGGTGTTATGCTTCCTGTTGATTTCTTTATTTACACTTTGATTTTGTTTTTCTCTTAACACTATTTTTATTACTACTATTTTAAAGGCTAACTCGCGACTTGATACGCGATTCTGAAGAACGACTTCTTCGTTTGGATTTAACTACAAGACTCCCGTTGGAATCTTTTCTATTTTCCACCTTGGCTCGGTTGACACACCCGTCGACCGAACCAAAGTGGGTCGGTATGCCGTGTTTCGCAATTTCCATTATTTCGCAATATTAAAATTGTAATATTTGCAGAATCAATACGCGGAAGAAAATTGTTCTCAATTTAATTCTTCCGCGTGTGGATTCTGATCGTTGGTTATGTTAATGGTTTGGAAACTTGCTATTGAAAGCTAGCTTCCACAATCCATTCCAATGGCCAAGCTCCGGTTGCTGACTTGACTTTAGCAGTTAATAAAACCAAAGCTTGATTAAACCAAAGTAAAGTAAAGCTTCGGGCTTACCAAGCAAAGTGCTGTGGTTGCATTAAAGTGAACTTGGCCTTGACTCACTCACGGAGTAGTATTATAAAACGATAATACTGGCCTTGAAAGTTCTTATCTCCCGGAACTGGAAATTGCGATCGCGACATACAACACTATTATGAGTCAACCCTGTGTTCATGATGATTATCCCCCACTATTTATTGGTGCTGCGCATTTGGAATTTGTGTGCAAAGTTAAGAACCTTGGATTTATAATTAACTCTAAGTTTACTTGTGCTGACCATGTTAATTGTACTGTGGGTAAGGTATATGGCTTGCTGAGGGTCTTGCGATCCTCTGCGCTATTTACTGCACTTGTGATCAGGCGTCAACTTGTTAAACAGCTGGTTATGCCGCACTTGTGCTCTATTGCTATACTTTTTGGCCGCTTAGACTCTCTTTCTCAACATAAGATCCTTGTGGCTTTCAACAGTGCTGCTAGATATGTGTATGCAGTCTCGCGTTTTGACCATATCTCAACGTTGACTAAGGGTATTCTAGGCTGCGGTATAGTGGAATACCTAAATATTCTAAATATTCTTTTTCTGGATAAGCTGGTTCGTACCAAGACTCCCGTTTACCTTTACGAGAAACTACATCTTACTCACTCGGATAGGTCTTTAACGTTCATTGTGCCTAGGTGCAATTTTCTCAACAGCAATCGACACTTCTTCATTAGCACCATTCGACTTTGGAATTCCTCGTGGGGGGGGGGGGTCGGCTTCAAAAAAGCAATTTTGCAATACTTTTCTACTACCTAAAGCATGGTGTTCAGTTCAGACTCCCTTCTTCTCCCTATTTCTTCTCTCTTTTCTATCCCCACCTAGTTATTAAGTTATTATGTATTAATAATAATTATAAAATTTGTTATTTATCATGCTCATTGTTCCTGTATGTACTATAAAAGACCCTTAGTCTTATAGCCTTATTCCAAGAGTCACCGTCGTCTCTAAATCGTGTCTAAATCGTCTTTAAATCGTCTCTCACTCGTCTTTGGTATTCCAAGAGTCACGGTCGTCTTGAAAATCGTCTCTCAATCGTCAACGACGTAAACTTTGGTCGTCTTGAGGTATTCTAAGAGACGATTATCGTCTTAAATAAGAAGAGTGCTTTTTAGTTGTCGTCTCATACAAAACATAAATTAATTTAGTGCACAATGTAAAGCTGGACTTCGTATTTATGCTTTATATATTTTTTTTAGTTATATGTAGCTACATACAGTCGAACTTCCTTATAGTGAACTTCTATACAATGAAGTTCTCCTTATTATGAACTCAAATCAAGAACACAGAATCACAGAACACACAAAAAAATATTTCTGTATAATGAAGTTTCTATATAGTGAAATAATTGTCTGTCCCCGTGGAGATTCACTATAGGGAAGTTCGACTGTATATGAAACTGATAATTTTTAAAATGATTCTAGGAAAGGAAACAAAATTCACGAAATTTCCACAACCAAAAATTAATCGACAGAGTCAATATTTTCGCGCACAACTCAACGCTTAAAATAAAAATGCAGTGTGTTGTTTTATGTTTTATGTAAGTGTTTGTTTAAAAACACTTATAAAAGCATTTTAACATTGCTCAATTCTCCGCGTGGAATTGAAACTGTCTTTGTTTACCATTTGCTTCATGGTTGCAAACTAACAAAAAGAGAAAAACAATTTTTTGCTACAATTTAAACGAAATAATATACAATAGCACTTATATCAATCTACATATGTATAATTTGCCAACATTATTCTATATTTTGTCAACGTTTGTTGCCAAAAAAAACAAATTTGTAAGGTTTTCATTAATTGAAATTAACCTCAATTATAATATTTTCGTCTACCATCACTAAAATTTGCATCTTATGCACAAACCTTTTTGGCAAATAACAATGGCTGTAAAATAAACGTAAAGTCCGGTGACCGCGACGTAAGAGCAAGACGAGACGAGTTCCGTGACTCTTGGAATAGGTCTGTTACGTCGTCGTGAGTCGTCAGAGACGATTGTCGTCTTAGTCACCGTGACTCTTGGAATAAGGCTGTTAGTGTAGTTTTGTGTTAAGTGAACAAATAAATGAAATGAAATGAAAATAAATGAAAATAATGTTATTGTTCTCCAATGAAAAATATAGATAAATTATAAATTTAAATAAATAAGACTATTTCGTGCAATTAAATTTTTTCACAACTTTGGATGTAAGATTCGGCCAGGCCGAATATAGTACTCTTATTGGCTGTTTTTTTTATGTCAAAACCCAAGTTAAGTAAAATTTACTGTTCAACGCATTTCTTTATTTTTACCCTGTATTTCAATTTTTGTATACTTATGGTTTTCTATTGACAATTTTCTGTATAATTTGTAATAATTTGGTATACTCTTACGTTACGTTTAGATTTATCTTGCATTCAAATCTGGTTTTAAGTGTATTTATCGTAAGTACATTGTATATTGTATTTATTTTTTTTATTACAGTAACAATAAGGTAAGTTGAAATAATTAAAAAAAGGTAAGTTACCAATAGAATAAGTAAGAATAATATAAAAAAAGATAAGTTAACAATAAGGTAAGTAAGAACCAGTAAGAAAGCTATATTCGGCCTGGTCGAATCTTAGATATCCTACACCTAAAAGTTTTGAAAAAATTTAAACTGGAATTAGAGGAAATATGTGGTTATAAGGAAAGCTACCTTATAATCACTTTTAACCACAGGCGGGTATTACAGTGGCGAAGCTAGGGTGGGGCGGGGGTGGCGGTCCACTCTGGGCGGCACAATGTCGGTGGCGGCAGTTGTGGAAATCAAGTAGTGACTTATTGAATTCTAAGAATTTTTGGGGCTGCAAGTTGATTAACCGTCCCGGGCTCCATGAGACCTAGCTACGCCTCTGTATAAATAGTAGGCGTGGTCATTACCTTTTTCAAAACAAAATAACTAGCTTAGTTGTTTTATTATTGTGTTCATATTTAAACTTTATTTCCGTGGTAATAAACTTGTTTTCATGAGCTATACTGTAGGTAGTGTAGAAGTGGGCGGACCGCACCCAGTTTTAATGTAATAATGTTTTTTTGGAAAACAAGTTTGGCATTAGTTTGGGTGTTATCGGCGTTTGATGGTCGCGAAAGGTCACCTCTTTAAAGGTTTATTATTCCGAAATTAGGTACGGTACATTAATGGTCGAGGTGTCAAAAGAAAGGTATTGCCACGCCCCTCATTTCCCTAGTACATCCAAGGTTACGGTTTGGAAGATATTTTAGTTTTAAGAAAAAAATGGTGAAGGTGCCAGTATAAAACCTTCCCCCTCCCTCTTATATGACAATTAGGGTATATATTAAAAACACTATTTATAAAGCCCATAATTTTCTCTTTCAGCGATATATAATATGTCATACTTACCGTTAGAGTTAGTAAATTGCAGAAGGAATGATTATTTAAAAACAGTGTTTTATGTGTATCATGTGTGTTTATGTGTTTCATGATGTGGTTTTTTTTTTATTAATTATTTTTTATTAAGTAGGAATTTGTTCGTTTGGTACAGTTTAATAGTCCTCGTCGTTGTCATCTCCGTCCGTTTCGTGATCTGTCTCCTCACGAAAGGGGAATTATAACACTTAGAGTGTCAAACACCGGCTATGCAACAGAACAGTGTTTTGTGGCAAATTTTAGGGCGTGTATGCATCCTCCGGCGTTCGGCCTAAGGCCGCGCTTTTTGATTATAACCCTCAGTATGTCAAACACCGGCTACGCAACAGAATAATGTTTTGTGGCCAATTTTAGGGCGTGTATGCGTCCTCCGGCCTTCGGCCTATGCCCGCGCTTTTTGATTATAACCCTCAGTATGTCAAACACCGGCTACGCAACAGAATAGTGTTTTGTGGCCAATTTTAGGGCGTGTATGCGTTCTCCGGCCTTCGGCCTACGGCCGCGCTTTTTAATTATAACCCTCAGAATGTCAAACACCGGCTACGCAACAGAACAGTGTTTTGTGCCCAATTTTAGGGCGTGTATGCGTCCTCCGGCCTTCGGGCTACGGCCGCGCTTTTTGATTATAACCCTCAGTATGTCAAACACCGGCTACGCAACAGAATAGTGTTTTGTGGCCAATTTTAGGCGCGTATGCAGGCCTCGGCACCGCGCTTTTTAATAATAACCCTTAGTATATCCAACGGCGGCTACGCAGTAAAATAGTATTTTTATAGCAATTCATAAAAACGTTTCAATTTTAAGTAGTAAATACCGAACACTACGCGCATTAAAGTACAAAAGCTTCCTTTAAAAAAGTCTAATATGTGTGTTCGAATGTGCAAGGAAAATTTATTTTTAATATTTCAATAAAAGTGGTCGAAATGGTGGAGATACCCCAACATTGTTATATACCGTTGAAAAGGGAAAATTATGGGCTATAAGCCCAATGATTTTAATATATACCTTAATTTCGATATTAGTTGAGAAAAAACAAATTTTTTAAAACAACTAACACAATTTTTCCTTAAAACTAAATTATTTCCATAACTATTCAGAAAATCAAAAAAAGGTTTAAGACATAGAAAATAGATATTAAAATTACCTTTCAAACGGTACCCCGCTTACACCGGTGCACCTAATAGTTTAGAAGATATCCCACATAAACCTTTTGACGTTTAAACGCCCATAAATCCTAAACCAAAGCCACGCCCCAAAAAATTTTAACGGAGTTATATTTAGGAAGTGACAGACAAACATAAGTTTGGTTTAGAGGTTTGGCGCAGCCTAAAAAATAGGCGTGGTCGTGGACCGATTTTTCCCATTTTCAATACCAACTTGCACACCACAAGAACCAATATTTATGCAAAATTTCATCACGATATCTTTACTGGTTCTCCTGTGATCGTGATTTCAACAGACAGACAGACAGACAGACAGACGGACGGACATGGCTAAATCGACTCAGGAGGTCACGCTGATCAAGAATATATATACTTTTCTATACCTATCGTCTCTATTTCTATGCGTTACACATTTCGTGACAAAGTGAATATACCCTAACCTTAAGGTGTAGGGTATAAAAAACAATAAAATAAAAAGATAGGTAAGTAGACAATATATGTTTTTTTTGTGTTTCTTCTCTTTATATTTCAGCTGTGACCACGAATCCATTTATACCTGTAAGTAGACTAATTCCCTTTTTTTCTCTACTTATAAAATAGCCTGTCTTCTTTTGTGTCTAATATATATATTTTGTTGTTTTTTTTTTCTCTATACCTCTTTAGCTTTATAATTCTTTACCTTTAACCTCAAATCTTACTTTTTTGTTATGCTATTTATATATTTTTTTTTTTATTTCCTCCTTTTTTGTTTATATACATAGTTGTATTCAATTTATTTTATTTTACTTCTACGTATACTTATGCTACATATGTTTACACCGACCCCAAATGCGCATTTGTAATCACGCATTTGAAAAGTGTTTACCCAGCTTTGTTCGCATTTGGTTTGACAGACCACCAGACCAAATTTATGTTTTTTGTTTGCCTGATTTTTTTTACAATTGTGTTTTGACAGCTGATTGACATTATTTCCCTTCCATTTCCACTGTTTTGTTTTGGGATTTTATTTATGCCTACAACAGACTGATTCAAAATATTATTTTGTTTCGCATTTCTTTCAAATGCGATCCAATTTATTAAATTTGATTTGTCAAATCGTATGAAAATTTTTAAAATTTCGCTTCGCATTTGGGAAATAGAGCTCAAATGCGCATTCGAGGTCGGTGTAAACATAGCATTAATCTTATATTTTCACTAAACTCAACATTTTATTTTCTATATTCAATTTCAAAAATTGTCCTGTATCCCTTTTTTATCGTTTATCAATATATTTCTTAAAATTAACCCTATAATGACTAAATACTTAAATTAATAACTTAAGTGCCGAAACTCCTGATAACTCTAGTCCGGACACCGTCCCTGTGTTTCGAATGTCGTGTGCTCTTTACAATACGAAACCGGTTTCGCCGTACATACCCATACTAATATACAATAAAATTATCGACACTTGTAGATTGCGTTCACTAAGCACATATGATTCGCGTGCCGTTTACGGCAGCTAGCTCATAAAAGGCTACGGCAGAAATATTCCAATTCGAGTTGCGCTGAGTATAAGGTAAGCTTTATACGAAGATCTAAACAATCTTGCAACTTCTCCTACCAGTTTTTGCTACCGGTAACCTTGCTAATCGACTTCGGTCATCAGTGAATGTACTGTCATTCACTATCAGCTCTCGTTATCGGTAATATTCATACATACTAATCGACTTCGGTCATCAGTGAATGCACTATCGTTCACTAATCGGCTTCGGCCAGCAGTAATATCCTTATATATTACTAATCGACTTCGGTCACCCGTGAATGCACTATCATTCACTAATCGGCTTCGGCCATCAGTAGTATTCTTATATATTACTACTTCGGTCATCAGTTAATGCACTATCATTCACTAATCGGCTTCGGCCATCAGTAATATTCTTATATATTATTAATCGACTTCGGTCATCGGTGAATGCCTTATCATTCTCCAATCGGCACAGGCCACCGACGTGCAACCATATTTGCACGCCACCGATAGGAAAGTCTCTTAAACAGGAGATTAACCTAACCAGCATTCTGTTTGATAAATTAAGGCCTTCCGCCGGGAACCACCTGAGCTTCCAAGCCCTTACTTTTGGCCTTCCGCAAGGAAGCACCCGAAGCTTCCAAAACGTTACGTTAGGCCTTCCGCCGAGAAACACGCTGGCTAGAATCTCTTAGTTGATTTTACATAGGGCAACTGTACAGCCGTATGCTGCGTGGCACTCTGCCCTTAGTGCAGTTTCACATTTATATTTTTTCTTTTTAAGCATTCCTTGGTGCTTAATTATTGTTTAATTTTCACTAATAGCAATACTGAGAATTAATGTATTATATATACATTAGACCGGTCCTTATTTATATGGACAAATTTATTTTCTCGAATATATGTTACGGCAAGCGCTAAAAATATTCGTTTTAGTCTCACAAAGCATAAAAAAAAATTTGACAACGATTGGATAATTTTTAGCCGTGCCCCAAGCACCTTTTTGTTTTTATTATGAGAAATAAGGCAAAAAAAAATATATTTTTGTATTTTATTTGCATTTATTTGAAAAGTAAGAATAAACTGAAATATTTTTATTAATTACATACTAGACCGGTCCTTATTTCTTTTTTTTCGAATTCGTATGACGGCAAGCGCTAAAACCATTTTATTTGATCCTAAAAATACACAAAAAAAATTTGAGCTTGATTGGAAAATTTTTAGCCGTGCCCCCGCCAACATTGAAATGTTTTTCCCCGGTTTTTCTTGAAATGTATCTGGCAGCCCTGTTGGTAAGTACTTATTGAAATGTGTGTGTGTGCGTTTGGCAAATGTGACACACACTCTCTCTTTTTTTGTGGCGGCCCAGTACTGTGTTGTTGTTGTGTACGTCTGACGAAAATTCGCATAAATAAATCATTTTGTATTGGCATTCCAAAGTTAAAATCTTCGAGTGGAAAAGAAATATCAGATGCCGTGTTTAATTCAATAAAAGAATATGAAATGCTTGATCGAGTTGAAATTATCTGCTTCGACACAACTGCTCATAATACAGGAGCACAAAACGGTGCTGCTGCTCTGCTTGAAGGAAAACTAGGTCGCGATTTATTATATTTTCCCTGCAGACACCATATTTACGAGTTGTTGATCCGTAAAGTGTTTGAAATTAGAGTGGCTACTACAGCCGGTCCAGAAGTGCTAATTTTTAATCGCTTTAGAAAATACTGGAATAATATTGACAAATTAAATTATAAGAGTTGTTTAGAAGATGAACACATTATTACAGTATTGACAGCTGAAGAACGTGGAACAATTTTAAATTACTGTCTAGATAACTTAAAACAAGCTCATAGCAGACGCGACTACAAAGAATTATTACAATTAGTTGTCAGTTTTCTTGGTGGTACGGTGCCGAATTTTAACACCTTTCGTATACCTGGTGCAACTTCTCATGCTCGATGGATGTCAAAATCTATTTATGCACTTAAAATGTATTTGTTTCGTAATGAATTCAATATGACCAAACAAGAGCTAAACGGTATACGTAGTGTCTGTCTGTTTATAGTTCGTATTATAGCTTATCCTGAAAGGGATATAGCTCTTGCTTTGCTACAAAAAATAAGCAATCATTTGTGGTATTTGTCGGAAGAAGCAGTCGGTCTTTCATTCTTCGATCCTAATGTAAGTGTTACAATTAAAAAAAAAATGGTTCAGGCAATTAATGTTAAAGCAAATACAGAAAAATGCAAGCGAATAATAACTAATCCAACAAATATCGACACATTTGCGCCAAAAGATTTAAGCGATTTTGTAAATTCCAATACACACGCGTTCTTTGATCGCTTAGAAATTTCAAAAGAATTTTTGCAAGTCGATCCGTCGGATTGGAATGAAAGATTTGACTACGCTCAGGGATCACAAATTTGTAAAAACTTATCTGTAGTAAATGATGCAGCTGAAAGAGGCGCCAAATTCATTACAGATTATAATAATAAATTAACCCACAATGAAGAGGAGAAACAATTCCTTTTTCAAGTGGTTAAAGAATATAACATGAATTATCCCACTTTTAAAAAGTCTTCACTATTAAATTAAAATAATATTAATGTTACTATGAGTATGTAATTAATAAAAATATTTCAGTTTATTCTTACTTTTCAAATAAATGCAAATAAAATAAAAAAATATATTTTTTTTTGCCTTATTTCTCATAATAAAAACAAAAAGGTG
The DNA here is from genome assembly GCA_949629155.1 of Myopa testacea. Taxonomy (NCBI): domain Eukaryota; kingdom Metazoa; phylum Arthropoda; class Insecta; order Diptera; family Conopidae; genus Myopa; species Myopa testacea. The sequence goes on along the minus strand of OX451346.1, from coordinate 20,752,729 downwards.
CTTGGGGCACGGCTAAAAATTATCCAATCGTTGTCAAATTTTTTTATGCTTTGTGAGACTAAAACGAGTATTTTTAGCGCTTGCCGTAACATATATTCGAGAAAATAAATTTGTCCATATAAATAAGGACCGGTCTATTACATACTCATAGTAACATTAATATTATTTTAATTTAATAGTGAAGTCTTTTTAAAAGTGGGATAATTCATGTTATATTCTTTAACCACTTGAAAAGGAATTGTTTCTCCTCTTCATTGTGGGTTAATTTATTATTATAATCTGTAATGAATTGGCGCCTCTTTCAGCTGCATCATTTACTACAGATAAGTTTTTACAAATTTGTGATCCCTGAGCGTAGTCAAATCTTTCATTCCAATCCGACGGATCGACTTGCAAAAATTCTTTTGAAATTTCTAAGCGATCAAAGAACGCGTGTGTATTGGAATTTACAAAATCGCTTAAATCTTTTTGCGCAAATGTGTCGATATTTGTTAGATTAGTTATTATTCGCTTGCATTTTTCTGTATTTGCTTTAACATTAATTGCCTGAACCATTTTTTTTTTAATTGTAACACTTACATTAGGATCGAAGAATGAAAGACCGACTGCTTCTTCCGACAAATACCACAAATTATTGCTTATTTTTTGTAGCAAAGCAAGAGCTATATCCCTTTCAGGATAAGCTATAATATTTTTAATTAAATTTAGGTCTTGATTTGGTGCTTCAATTGCTTTAGTGCATCCAAACCAGGCTTTTACATAAATACGAACTATAAACAGACAGACACTACGTATACCGTTTAGCTCTTGTATGGTCATATTGAATTCATTACGAAACAAATACATTTTAAGTGCATAAATAGATTTTGACATCCATCGAGCATGAGAAGTTGCACCAGGTATACGAAAGGTGTTAAAATTCGGCACAGAAAACTGACAACTAATTGTAATAATTCTTTGTAGTCGCGTCTGCTATGAGCTTGTTTTAAGTTATCTAGACAGTAATTTAAAATTGTTCCACGTTCTTCAGCTGTCAATACTGTAATAATGTGTTCATCTTCTAAACAACTCTTATAATTTAATTTGTCAATATTATTCCAGTATTTGCTAAAGCGATTAAAAATTAGCACTTCTGGACCGGCTGTAGTAGCCACTCTAATTTTAAACACTTTACGGATCAACAACTCCGTAAAGTAAAGTATGGTGTCTGCAGGGAAAATATAATAAATCGCGACCTAGTTTTCCTTCAAGCAGAGCAGCAGCACCGTTTTGTGCTCCTGTATTATGAGCAGTTGTGTCGAAGCAGATAATTTCAACTCGATCAAGCATTTCATATTCTTTTATTGAATTAAACACGGCATCTGATATTTCTTTTCCACTCGAAGATTTTAACTTTGGAATGCCAAGTAGTTTATCGATACCTTGAGATGAGACTATGATTGGCAAGCGATCAACTTTTTCCCTGCCACTAATTTAGGGGGCACGGCTAAAAATTGTCCAATCAAGCTCAAATTTTTTTTGTGTATTTTTAGGATCAAATAAAATGGTTTTAGCGCTTGCCGTCATACGAATTCGAAAAAAAAGAAATAAGGTCTAATATACATATATACACCTATACCTCACTTTGCGTCGGGGTTACGTTCCAAAAAAACACGACGCAAATCGAAACGACGCAAAGTGAATTAAGATTTTCTATAGCAAACCATGTAAAGATCGAAGATAGGTCCAGGGTTACGAAAATACTACTTTTGAAAAAGAAAATCGATCAAAGTAAACATGAAAAAAACAAAAATAATATAACTCTGCCAATAAATAAATTGGAAAAATATTTACCTTTTTTGTAATCAGAAACAACCCGTAAAAATTTATAGAAATTAATTATTCTCTTTTTTAAAAAGCACAAACACTAATTGAAACGTTACAAAAAGCACAATATGTACACTACATAATTGAAACTGAACTCTGAAATTAGCAAAACAAAGTAAAAATAAAACTGTATTAAAATTGCGTTGATTTTCAGTTAGAAGAGGAATCCCCGAATTTGATGGCATGGCGCAATTAGAAACAAAAGTGTAGCCATCTGTTAGAAAACAAGAAAAAAATTAAAGACTCGAATCCAAAACAACGCAACATCGAAAACCTAACGACGCACAGTGAAAATTGGTACTAATTAAGCAGCGACGCAACTTCGAAAACAACGCAAAACGAAACGACGCAACCACTCTGATTCTGACCACTGTGTACTTGAACATTTTTTTTTTCTGAAATCAACCTTATTCACCGCCAAAACTCCAATCCCTTCTAGTCGATCAGCCTTTTCTATTTCTACCTTTAAGAATCCAACTCTCCTCTTTCTCTCATTTCTATTTCTACCTTCCCCACTCATTCACCACACACCATTCGGCTCGTTTACACACAAGTTTCTCTTACATCAGCATTCAACCCTAGGAGAACCATTAATTTGCGTGACAGATGTGAGGTGAAAACAATGCATCTTGGAAATAAGCAGGTAAGGTTACATAAATAAATTAATTATATACAATTTTACACAAATAACATATATATATTTATTTTAGGACTAGTACCACCTATAACACTGAGACTGAGAGGCTATGAGGACATCATATGGCTGAGGTAAATAAGGTATACACTAAAACTAGAATCCCTGTTTAATTTTAAGGTGCTGAACGGGCAGGCACTACAGGCTCGAAACCGTTGATGGTGCCTCGCAGCATGGAACGTGTTCGTAAAAATTTTAAGGGTCGTCCGATCACTTATACCAAACGTGTGGCTTCGACCCACTTCTCATGCTCACCCGGTTTTGAGCTAGCCAGGCTAACTGGCACCTCAAAACAAAGCAGTTCGTCACAAAGTTAGACTAAAACTAAACTTAAGGAAATAATATCACAGCTAATATCACTATTACCTTAATTACAAATATTGCGTTACTTAATCATAATATTGCACTACAAAAGTACAACTAATGAAAAGATCACAGAAGGAAAAAGTATAATATATAAAAAATCAAGTAGAAGATATACAAAAACAAGTCGAGAAATTTAAAGCTATGTTTCATAAATACTAATTATTAGAATAAATAAAATTGCAAGAATAGTTACTAGCTGATAACAAAGAAATGTTTTTCAAACATATATCTACGACTATTACTACACGGACCACAACACGCCACATGGATTACGCTACAAACAAATCCTTAGCGTGGTATACCCCTAACCTTTTTCCACCAAGCGTACCTAACTCGTATAAGGCGTTGGCAATCTTCTTCAAAATTATAAATTTTATGTTGGCTGGCGCCAGCTTGGTGTTGTACCCTTCTATCTTCTAACTTGAAAACATACATTCCTACTACATGTATTATTGGCTTTGGTGCTTTCTTTGTGAGCCACGTTTAAAGCGTCGGTTATTTTCTGGCGGACCACCGTCATTTTGTCCGGTTGGTTCAGCACTGCCAAGTCGTTATCTTTTATCACACGACGCATAAGATCATATGCCCCAACGTGCTGCACCATGTGGTCACCAAATAGTGCGTAGTAGGGTTCTACACCAATAGAACGATGCATAACACTCAGCGCAAAGGCCGCGTCACTGATATGCAGGTCCCAATTACATTGGTTCTCTCCCACAAACGAAAGCACTATTTGCAACACTAAGGGCCAGTTTTTCAGTGCTCGGTCACCGTCGTTTCTCGGTTAAACTCCGTTTAAACCACACATTGTGTTTTTCAGTACAATTTTAAACGGCGTTTAACCGGCCAAAATTGGTGAGTTAAACTCCGTTTAATTTCTTTTTAATAGATAAAGAAACAGCTATTTCTTTCGAGTTCAGACATTTACCTTTGTTCAAAACTATGCTAATCATTTTGTTTATTTGCACCAGAACAGCTGTTCCCTTTGTAAAAATGAAAATATTGAAAGATACTGCCAAAATAGGTTGAAACATCAACTTATAGTAACGAGTATACGCTAAAAACTCATCGCATTTAGATAAATGCTCTATAAATATAGATAAGATACGTTTAACATAGATAAGTTAAACTCGCACTGTAAAACCCGTGCTCCTCTTAATCTCAGTTAACTTTTATTTTGCGTTTAACTAAACGTCGTTTAAACGAGCACTGAAAAACTGGCCTTGAGGGTTTGACCCTCTCAGCGGCGTTCGCTTGTGGCGAGTAGAATCCAGTCCGGACATGTTTTACAACATACTTATCTAAACTTATCTAACTTTTTGAACATGCCGGACACAATTTGTTTACCATTGCCGGAATGGACAAACTCTAAACACCAAAGACATGAAACACACTATATTCTAAGAACTTCACAACATTTAAAGAGGCGGCATTTGGAGGAAAACGAACTTCGGAAATTGGTCCAGACATACAAAGATGAAGGAATTGCCATTATTGAACCACGGGTAAGGCCCCATAAAATCTATATAAACACGCTGGAAGGGTCGTTAAATGATGAACTGTTTAACCATCAGGGGACGGCGCATAGCGTTTGAAGTTTTGCTACCCTTGCCTACATCACAATCCTTAACAATATATTGCACGTCTTGTGAAGCCTCTTGACAAGCCTCCAGGAGTCCAGGTCGCAATTCGGGCGGGACCCAGAGCTGCCATGCGTGGTTCTCTTACACCCCATCGCCCGTCCTAATACCCGTGCGTCTGTAAACAAAGCCGTCCGAAACTACAAGATCCGGTAGTCCGTCTTTGGTCTGTGTCACCGTCTTCCTCAATTCCTCATACTCTTCCAAAGAGAAGGCCGGAGAATCTCTTCCACATAACTAACGGGACAGAGCATCCCGTACAACATTCTGCGATCCTTTTCTGTGCTCTATGTTAAAATCGGGACAGAGCATCCCGTACAACATTCTGCGATCCTTTTCTGTGCTCTATGTTAAATCGTAAGCCAGACAAGTCTTTTTGGTCCAATAACCACTTCAGAATCGCATGATCCGTGATTATGGTGAATGGCCCATAACCTTCCACATACGGACGAAATTTTTTCACGCTTAATACCGCAGCGTAACACTCAAGCTCAGTAACACTGTAGTTCTTCTGAGCTTTGTTGAGATTTGCTGACATGTAGACTATCGGATGCTCGTTCTCCTCGTCGTCCATCTGGAAGAGAACCCCTCCAACCCCTTGCGTTGATGCTTGATGATTGAATATAAAAATGTTTGTTGAAGTTCGTTTCATCTTTTCAAAGGCGTGCTTAGCTTCGTTCGTTAGCGCAAATTTCTTTATTTGGTCTTTCTTGAGACAGTAATGTAGCGGCGCTGCTATGGTGGAATAGCCCCTGATAAGTCTGTGGTATCAGCCTGACATCCCTAGGAACCTCCTCAACTGTTTGGGCTTTCTGGGCTGCGGAAACTTGTCAATCGCAGCCACCTTCTGTCTGTCTTGATGCTACCATTCCCGACCATATATCCCAGATACCTCACTGCCTTGTAGCAAAACTAGCTCTTCTCCACATTTTTCGTGAGCTTGGCATCCCGCAAAAATCTGGCAACCCGGTTCAACAGCGCAAAGTGTGAGTCGAAACTGGCAGAACACACCAGCAGATCGTCAAGGTAGACAAAGACATTCTCTCTTATTGTAGAGGGAATGCCTTTGTCAATCAGCCTACACATTCACTGCGTTGCATTACACAGTCCGAACGGCATCGTAGTGAAGTAAGACAACGGCAGGAACTGTGAATGCCGTCTTACTCCTTGACTTCTTCTCCAGCGGTATCTGCCAGAATAGGTCTTTTGACTCGATCGCACTGATGAACCGAGTGTCCTGAAGCCTGCAAAGGATCCCCTCAATGTGAGCTAACGGGTATGCGTCTTTAATCGTTCCCTTCGTTAAGTTTCCTAGCATCAAGACACAGTCAGTTCTTCGTCTCTTTCCTTATCAAAGACACTGGAGAACTCCAGCTGCTGTTGCTGATCTCAATCATGTCCAGACTTATCATTCGGTCAAGCTCATCATAGACCAGCTTCTGGATCTAAGACGAAATGGGGTAGTAGCGTTGTTTGACGGGTAGGTTCTTTACCACCTCGATGACATGTTCTTCAACATCTGTTCACCCGAGACCCAGTACAGCACAGGAAGGAAATCTGGCTTTCACGTTCTCCAGTGCTAGCTGTTGCTCTTTGATAAGGATGTGTAGGTCCGTCTCAAAGGCCAAGTCCGAAGTCGTCTGTCCAAGTTCGTCTGTCCTAAACTTGGACATTTACTAATTACCCAACGGTTCGCTCACAAAAGCCGGAAGATGCATCGAAATTGGCGAAATGGACAGCCGACGGTGAAAAAGCGTTAGCGACCATAATATTAGGTGTCAAGCCATCTCAATTGAATCATTTGAAGCATTGCAAATCATCCATTGAAGCTTGGAAGAAAATTCAAGAACTGTACCAGCCACATGGACCTGCAAGACTGGTGACGCTGTACAAGCAACTGTTGCACATAAGTTTGGCGGAAGGCGAAAATATGTCAAAGCATATAAATGATTTTTCGGATATAGTTGAAAAACTAAATGAAATTAATATTTCAATAGCGGAAGAGCAACTTGCAATTATATTGCTTTCTAGTTTGCCAAAATCGTACGACAACTTCGCTGTTGCTATGGAGAAAGGGATGAGCTCCCATCTCTATGTATACTTAAATTGAAACTTCTAGAAGAAAGTGACTTATTATTATTATATGAGGACGGGCGAGCTTATGCAGCTCTGGTACTGCGGTTCATTTGGCCTATTGTACCATCCCTCTATTGTTAGAGTGGTTGTTCCACCCCAGTTTTTCTTATGAATGTCATAAGTTTTGAATGGCTTAACTTAGCCAGCTCCGACTGTTCCACTATCTCTTTCCCGAAGACTAACCTTCTAGTACTATGAAAAGCCGGGCACTCAGAGACTAAGTGTAGGGACGACTCAATAGACTCCATGCAGAATCTGCACTGAGTCTCACTCGACAACATCATCTTATTCAGCACACTCATTAATAGCCAGGATTTCAGCTTGAAAGACAGACGTTAACAGACTCACAGTGTGTCCCGTATTGCTCGATGCGTCAAAGACACCTGATCCTGTGCCCTCGTCTGTCTTTGAGCCATCTGTGTACCATACATAGTTATATGATGATATATGACGACTATCTGTTTCCCAGGTTGATCTGGCTGGCATTACAGCTTTTATGTTTTTCTGGAATCGATATACTGGTAGAGTTTCATCTAAGGGCATTCCAAACTCTTCAGTCTGCTCCAGAGTTTTAAGGATTGATAAGTGGCCTTTAGAATGCCTTGGCCCAGTTAGCAATCCATGGTAATACAGGCGATGCATGCTCAGCTTTGCCGCCATCTGTACGTGTATGTGTAATGGGACCAGGCCTAGTATGACGTTTAAACTGACCGTTGGTGTGGATCGAACGCAACCCGTCATACAGACAGCTACTAGTCTTTGCACTCTTTCCAATCTTCGTATTGTGGACAGTTCCTTTGTTTTTGTCCACTATACTAATGCCGCATACGTCACCACCGGTCTCAGTATCATGTGGTAAAGCGTTAGAATTGATTTGGGTTTAATCCCCAATTCATTCCGCATATACTCCTACAGATCCACAAAGCCTGAGTAACCTTGTTTATTATGCGATCCATATGTGGATTCCATGATAGTTTACTGTCAAGGATCACACCTAGGTATTTCGCACTCTTGGGGAATGGTATTGTTTCTCCTTATAGATGAGGTTCTTTTAGACCGACTAATTTCCGTCTATAGGTAAAAGGCACAATAACTGCCTTTTTCGGGTTTACAGAGAGTTGAGCTTTATTGCACCATCTCTGTACTTCAATTAGTGCCCTCTGAATTATATCCGAAACGGTTTCCTCGTATTTCCCTCTGACGATGACTGCTATGTCGTCTGCGTACCCAATGGCGTGAATTCCCAACGACTTTAACGTCTTGAGGAGATCGTCCACTACCATTGACCATAGGAGGGGGGAGAGCACTCCACCCTGTGGGCACCCCACCGTGGTAGTCGCTGATAGGGTCACATCGTCGATTTCCGACTTTATGATCCTGCCGCGGAGCATGTTTTCTATCTATCTCACCACAGTGGGTGGCACTCTAAAGTTAGAGAGAGCAGTGCCAATTGATTCATAGGTCGTGTTATTGAAGGCCCCTTCAATATCCAGGAAAGCAATCACATAGATTTCCTTGGAGGATATTGCTCCTTCAATTTTCGTCACCACTTCATTTAGCGCCGTCTCAGTAGATTTCCCTTTGGCATACGCATGTTGCTCATTAGATAGGGAATTAAATCGTAGTATATCAATTCTAATATACTTGTCGATTAGTTTTTCTAGTCCTTTTAGAACGAATGACACTGGGCTTATTGGGCGGAAAGATTTCGGGTTGTGCCCGTCATTTCTGCCTGGTTTGGGTAAGTACCTAACTAATACTGTTCTCCAAGCTGATGGGATATGGCCATAAGCGAGACTACAGCTATAAATTTTTCGTATTATTGGTGCCAAAGAATCAGCTCCATATTGCAGTGCTGGGAAGATGCCATCTTCCCCAGGCGATTTAAAGGGCTTGAATGAAGAGACGGCCCACTTAATTGCATGTCTGCTACAGATTCGATTCCCTACTCTCCAATCCTCCCTAGATGGTTGACTAACCCGCCCTCCATCAGAGTGATTGGGCTGATTCAGAATCACTGAGATCGGGAAATGTGTGCTGAGCAGAGTTTCAAGGGTCTCTCTCTTGTCAAGAGTAAAGCCGCCACCATTCCTGGACAATGTGCCAATCGGGGTGGTTTTATCATTAGCCAGAATCTTTATCAGACGACATCCTGATTGGACATCTGCGATCTTGTCACAGTACTGTCTGAAAGATTCCTTCTTGGCTTTCCTGATTTCCTTATTGTATTCAGTTAGGGCTGCTGAGTAAGTATGCCATTCGTTGTTCCGTTTGGCTCTATTAAACAGCTTACTAACTTTCTTCCTAAGGCTAGCTAAATGCCCATTCCACCATGGTGTCTTTCTGTTTACACTCTTGGTCTTGAGCGGGCAATTGTCCTCATAGGCTGCAATAATGGAGCGACCAACGAAATTCGTTGCAAGCTCCAATTTGTTTACAGTGTCTAACTGTTCGCTATATGCTTCCCAGTTCGTATTCTTTTTCTGTCGATATGGGGTTACTCTTACTCCACTGCCATGGCTCAGCTCAAACCGAATTTGTCTATGATCAGACATAGACGGCTCGTCCGAGACCAGCCAGTTGTATACGAGATTAGAGTGAGTGTTTGAGGTAAGTGTCAAATCAAGCACTTCTCTCCAATTTATTGTTATGAAGGTCGGTCTGTTTCCTATATTACAAATACTTAAACTATAACAGTTTATAAATTCTAAAAGTGACTCACCCCTGCTATTGACGTCGGTGCTACCCCAGATGGTGTGGTGGGCGTTGACATCACAGCCAAGAACGACGTCCGTCTTGGTTCTCTTGCCATAATCAACCAGCTTCGCCACTTCGTTAGGGGGGCAATCAGGACTGTCACCAGCGCTGTACGCTGATGCCACGATTACCTCCCTGGGTCCGATCCTCACCTTTGCCGCAGTCAGATCCATTGTTAGGAACTCTATCAAAGGGAAGAAATTAGTGTTATTATTAAAGATAATGCAAGTTCTTGGTCTGCTTGTTGCCGCATACAAACACTTACCTGTGGGAAGCGAGAGACCGAGGATTTTCCCCTTAGTGCAGGTCCATGGCTCCTGCACCAGTGCCACATCCAGCTGGCTGCTGGACATGTTGTGTGCCAAGACAGCGGTTGCTGCCTTGGCATGATGAAGGTTGATTTGTACAACCTTCATCTCGGTGGTATGGTGGCGACGTGCGCCCCCCTATTTCCACCCCGTCCCCTTCCTCGCTCCGAACGTCTCTGGATTGAGAGATTCAGAGGCAAGTCTCGGGTCGGGGGCTTCTTCAGGACACCAGGGGAGGTCCACCCTTCCAGGACAGATTTTGGGACTGTTTAGCCTGTCCTATCCTGGAGGGCGGACCGCCGCCGGATCTGAAGGAGGCGGACCTCCCTGCCTTCTTATCTTCCACTGGTTTTGCCAGAATTGGCCGCTTTGCCGCCGTGGGCCCCAGGGAGGAAAGCGAGGAAGGACTAACCTTCCTCACTTCCTTGCCCTTTTCGGCTCCGACGATCCCCAGAGGGGGATTTGGGGAAGGATTAACCTTCCTTACCTCCCCCCCTTTACCGACCACAGCTGTCTCCGAGGGTTTTTTCCTAAAGTTGAACGACACCCTCCCCAGATTGTAGTAGGGGAGGCAGTCCAACTCTCGGACAGCTTTAGCTGAACTCTCATCCATAGCTATGGTGAGAGTCAGTCCACCCTCGTTTGTTGCCGTACGGAGGATTTTCCACTCCTTTGTTGGCAACACCCGGTTTCGCGTATTAAGTACCCGCATGATCTCTTCCGCATTTGCTCTCTTGCCAGGGAAGTGCGCCGTGGCTACGTGTGGTTTAGGGAGGTCATCTCCCTCCATCACACGCAGTTTGGCACCAGTCCATGGTTCGACAGTCAACGCAGTCTTGACCAGCCAGTCCCTAGTGGTATTGTCTGCGCACCTCACGACCAACCATCCTAGTTTAAAGGAGCAGCCAAGAACTCTGTACTGGGGCCCATCAGCGGGAGCTTCGTGTAGCTCTTCAATGATGGCCTCCTCCACAGACTTCTGCTGCTCGCCAGTGAGATGGCTAGCCGGGAAATCTAGCGGCACAATACCCACCGACAGAGCACCAGCAACCTCCGCATAGGAGGGAACGTTTGGCCGGTTCTTTTTACTGGGCTCAGCCGGGCTGTCACCATCAGAGCGTTTCCTTTTGGAAACGATGGGCCCAATGGTTTCAGCATTTACGGAAGGTCCCTCTAGGACTTTCTCCAGCGCGTCTTTATATGGCGTGCCATCCGCCATAAGAGCGCGGAGCTTCTTCCGCTGAGCTGTTCTCAAACGTTTCCGTTTGATACTAAGCTTGCCGACATCCAAGCCCTTAACGGTTTCATCATCCGAAACTATGACTCTTCTGGCGTTGTCGTCCGTTAGGGTGGCGCCGGCAGAAGTGACGGATGAATCGTCACTGCATAGTTCTGCAGAACGTGCTTGTCGCTCTGCAGGTTCAGCCCCCAAGGAACGTACTATCCGTTCCACGGTGGTGATGTTTTCAGCCACAGGCTGAGGAAGGGGTACAGGTATAGTCTGTTCCCCTTCGTTGATTTTGGTTTGGTTTTGGTCTAAAAATTTTTCCATGTAATTCCCACGAGTACTGGGGAAAGGAGGACGATCCACGCAGAGCCCCCGTTGCGTGGACAAGGCTACTTAAAAGCGGAGGTCGCCAGGTATCCGCAGTCCACCGTTAACGACTGGGCTATTTAGGGGTCCCCAGCCTGGTCGGTCATCGGCACGGTACGGTTGATACCTTGACCCAACCCCTGGTTGAATTTTTGTTTTCGATGTCTCACCAGGGAACTAGTCAGTCCCGTGGGTCTTTGATCCTACTTAAGCCCTCCCACCACGGCAAGGTAAACAACCGAGGGAGAGAAGAAAGTGACAGAAGAAAAAGTGCTTCAAGTAGCACACAACAGGCATTTGTTGCACAAACGTTAAAAGAAAGAAAAAAATATAACAACAAAAATAACGGGCGATGCTATAACTGTGGCAAAAAAGGCCACTTCGCTGCAAAATGTAGACAAAAATTGAAGACACCCGGTGAAGAAGAGAAACAACGAAATCAGTCCTTTTCACTATTTAATTTTGCTGCAGAATTCTCTCGCTTGACTAGGCGGCGCTACTTGTCATATGTGCTGTGTATCTGAAATCTTTGAGACGTTGAATGAGACAAAAGAAAAAATAGAAGTTGCTGGAAATAAGCATATAGAAGCAATTGGAAAAGGAAATGTCAAAATAAAAACGAATAATGGAATTATTGTGTTAAAAGAAGTTTTGTATGTACTAGAACTACAAGGAAATTTTATCTCTGTAAATAAAGTAGATGAAAATGGATTTGCTGTAAAATTTGACAACAGGAATGTAAAAATCATAAACAGAACAGGTAAAGTCATTCTTAGTGCAGAGAAAACTAATAATTTGTTTGTTCTTAAACACAAAAAAATTTCTGTTTCAAATTGAATGAAACATTCAAAAGGCATTGTCGATACGGACATCTAAACAACAAGAGCTTAGCTGATCTCGCTCACAAAGATATGGTAAAGGGGCTGAAATTTGCGGATCGCCCTGTAAGCTGCATGACCTGAGCAAAGGCAAAAATTTGTTCGAAGCCATTTCCACATATGTCAGAAAATCGTGCTGTTAAAGCACTGGAGTTAATACATTCTGACGAATGCGGTCCAATGAATAAGGTCCATAAGGAGCCTCCATTGGAGGCTCCAAATATTTCGTTACATTTATTGATCACGCAACACGAATGGTTTTCGTATATTTTATAAAAACGAAAGACGAAGTCTACAACAAATTTATACAATTTAAAGCAATGGCAGAGTGCCAAACAGGCAGGCGTATAAGAACTCTACGTAGCGATAATGGGGGTGAATACGTTAATGCGCGATTTGATGCATTTTTGGATGCGCATGGTATTCAGAGGCAGCTCACGGTGTCATATAAGCCGCAACAGAACGGTGTAGCCGAACGAAGTAACCGAACGCTTGTAGAAATGGGTAGGAGTATGCTGCTCCACGCCAAGCTGGATGAATGTTTTTGGGCTGAAGCCGTTGCAACAGCTGAGTATATTCGTAATACATCTCCATCACGTGCAATGCAATAAAAAACGCCATATGAATTGTGGAATGGCAAGAAGCCATCAGTGCAACATTTTCGTATATTCGGATCATCAGTCGTAGCGCTTGATAAAGCACAAAATCGTAAATTCTCAGCAAAGGATAAAGATTATGTCATGGTGGGTTATTCGACGACAGCAAAAGCCTACCAGCTTTACGATCCAGAGATGCGTTGCGTTGTCGAAAAAAGAGACCAGTAGTATATCGGATGAGTTTGCAAACGCGCGTTCAGATGCTTTAAGTCACGACTTGTACCCAAGGGCTACAGTCAACAGTTTGGCATTAAATACACGCAGGCTTTTTCACCTGTTGTTAGGTATGCAACAGTACGAATGTCGATTGCACTCGCTGTGGAACACCAGCTCTATATACACCATATGGACGTGGCGACTGCTTATTTAAATAGCACGTTAAATGACGAAGTATATATGCGGCAGCCAGAAAATTTTATGGATTCGCAATTTCCAGGAAGAGTATTAAAACTCAACAAAGCCATCTATGGGCTAAAGCAGGCTGGTCGCGAATGGAATACTCAGCTAGATGCGGTGCTGACAAACATTGGCTTTATACCATGTGAAAGTGAGCCATGCTTATACAAAACCGATGAGATGTTCATTGCAGTATACGTTGACGACCTGATAATAGCAAGTGGCAACAAAGAACGTTTAATCGAAATCAAGATGCAGATAGCAGATAACTTTGAGGTGGTGGACACTGCAACACATCCTAGGGATGGAACTAGATAGAGTAGGCGATATTGGAGAAATAACTCTTGGTCAAACTCAATACATCGAAAATATAGTAAGGCAGTATAGTATGGAAAACAGTCGGCCAGTATCTACGCCACGCGATCCTGGTTTTCAAGCCACTTGTGGAAGCGATGCAGAAGTGGATTGCACACGATACCAGGCGCTAATAGGTACACTAATGTATTTGGCGATAGCTACTCGCCCTGACATTTTGCATAGTGTGTGCAAGCTTTCGCAGTTCAACACAAAGCCAAGCCGAGAACATGAAGTTCATGCTAAACATATTTTGAGGTATTTGAATAAAACTAAAAACTTTAAAATACATTACAGAAAGACTAGCGAAAAAGTTCATGGTTACGTTGATGCAGACTGGGCTGGAGATTCCGTGGATAGGAAATCGTACACTGGGTACGGATTTTTTTCTCGCTGGAGCAGTTTTTTCCTGGGAGTGTAAAAAACAACACACCGTAACTTTGAGCAGCACCGAAGCTGAATATGTCGCTCTTTCAGCAGCTGCTACAGAAGCATTGTATTTGAAGAAACTATTAAGTGACATCGGGTTTTGCAGTTCAGATGAAGCGATCATGATCCACAGTGACAATATGAGTGCACAACATTTAGCACGGAATCCTGTATACCACCCACGCAGTAAGCACATAAGCATCACCATGTGCGCGAAGTTGTCCGAAATAAAGACGTTGACATCAGCTATGTGTGCACAGGCGAAATGATTGCTGATATCTTTACAAAGAACCTATGTAAAGCAAAACACATAGGATTTATCGTCAATCCCTTTTTCTGTATACTATGAATTGCACATTATGTCAGTCGTTATTTATACCTTCACAATAGATCATCTTCTTATATTGTACCGTCGTGGTTTTTATTTCGTTCGTTCTGTGTGAACGCGATTATATCCTCAAACATAAGAGTGCTATATTCGGCGTGGCCGAATCTTAGATAACCTAAAAGTTTTGAAAAAATTTAATTGAACGAAATAGTTTTATTTACTTAAATTTTTAATTTATTTATAATCGAATTCTCTTTGCATAACAATAACATTATAGAGTGATATACAAACTGAAACTAGGGGAATATGTGGTTATAAGGAAAGCCTTATAATCACATTTAACCACAGACGGGTATAAATGCAGTGGCGTATCTAGAGTGGGCGGGGGTGGCAGTCCGCTCGGGGCGGCACAATTTCGGGGGCAGCAGTTTTGGAAATCAAGTATTGACTTGTTGAATTCTAGGGATTTTTGGGCTGCAAGTTGATTAACCGTCCCGGGCTCCAAGAATCCTAGCTACGCCACTGTATAAATAGTAGGCGTGGTCGATACCTGTTTAAAAAAAAAATAACTATCTTAGTTGTTTTATAATTGTGTTCAAATTTAAACTTTATTTACGTGGTAATAAATTTGTTTTCATGGCCTATACTGTATAAGCAATGTAGAAGTGGGCAGACCGCACCCAATTTTGCTGTTATAATGTTTTATTGGAAAATAAGTTGCTATGTAAAGTTTTATTCAGGAAGTTTAGATATTTAACAATATAACTATTTAAGACCCTCTTTTGCTTGTGTAACCTAAAAGTGGGCGGATCACTACAATATTTGGCACATTAACGGATAATGCTACTCCATACCCAGGAATGAAATTTTGTTGTGATAACTCAGTGTGGTGGTTGACCGATTTTGCCCATTTTCAATACCAACCTAAACACCACAAAAAAAATATTTCTGCAAAATTTGATCACGATATCTTTACCGGTTCCCCTGTGATCGTGATTTCAACCGACAGACAGACAGACGGACAGACATGGCTAAATCGACTCAGGAGGTGACACTGATCAAGAATATATGTATATACTTTTCTATACCTATCGTCTCTATTTCTATGCCTTACACATTTCGTGACAAAGTGAACCTAAACCCTAAACCTTAAGGTTAAGGGTATAATTTTGATATTTTTATAAAATATGTGGTAATTTTTTTTTTGCTTTATCATCTGAGCAGTAAATTTTTAGTTCTTTTCTTTATTTAATATTAATTCATTAACGCCCATGTGGTAACGTATTAGTAAAGTGATATCAAACGAGATCGCTGTGCGTTAATGGGTTAATTTCTCTTCAAAGTTTAACTTGAGTGGTTGAATTATTTCGGTTCTTGGTGGTATTCTAATTGTAAATATTTTTGGTGTGCATAGATAGTGTTATTGTATTTCCGTTTGGGTACTCTGAAAGTGTGTATGTTTCGTAGTCAATTTTACATAAACATTTTTGTAAGTAATCTCTTTAGCAGCTAAAGTTTAGTTACTAGATGAAAATTGTGATTTACATAGAGTCTCTGCTCCCGAATTTATATTTAGGTTTATTTTTTCCTAGTGAGTAACTGTCCAACCACAACGATGCGACGTCGCAATCGATTGCGATGTTCCTATAGAAAAATGGAATGGAACACGTCGTTGAGCTCTCTCACGTCGTCATAAAATTTTCTAATTTTCTGACAACTTCTTCCGATTTTCTCATTTTTTGAAAAACAGTATGCCCTACTTTTCGATGAAATTCTTCAAATTCCCCAAAAAATGTAAATAAATTTGACAAACGAATTGTCAAACAAGGAAATTATTCAAATTATTTTTATTTAAAACAAAATGTAAATAATTTATGACGACAGATGTCACTCATTCGAAGATTTCGAGAGAGAGAAATCGTTATCGTTTGCGACGTCGCATCGTTGCGTTGTGGTTGGACAGTAAATCCCTTCTATTGCTTTACTTTTCAAAATTTCAATTACAATTTTGCCTGCGCCGCTCTAATGGAAAACATTTGAAATTAAAAAATTTTTATGAAAAATCGCGTGAAATTTTTTTGTTAAGTTAGAGCGCCGCAGGAAAAAAATTCATTTCAAATGTTTTCTGTAAACTTGTTTGTTTACAGAAAAGTAAAGCTAAAGTAATGTAATACAATAGTAAATATAACATATTATATACCATTTTAAAGGTAAAAGAACAAGCTTTCCATAACTGTAATTTGTTTTATACCTTAATGTGTCCGTTTGGAAGAAAAAAATCGTTGTTTCAAGGTCAACTTGTCACATTTTTCTAAAAATCAATATAACTCCTTCACAGCCATGTTTTGGACAAAAATGTGTAGTACATAAATGAAAAGTATTAAAAATACGTTTCCAACAGTACTTCGTTAGTTCCGCTACCTCTCTTAGTTTATGAGATAGGTGACTTTTATTAAACCATTTATTTGTCCTTCAAACGGTCGTAAATCCAAGATGGCTGACCAGCCCCCGAAAAAAACCAGCCACTTCCGTTCCTGATGGTCCCAACTAACGGTAAAAAAAAGATGAACAAAATCTGAGCTTGGCAGCTATTCTGGATTTATTCCGATTTTTACAATATAATTTCCTGAATAATTTCCAAATATTTTATTTGTCTCTGTAAATTGTTTGGGTGGTGAAGTTTAAGATTTCACTTTGTCGCTTGTGTAAATTGGGCTCACGTCAGACAACTTCGATTTTTTGGTTTCTCGTCTTTCTTTTAGCTTTATCCACTACTCGTCGCGGGAACGAGACCGGTGATGAGAGGAGAACTTTTAGCACAGAATAAATAGTATAGTGCCATGTTACATTGCAATTTTTTGATTGTTTCAAATTGTTCTTTGTTTTTGTTTTCTGTACAAAACTGTCAACGCCGAGTTCATCCGTGAGAGAAAGAGAGCCGATGAACTACGGAACCCGCAATCAAAAAATTTGCCGTCGACGACTCCAAATTTCAATCAAAACGGAGTTGTTGTGTGGCGTAAAAAAAAGTATGCACATTTTGGAGTAAAAAAGATCCACTTTGTCACAAAAAGTAGTTTTGGATGAAAATAATTGCGCAAAGCAACTCTAATTCTGCAACCATATCATTCAAGTAAAAATATACTTCGTTGGTTGCGATTGTTTATTTGTTATCCCTTGAATTGAATGTGCTTAATCTGACCAAGTTGGTGACAAGTAAGTACATATCTCTTCACGCTTTTGTGCAGTAGGCGTTCTTTAAATATTGCAATTTGATAATATATTTAATATAGTGGCCAATTGGAGTCGCAACGAAACACAGCTGTTGGTGTCGCTTTTTGCAGAAAAAAGAGTACCTTGGGATATCAAATGTCCGGAGTACTTGAATCGTGACAAGAAGGAGAAAGCTCTACAATACATGTCCAAAGAGCTCAATAAGATTACGCCGAATAAGCAGATGCGCTCCTCCGATGAAGTGAAGAAGAAACTTCAAAGCTTGCGCACACAATACCGCAAAGAAATAAGGGAGATAAAGCAGAGCAAACGAAGTGGCTCCGGACACGATGATATTAAAACACCAACTCTTTGGTGCTTTAATGATCTTGAATTTCTCCGTCCCTATGTGGCGATAAGAGCAAGCCGGAGTAATGTGACACCTTACGTTATTGTAAGCACCGATTAAATATATTGCATTCCAGATTTCTTTTAAAAAAATTTTTAATTAACATTTATTTCAGGACGATTGTGATGACCCGGAACCAAGAAATGCTTCGTTTTTTAGCGATGTATGTATATAATAAAACATTAGCTTATTATTATTATTTACACTTTATTTTTATGTATAAATAATAGACATGTGTACATGCTAATTATGAACCCTCTTTCATAAATCATTTAACCAAGGCAGCATTCCTTCTTCGCAGAAATAGTCTTTGAACACACTTCTAATCTCTTCGGCAAGCAAGATAGCCAGGTAGCTTCTAAGCCAGCAAGACAATGCTATTAGTTCCCTTATAGTTATAATAGAAAGCTCCATCCTCCTTCGAAGCGTAAAAAGCTACGTGCTTGCCATCCAGCGCTCCCAGGCATAAGGGGAAATTCCATTTGGATTCGAATTTCTTACTTATCTGTAACCATTCGTCTTGTCTGTCGGGGAACTAGAAATGTTACTAAATTATATTTACATTGGATTTATTTTATTTACAATTAATTAATTTTATGTGGGTTTATTCATTCTAGAACTCGCAGCCTTCAGCTGCGGGCAGAAACGGGCAAAGAAGTCAGATTTGCTCTCGGAAAGTCTGAACGAGTTGAACAGCCTTGTCAGCAATTGCGCAAAGAAGAAACGCTTCAAATGGCTCGGCGAATGAGATCAACAACGAAGGCATAATCGATAAGACTGTGGAAGGAGTACAGAAATGTCTCGCATCTGCAAAAAAGGCAGACAGGGAGCCCAAAATAAGCCAAAAAAATATTTTGGAAGAAGCCATGGCAGGTCTTTTTAGTGACGAGGAAGACTTGTCCTAAATGTGGTAAAAGTGCGATTACGTCGAATTGGAAAACATTTTTATGCTATTTTGCAATGAATGCTTTAAGTTACTATTTTTTTATACTATTTTATATATATGAATTGTTATGAATTGTTTTTTTTTATTATATGAATACTTATATTAAGTAAAAAATAAATTTAACTCAACTGTGAACTATGACCTGCTATTGAATAATAAATAAAGTTAAAATTTTTTTATTTACGAAAGAATTTGTTCACCTTCATATATTTGTTTCGCATGTTTTCCCATATAGCTCTGCACACCCTGGAAATGCAGTAAAGTAGATAGGATTGCAATAACCTGGAGTGGTACTCCAAGCACTTTAGCGACTCCCCAGTTGCCAAATATCGTAGAGTCACCATTAGCTGCTCTTTTGGACTTATGGCCTTCCTGCATGAACTATCACGTTTTGTTATGTCGTTCTTTATGTACGTAAGAAAATTTATCAATATCTGCCGCGCTGGTTCTGTAGTAGTTCAGGAAAGCTGCAGAGTCCTCCTGACGGAGCTCTCTGACCAGTTGGTGAAAGGAGCCTTGCTGCATTCGTCTCGCCCTCCAAGATTTCACCAAGCATTTCCTGCTACGGCGTCTAGCCGCTCGAAGCCTGAGAGTCAAGTTGATGCAAAAAATAAATTTCAACAATATGTCCCAATGAATACTTTCTCTCAGGTTCGTGCTTTGAACAAAACGTTTAGCGTTTGTTAATAATTTAAATAAAATCCTCTAATTCTTTAATTGTTTGCATTGTTTATCACTTGCCTGCAAAAATTACAAATAGGTATGAAATACTACGCATAGTTCTAATACTATTTTTGATAGATTGCTGTCAAAGTGATTGCAATGTAACATACCAGCAAATAAAATTTGTTGAGAGAGTAAAATATTCCAATTTGCAGCAATCAACAAATTGCAATGTAACATGGCACATACAGAATTTGCATCTCGTACAAAGCAAATTTGGTTCTAGGGTTCTAATATTGGCACCCTATCATCGTTTTTCTCTCGGCTATTCACATATACACGACAGCACTCGTCGTTTTTAGTTAGTTTTAGTTAGTTAGTCGACGTGCAAACATCAAGTAGGGAAGGTCGCACCACGTTTATAAATGCACTGTGAAAAATGTTTAATAAGGAATGGAAGAATCACTTTTTGTTTTTTGAAAATAATTTAGGCGAAACACAATGTCTGATTTGTTTATCAATATTGAGTACAATATCATTCCCATTAATGTTTATGGTTATTTTTCCTTTTTTTTATTGGTGCGCCTCCTGTGCTACCATCTTTTCAGTGTACCTCAGAAAGAGATTTCTTTCGCAAAACAAGCTCTCTCGAAGCTTCACACGTTGTTTGATATTCCCCTCAGCTGTCTGCCCTTACCTTAAGTTGGAGTTAATAAAAACAAAAAGTGCTTGGGATTTGAACCAGTACGAAAAGAATAATATTATTCTGCTCATGGATGAAATGGCGATTAGAAGCGAATTGCGATACAATTCCAAACTAGATTTAGTGGATCGGTTTGAGGAACATGGGGTTGAAAAATGGACTTTCTGCCAATATAATAGGTGTAGGAATTAATAATGCGGATTTAGATAACAGATGGTGTAACTAGCGTTATGTGCATCAGAGCACGAGGAATCAAATAAATGCCATTTTCAAGCCAAAAACCAAGGGGTCCAAGGGTGACCAAGGGTTCTCTAACAAGAATTGGGAGATACATACTTTCGAAATACCCTATTTTGTGTAAATATAATGACAGTAAATTTTTCTTTCAAAATGAAATACCGCCACTGTTGATCCAAAGTGCCGGCAATATTTAATTTTTCTCTATAGTTATTTTTTACTAGAGCACTACAATTAACCAGGAACTCTTGTTGATGCTGCACATAGCTATGCAATATAAAATATGAAACTTTCAAAGGAAGAAAACCAAAATACAGAAATCTAAAACTTAAAACAAAATTTTGTCAACGCCACGTGAATACACGACGCAAAACAGATGTACGCACAAATAAACGTTTTATGCTTGCTCTCTCGTTGCTTCTCTTTGTTCCTGATTGCTTCTCTCTGTTCACGTTTGCTCTCTCGTTGTTTGATCTCACCTCAGTTGTTCCGACCGTACTATAAAGTGAAAAGATATCGCAGGCCGAGATGCAACTTCTGTATACTATTTATTCTGTGCTTTTAGTTACCCTGTGAGAGCGACTTATTGCGATTCCAATATTTTATGCCGAATACCTGTAAATGTCGGGATGCTTTGCATGCACCGTGCGTGTGAGAGAACGCGAAACGTTTTGTGTGTACGTGACGTCACGGTACGTGTTTTGTACTTCGAGTACAGAAAACACGTAACGTCACGAAATGTGTTTTGTACCTTAATACGGGAAACACTTGATTGAGAGCGAAGTGGGGAGGGGAACTAACCTGAACGCTCACGTGTTGCTTCGAGATTAGCAGCGAGAACAACGCCGCACCGACGGACACTTGAAACATATGTATATGGGGTTGGAATCGAGTGGTCGAAGTGGAATCCAGCTCGATTGGACCAAATACTTGTGTGGGGGATGTGTGCACTGGGATTCGTGCAGCACACCGATATATGTCTCTTTAGTGCGGCCTATTTTGGAATATGGTTCCCAAGTCTAGAGCCCTAGTTATTCTTGTCACATTGCTGATATTGAGTCGGTGCAAAAGCAATTTCTTCTTTTTTGCCTACGAAGTTTCCATTGAGAGCCTAAAAAATGTCATCTTATAGATCGCGACTTAAATTGATAGACCTTCCTTCGTTAGAGGTTTCATCGATTGCCCGTATTTATTGACCAAGATCTGCATTAATATCCCTCGCCTCTTCAGAAGACACTATGATCCCCTTGTCTTAAACTTTTGCAAAACTAATTATTTGCAACACGAACCCCTTCGGAAAGCCTGCTCGGATTACAACGAGGTTTATGATGTTATAAACTTATGCGACTCTATATATACGGCAAAAGGGAAAATTTTAAATTATCTTAAAAATATGTAATCCAATGCATCAATTTGTAACTAGTAGCTAATGCCTGCTTTCTGTCAATTTTTATTTTACCTAGTTTTAATCTTTATAATCAAATCAGCTATAAAATCATGTTTATATATACATAGATGCTTTTAAATAAAAATAAAATAAAAAATAAAATATTTCAAGATTAATATGGTGATTAGAGTGAATGGAAAGAAACTCTTACCGATGGTTCTGTGTGGTGTGTCAGTTCTGATGATGGTGATGATGTTGGTTGCTGTGATAATGGTTTCTATGTCGTCAGTCGTGATGGATGTCATGCGGTGATCGTGGAGGTGTCGCCGGTGGTGATAATGTGATGGTTTTTTTTGATGAGGATGATCTCTCGATACTTGCACTCAAGCTCGAGTTATAGTTGTTCACCGATCGTGGTCAAAAACGGAAGTGTCTGATTTTCTCACAACTGTCAGAGATGACAGCATGTGATCATGGCGGTCGCGGCCAGGGAGGTTGGCTGCAGTGGCTTCGAGTGTAGTTGCAGAGGTGCAACTTTGTTCTACTATGAAGTAGCGCTGATCTCTTGGGGGTGACAGAGTAAAGCTTGGGGGCAGATGCGAGGCATGCAGGAGGCGTTTGGCGTAAACACTCGCTAAACACCACTATTGACCATATTCAAACAGATTTTACCGAACTAGTTATAATTTTAAACTACACACCTGTTTGTACTTTAAATAATATATATATAATTCATATATAAACCATATTCTTAACATTAACTATATTGTCAATAGTTGTCAAGGTGTCAACCAAACACCTTGTATTCTGGGCGATTTCAACATTGGTAGCGTTGAGTAGAGTTTCTGTCAGATGGCCAAAACTTCCTTGAAACTTTTCCAAGTCAACAGCACACATAATTTTTATAAGAAACGACTTAAAATTCAAGCTAACTACACGCAATGTGCCTTTCACTAGTGAGTCTGTTCACCACAAGGCGCTTTTATTAGAAATTTCTCTCTATGTTTTCGATAAAAAGCTGCCTTCAAAGCAAACTACAGTGCTCTAAATACTTATTTGGACTCGGTTGATTGGAGTCCCTTAGCGAAATTATCAAACGTTAGCGACAAGTACTCTGCCTTTAAGGGCAGCTATTGATTGATATACATGAAGCTATTGATTTATTCGTTCCCCTAAAGAAAAAACGGGCGGCTTTAAACTTTCATAGTATAACCGCAGACTAGTCAACCAAAAGAATCTGCGGAATAAAGCCCGCAAGCAGTATACAAAATCTGGATCAAGCATTGACAAAACTATTTTCAATTTCCATCGAATCAATCCAAAGTCATTCTAGCTATTTTTTAATAAAGAGAGAAAACATTCTTTCCTAACATATGGAGTTTAAGACTCGAATAGCTAATAATACATCGGAAATCAGCAGTTTGCTGACTTTTTTCGGACGGTGTACAAGAATCCAGTAACTCAGACTTTCTCAGATCTTTCTCTAATATGCCAGTTCAACTGACATTGGCATAACACACATATCGGACGATGACGTCCTTCAAACTTTATTCAAACTTAATTGCAGTAAAGGTACAGTATTCCACTTGCCCACAGTCTCCGACCAGCTCTCGTCACGAACAGTTGTTGAAGTCACTCTGGATTCTCCCCTAAGTAAAAGGAAAAAAACCAACATTACCAAGGAAACCTTCCCTGCTCTTCCATGTATAAATATTCAGAAGAAGGACCCAAAATTCATTACGATTAGAGCTGCGGGTAATATTCGGTGAGTATGCTTCGCAACGGCAGTCTGTTAGTCCTTAGAAAAACCCAAACAGTTGCGGAATAATTTATACGTACGAAGAATTTTGGCGGTCTACGATCTTTGACCGCAACCTGATACCAACTCCCGAAAATGAAATACTCAACGACCTACAAAGCCAAGGTGTGACAGGAATATACAAAAAATTTAGAGGACAAAAAAGTTCATACTGGCCTTATTTTATTAACATTTAATTTATATCAAGCACCAAAAATGTTGGATATTGCCTGGTATAAGCTTCCTGGGCGGGAATACTACCCCAACCCTATGCGTTGCAAGAATTGTCAAGTTCTGGGCCATACTGCAAAGTATTGCAAAAATAACCCTTCTTGTGCTACCTTCCTCCTCACTCCCCCACAAGCTGCACTCGCCAAATGTGTGCAAATTGTTTGGAACCCCACCCAGCATATTCATCCTCGTGTCCTAAATTTCAACAACAAAAGAAAATTTTAAGAATAAAAACTATTAATAAGTGCACACTCTTCGATGCCAAGCTTATGTACCGGCAAAGGAACCCTGTTCCAATTAATATTCCTAAAACCTACGTCTGTTATAAAAACAGTTGAGAAACCCGCAACATCCTACAACAAAGAAACTACAACTGTCGCAGCAAATAAATCTCCACATACCATAACTCTTGGAAATGAACGATCTCAGTTCGTGGAAACTTTAATTTCCATCTCTTCTCTTTCCGGACTCTCCGGAACCAACAAATACAAACTCCTTAAAAAATATAACTACACCTTCCCAAACTTCTCCAATAACAACAATAAATAAAGTATTAACAACACAGCTCTCAACAAACCTTACTCACTCTCCTACTCATTCTACAAATCCTAACCTGCTCCTCTCTCCCCTCGATAACGGTCACATAAAATGCTCTCTTAATCCTACACATTCTGCCACCGACGTGGCCCTCTCACTTAAATAACGACACTTCCATTCTCTCTGACAAATATTAGAACAGACTTCTATCTATAGTATAATAAAAATAAAAAAAAAAAACCAGTAAGAAAGCTATATTCGGCCTGACCGAATCTTAGATACCCTACACCTAAAAGTTTTTAGGAATTAAGGTTTTATACCAATGCATTTTTTTATAAATTGATTCTATATTTATATGTCTTATATTCGTTTTATTTGCTCGTTTACAAATCCGAAAAAAGAATATTTATACAAAATATCATATTAATTGATAACATATCATAAAATTAAAGACTTATATAAGGATTTATATAGGACGATTGTGCCATATTACCCTTCCGTCCATGTAACCTAAAAGTATGCGTGACACGCCCATTTTCTGCAACGTAAAATATAATAATGTCGCTCGATATTGAAAATTTAATGTTATATCTTAAAAACTAGAAGAAATATGTGGTTATAAGGAAAGCTATCTTATAATCACATTTAATCACGGATGGGTATAAATAGTAGGCGTGGTCGTTACCTGTTTTCAAAATAAAATAACTAGCTTAGTAGTTTTATTATTGTGTTTAAATTTAAACATTATTTCTTTACATTCTGCCACTGACGTGGCCCTCTCACTTAAATAACGACACTTCCATTCTCTCTGACAAATATTAGAACAGACTTCTATCTATAGTATAATAAAAATAAAAAAAAAAACCAGTAAGAAAGCTATATTCGGCCTGACCGAATCTTAGATACCCTACACTAAAAGTTTTTAGGAATTAAGGTTTTATACCAATGCATTTTTTTATAAATTGATTCTATATTTATATGTCTTATATTCGTTTTATTTGCTCGTTTATAAATCCGAAAAAAGAATATTTATACAAAATATCATATTAATTGATAACATATAATAAAATTAAAGACTTATATAAGGATTTATGTAGGACGATTGTGCCATATTACCCTTCCGTCCATGTAACCTAAAAGTATGCGTGACACGCCCATTTTCTGCAACGTAAAATATAATAATGTCGCTCGATATTGAAAATTTAATGTTATATCTTAAAAACTAGAAGAAATATGTGGTTATAAGGAAAGCTATCTTATAATCACATTTAATCACGGATGGGTATAAATAGTAGGCGTGGTCGTTACCTGTTTTCAAAATAAAATAACTAGCTTAGTAGTTTTATTATTGTGTTTAAATTTAAACTTTATTTCCTTGGTAATAAATTTGTTTTCATGAGTTAAGCAGTGTAAAAGTGGGCGGACCGAGCCCAGTTTTGTTGTAATAATGTTTTATTAGAAAAGAAGTTGTTATGTAAGCTTGATTCAGGAAGATTACATATTTAACAATATAACCATTTAAGACCTCTTTTGCCTGTATAACCTAAAAGTGGGCAGATGAAGACGCCCATAGTTGGCATATCAACGGATGAAGGTATTCTATACCCTGAAATGAAATTTTGTTGTCATAACTAAAAAACATCGGCTGATATCACATTTTTACTAAAAAATAGGAGTGGTCGTGGACCGATTTTGCCCATTTTCAATACCAACCTGCACACTCTAAGAAAGAATATTCCTGTAAAATTTCATCACGATATCTTCACTGGTTCTTCTGTGATCGTGATTTTAACAGACAGACAGACAGACGGACGGACATGGCTAAATCGACTCAGGAGTGACGCTAATCAATAATATATATACTTTTCTATACCTATCGCCTCTATTTCTATGCGTTACACATTTTGTGACAAAGTTAATATACCTTTAACCTTAAGGTGTAGGGTATAAAAATTAATACAAAAGTAGTAATACCAAACAAATACTCAACCAATATAGAATTGATTAATTCCTTACACTCTCAATAACAAAAGCCTTTACAAGCGTTTCTCTTCTATATATGTCAGCTCATTGTATATACTTCTATGTAAGCGCTCTCTTCCCCCTTTTATTATTATTTCATGGTACTTAATATTCTACAGTGGAATATACGTGGTTACCTTAATAATTACTTCAACTTAGAAATGTTTATAAAGGAGCAATCCCCGATATAATTTGTTTTCAAGAAACACATAGTAAATTTAATTCAAAACCAATTACACAAAAAAAATTCGATAGCTATTTCTATAATCTTAGTGGGAACACCACAGCTAAAAACGGTACTGCACTCCTAATCAACAAAAGCATTCCGCACAAGCCCCTAAATCTAGTGTCAAACCTTCAGGTAGTAGCTATTGAAATTCAGTTAAAAATTAAAGCTTAAAGCATTAAATAAGCATTAAACCTTAATGTCCATATACATCCCTCCCTCCCAACAGATAAAATCCTCTGATCTAATTAAGCTTTGTAATAACATTAACTCTCCCCTTCTCGTTTTGGGTGAGCTCAATGGCTGAAGCCATTGAAATATGGGGTTCACAGACAGCAAACCCCAGAAGCAAAGAAATAGAGGACTTCGTTTTATTCTCTAATCTGTGTATCCTAAACGATGGGTCCCCAACCCATTTCAGCACGCACAATTCCTTCACTCACATCTACTCAGCCATCTGCTCTCCCCAGCTATCGCCTTTATGTACATGGCGCATTATTGATGACCTGTACAATAGTGACCATTTTCCAGTAATAACAAGCCTTAGACTTCGTTCGGCCCTCCAGTGCCCAAAAACAGCGCAATTTAACCTAAAACGAGCAGACTGGGCAACTTTCCAAAATAATATTTTGAATGACAGAAAAATTAAAACTTCCACAAAAACTAACAAAGAGGCTGCTGTTATTACCAAAATTCAGTTACAAATAGTTCCATTCCTCAAACTACATACAGTAAAACCTCGAACGCTGTCCATTGCTGGTCGCCCGATTTAAAAAAATTAAGAGACTCCAAAACAAAACGCTTGGCACTTATTACGTCGTACTTTCTCTAACAACCTATTAGATTATAAGAGAAAAAATGCAATTTTTAATCTTGCTAAAAGAATAGCCAAGTTAGACAGTTTCGGTGAGTTCAAAAAAACTATTAATTCCAACACTCCTGTATCGGTTTTGTGGTTGGATTATACTCCACAAAGATTATAAAAAGTATCAAAATGAACCCTTCTGTCCATAACCATTTTAAAACCTTCCTATCAATGGACTAGGTCTGGCTGGACCTATATACGTTTTATATGAAAATAATCGGAATGGAGCTAAATAATTTACATTTTTTGATTATTTTAAAAATGTTAGCAAGTCTTTTCTCTATTTTCTTACTTTTTTATTATTTTACATCAAAATTATATATATATATGTATATATATGAAATTATTCATTAAAATAGTTACTACATTTAAATATATTGGTGCTACGCTATAAGCAAACAGCATCTCCGCAAGCATTGAAGGATAATCCAATTTTATCCTTCGATCTATCCAACATAAGCCAATCCTGAATCCCGCACCGTCCTCCCACTAGCTCCGTACTTCGACGTAAGTTCCAGCAGCACTTTTTCGCCCAAGTTAATAGATCTCTGCTGCTGGGGGTCAATTCTGGTTCTGTGATACGGTGATGTGAAAAAAAAGTTTTCATTCTCATTCTCACTGACATTTTACACCTTTACACTTCACGAGGTACTGTTTTGCGATTCTCTTTTAGATTGTGTAAACAATCGTTCAATGTGTAAAGTCGATAAGTAAGTTTGACAGTTCCAATACCATTTTTCGTTGTTCCAACCATCGTTCCTAGTTTCATTTGGTTGTCAAACTTCGAAGTTTTATAAACAATCTTCACAAATATATGAGCTATTATATTTGAAAGTGGAATAAGTCCATTTCTTCATGTATCGATTTATTTAAAGGTTTGCGTTTGAATCAATTTAAAAATATTGGCAAACGTTAATCAATCCGAGTGATGTTTTTAACACTACACACCTATTAAATTTTATTATGAAATAATAATTATTGAAAATATTTAAATAAATAAAGGATTTTTTTAGCTCCAAATGGACTTATACCACTTTCAAAAATAATATTTTTGCGATAACATTTTACATGAATGTATGATTGAATGTATGATTATAAATATGGATAGAATGTGTCTATATCTTACTAAAATTACCATTAACTCATTTTTTAAAAAAACTGGATTTATTCCACTTTCAAATATAACAGCTCATATACAAAAATTGTCCACCAAATAATAATAATCTTCACAATGCTTACAAAGATGTCCACGACAGTAATAATTTGGTTGAACTATTTAAACAATCGACGACGTGTACAAAGGTAAATAATACAACTATTTTGTTATATGCATGATGCATAAGTATTATTTTTTTATTGATTTCAGCGTTCATCTGAGCTAGAGTTCCATTCGAGGAGATTGAGATGACTCCTAAGGATCACAATGACGCCGTCCGAGGCATTTTACATGAAGTTTTACATGTAGCGAGGAGGCAAGGACAGAGAATTGCAGAAAGATTCAACTAAATAATTTAATTCATTATGATCATTGAATTGTAGACTATTCAAATCATTTGTAATAAAGGTCCGAACAGTAAAAGATTGTTTTTTTAATATATATGTATGTATATATAATTATTAAATTAGTTAAATTAATTAAATTAAATTATTCATCTAACATAAAAAAATATTATGTATTAAATTAATTATTCATAAAATGTGGTGAATTCTTTATGGGTTTCACTTGCGAGCTTTCCCCTGCAAGATTTTTCAATTTTTTCATCGAGTATTCACTAAGTGAAAAGAATTTTATAGTATGATAACTTTTTGACAGTTTATATAATTTTTTCACTCAACGCGAATCAGAAACACAGTGATAACGTGATAGAACATTTCACTTCACCGTATCACAGAACGAGAATTGACCCCCTTGTGTTCTTTGCCTTCTTCGAATCACCGAAACACCACACTTTGATACATATTTCGCCAGCTTCGAAGGAATATATTATGTGAATATTGTCTTTCATCTGCATGTAAATAGTTGTTCATCGACGGTTATAACATCCTCCGTTGTATACGAAGTTTCTAGGTGATGATTGAGCATGGTCCATAAGTCCCTAATGGGTGCTGCTTTATCAGATTTATTGCGCTCTGCGCGTGTCCTTTGGTCATAAAACCTTATGAATCGATTTACAGACCAAAATCGACATAGTGACATTGTTGATCTAAATACAGGATTCCTGTTTGTTTTCTACAATTCTCGTGCATGCTGCATGTTTACATGATTCAGACCTGCTGCTAGACAAACACCAAAATAGGCATTCAGTTCATCTCGTGTGATAAGTTTCCAGGATTTCGCCTTATGCGGATTGCTTTTGTTGAGTTTTGCAGTTATCGTCTGCGCCTTTCTATTTGTATATCGCATGATTATATCCACCATATCTTCAGAAATTATCGTTTTGAAGATGCTGAGATGATTACGAGCTATTCCACGTCTTCCGCTGCCACCGGCTCTACGAATGATGTTATGAGCTCTTAGACGACCTGTTGCTGGTGGTTGCTTATAACATTTGGTTCCGTCACTAGCCAGATAATACTCGTCTGTTAGTTCGTCATTCATATCTTGAATAACTCGATCATTTTCAGCTTGCAGCTCTTCCAGAACATCGCTGTCCTCAATTTCGCTGATTCCTCCAACTAACAATTCCGGATCGCCATCGGACATGTTTTCTTCAGGAATATAATCGTCGTCCTCACTAAAAATCCAAGTCAGAAGTCTCTGGCACTTCTTCCACAAGTCTTCGAAGATACTCCTCTCTTTCCTCTTCATTCATTCGCCGTCAGTTGAATGCTTGAAGATCTTCAGCCATTTTAACCAAGTAATTATATATTGCTTCTAACACTTTCAAAATACTTTTATGAAAATTTTTATGAAAATACTCAATGAAAATAAGGATCTTTTCATCTCCATATATTGATCTGAAAACCAAACTACCTAGAGTTTCACAAATATTCCGTATTTATAAAAAATTTGAAGATGCCCTAATGAGCAAAGAGTATTAATAGATAAAGAGATTTCACGAGACCAAGGAATAGAAGAAAAGTTGATCTTCCGATCCCTTCATACTCATTAAAAAAGATCTTCCGAACCACTCACTCCTTAGTAGATCATTCAATTTTGCTTTGCTACGAGCGCAGGAGTCTTCAGTTCGCAGTCAAAGTGGTCGACCGCGATATCGACCAGTTTTTCGACCTGAGCTTAACTCGACTCATTCAAACTAAATGTTGATAGCATCATTGGTCTCGTGAAATCTCTTTATCTATTAATACTCTTTGTAATGAGCACCATAAAAGAATTAGGGGCAATTGCTTAGCCGAAAATCCGTAAAAAAAACGTTTTTTATTATGGTGCAATAAAAATTAACTAATTATTACAAAAAATATTGTTTCCAAGGAATTATAAAAATGTGTTCACATATGATATTTGAAAAAATCCTGCTAGGTCCAGCAGGTAGTCCGTTGATTCTAGGGGTTGCTGTAGAAAAAAGGCGTTTTCTCGCTAAAAACTTTTTTCTGAAATTTTTTTTCCACACATAATCATAAAGAAAACGTACAGAAACAAAGTCAGAAAGTTTCGTCAACCGTGCTTTGAGATTAATATTAAAAAAAAACTTTTTGAAAATGGAAAGGGCTGGCCAGACCTAGTTATGGACAGAAGGGTTAATAACATTGCCATTACCGATTCACAATTGATTTGCGATTCCTTTGCTAAAACTTGGTCCTCGGACTCTAGCGATTTAAAGTTTTCAACGTTATTTCGGTCCACAAAGGCCAATACTTTCTCATTATCTCATTATCTATTCTCATACATCTTTTACTCTTAGTGAACTTGAATCCACTATTAAAACATATAAGGGTAAAGACAAAAAAGAAAAACCAGAAAGAGTGTTAACTTCGGCCTGGCCGAAGTTCATATACCCTACACACGTTTACTTACAAATTGGGCGTGGCAATGGTCTAATTTTTTTCCTTTTCAATCTCAAATAGCCTGTGATGACAGAGAATGTTCGTGCCAAATTTGATGAAAATATCTCTATTCGTTCTCCTGTAATCGAATTTAATTTAAATAGTGGGCGGACCACGCCCATTTCTGGTAGTCTTTTTTTGATCAGAGACAGTCCACTTCTGGACAAAATTTCAACCGCAAATTCGTTTTACAAGCTGGGAAATTGAGCAATAAGCATGGATGAATTTATATTCACCAAAAAAGTAGGCGTGGTCCGGTTTTGCCCATTTTCAATACCAATGAGTTTCTAAGGCTAAACAATATTCGTACCAAATTTTATGAAAATATCTCTATTCGTTCTCCTGAAATCGAGTTTTATTTAATTAGTGGGCGGACCACGCCCATTTTTGGTAATCTGTTTTAGTCAGAAACAGTGGACTTCTGGACAAAATTTCAACCCCAAATTCGTTCTACAAGCTACGACATTGAGCTATAAGCATGGATTAATTTATATTCACTTTAAAAAGTAGGCGTGGTAATGGTCCGATTTTGACCATTTTCAATAGCGATGAGTTTCTAATGATAGACAATATTCGTGCCCAGTTTGAAGAAGATATCTCTATCCGTTCTCCTGTAATCGTGATTTCCACAGACGGACAGAAAGACAGACAGACAGACGGACGGACATGGCTAAATCGACTCAGGAGGTCACGCTGATCAAGAATATATATACTTTTCTATATCTGTCACGACTCCTTTAAAGCGTTACAAACGGAAGCAGTAAGTGAATATACCCTCTCACTTCGTGTGCAGGGTATAAAAAAGACTCCTGGTATAGACAAAATCCCCTACCTGATGATTAAAAATTCACCATTTATGTTCAATTTTCAGATTCTTGAACATTTTAACAATATATTTGAATCCAGCATTATTCCTCAAGTCTACAAAACCGCAATTGTTATTCCAATAAAGAAACCTAATAAATCTGCTGATATCGTGGAGTCATATAGGCCAATATCTTTGGTAGCAATTTCACTTTAGCGGTTTGCCCCGATTGTTTTTGTTACTTTTTTTACCGTTATTTTGGACCATTATAATGGTAAATAACCGCCCACTTTTGGGGGCGTGGCATTAGTTTGCGTGTTATCGGTGTTTGAGGGTCGCGAAAGGTCACCTATTTAAAGGTTTACTATACCCAAATTAGGAAAGGTATACTAACGATCGAGGTGTCAAAGGAAAAGCATTGCCATGCATCTCATTTCCCTAGTACACCATTTTACCGCCAAGGTTACGGTTTGGAATATATTTGAGTTTTAAGAAAAAAATGGTGTAGGTGCCATTATAAAACCTTCTCCCTCCCTCTTGTATGACAATTAAGGTATATATTAGAAACACTATTCATAAAGCACATCATTTTCTCTTTTCAGCGATATATAATATGTCATACTTACCGCTATAGTTGGTAAATTGTAGAAGGAATGATTATTTAAAAACAGTGTTTTATGTGTATTTCATGATGTGTTTTTTTTTTTATTAATTATTATTTATTAAGTAGGAATTTATTCGTCTGGTACAATTTCATAGTGATTATAACCCTCAGTATGTCAAACACCGGCTACGCAACAGAATAATGTTTTGTGGCCAATTTTAGGGCGTGTATGCGTCCTCCGGCCTATGCCCGCGCTTTTTGATTATAACCCTCAGTATGTCAAACACCGGCTACGCAACAGAATAGTGTTTTGTGGCCAATTTTAGGGCATGTATGCGTCCTCCGGCCTTTGGCCTACGGCCGCGCTTTTTGATTATAACCCTCAGTATGTCAAACACCGGCTACGCAACAGAATAGTGTTTTGTGGCCAATTTTAGGGCGTGTATGCGTTCTCCGGCCTTCGGCCTACGGCCGCGCTTTTTGATTATAAACCTCAGTATGTCAAACACCGGCTACGCAACAGAATAGTGTTTTGTGGCCAATTTTAGGGCGTGTATGGGTCCTTCGGACTACGGCCGCTCTTTGATTATAACCGTCAGTATGTCAAACACCGGCTACGCAACAGAATAGTCTTTTGTGGCCAATTTTAGGGCGTGTATGGGTCCTCCGGCCTTCGGCCTACGGCCGCGCTTTTTGATTATAAACCTCAGTATGTCAAACACCGGCTACGCAACAGAATAGTGTTTTGTGGCCAATTTTAGGGCACTTTTTGATTATAACCCTCAGTATAACCCTCAGTTAAACGATGTTTAATGCTAAAAAACGGAAATTTTGGCGTCTGTAAAACGCTCATTTTTTCATATTTTAGTGAGTGTGGTTGGAATTGTTGGAGCACCTGCAACATATTATATATCGTTGTAAAGAGAAAATCATGGGCTTTAAGATTATTGATTTTAATACATATGTACCTTAATTGTCATATAAGAGGTAGGGGGAAGGTTTTGTTATAGCCCCTCCACCATTTTTTTCTTAAAACTAAAATATCTCCTAAACAATTGACAATATCGAAAAATATATATTACTAAAACATAGGTGCAAATATTTCCTTTCAATCGGTATATACACCTTCTCTATAGGGCTAATAGTTTGGGACTTATCGCTCGCCAAAAATTCTGCATTTCCGCAATTCAAACGCCCATATCTTCTATACTGAAGCCACGCCCCCAAAAAATGTTGGGATTCGATTCTTCGGTAAAAAACGAAGGCGTAATTTGAGGTTTGGCGCAGCCAAACCGCTAAAGTGAAATTAAGCCTATCTTTGCTCCCGTGCATTGGTAAAATATTAGAAAAAATCATCTCCAAGCGATTAATATGGTTTATAAAATCAAACAAATTAATCTCTCCTAACCAGGTAGGTTTTCTGCCCGACTCCGGTACAATAGATGCTCTTTTCTACTTGGATCATATGATCTGCAAAAATCTGTCAGCAAAAAATCATATCTCAATTCTGTCAATCGATTTTGTTAAAGCGTTTGATAGAGTTGGGATACCCATTGTATTAAAAAGATTATCAGAATGATCAGTTGGGCCTAAAATACATAATTATATTAAATCATTCTTAAGCAGTAGAAAATTTCGAAGTAAAGTTAATAATACACTCTCAGCAGGAGAGACAATCTGCGTGAAGAATTCTTGTTCTCACGGTTACCTAAATTTATTGGCATTGGCTCTTTATGCATAACTGACGAGGAAGTACTGCAATCGATGAGGGAGCTCGACTGTAAAAAAGATGCGGGCTTCGATCTGCTACCTCCGATTTTTCTGAAAAATTGTGCTTCCTCATTACACTCTGCTTTATGTACAGTATTTAATAAATCCCTTTTTCTGGGTGAGTTTCTCGATGAGTGGAAGTTTGCCTCTATCTAACCAATATTTAAATCGGGGCCAAAATATCTAATTACAAATTATAGGCCTATTGTTAAACTTTCGGTTATACCTAAGTTGTTTGACAAAATTGTCAGTAAGCTACTATTTACATTAACAAAAAATGTTATCTCCAATCAACAGCACGGTTTCTTTGCTGTAAGATGTACGTCCACGAATCTTGCTTTTTTTTCTAATTTTTGTGTTAATGCTATAGAAAATGGATCACAAGTCGATGTCCTGTACACTGACTTTACACTGAGGCAAAAGCATTTGACAGCATACAGAACAATTTATTAATATGTAAACTTGAGAATATAGGGTTTCACTCCACAATTTTGAAATGGCTTAAATCCTACTTAACCAATCGAATTTTATATGTTAAAATCGGGGTATACTACTCGGAACCTATTGCGGCAAAGTCGGGTGTCCCACAGGGAAGCCACTTGGGTCCCTTGCTTTTTAATCTGTTTATAAATGACTTGCCGAATGCTTTTTCTTTCTGCAGAAGTCTTTTGTATGCTGACGACCTAAAAATTTTTCTGTCAGTTAAGACTATTAAGGATTGCATAGATTTCCAAAAAGATATTAACTCACTTATTAATGCGAATGTAAGCATCTTAATCTAAATTTTGACAAATGGTTAACTTTCTCCCGGCGTAAACACCCGATTAAATTTGACTACACCCACGATTCTAGTCTTACCTTTCAGAGAGTCGGCCAATGCAAAGACCTAGGTATATATTTGGATGAGAACTTTTCTTTTAGTACCCATATGGATTATATGATTTCTAAAGCCAACTCACTTTTAGGTTTCGTGAAGCGTAATTCAAGGGATTTCGGGGATCATTTTACGTGTAAAACACTATTTGTTAGTTTAGTGAGATCCATCTTAGAATACGCCAGCGTTATATGGGATCCTTATTACTTGAATTCAATTGCTCGAATCGAGGGCATTCAGAGCCGTTTTTCAAGGTTTGCTCTACGGCATCTCTACGATTGGGAAAACATGCCCAATTATGAGGACAGATGTCGCCTGCTGAATCTTCAGAATCTCTCTATGAGGCGTAAGCTAATCAATATATTATTTGTCAAAGACATAATCGATTGTAATATTAACTGTTCAGAATTACTGACAATTATTCCATTCCGTGTTCCTGCTCCCCAACTTAGTGATCCATTATTATTCCATACTGAAAGTCATAGAACCAATTATGGGTGCAATGAACCCATTTCCAGGTGTTTAACGCACTGTTATAGCGTTGCTAGCCTTGTTGATTTTGGTACGGTAAGGTATAGATTCAGGTTACAGCTGGAGAGAATTTTATATAGTACCTAAATTGTATATCATGTTTGAATGTAATCTGTAAGGGCTTGCCCGGTAGATTGGAAATAATAAATTTGAAATTTGAAATCAAGCACGTTGGCTTTATACAACGGTATTCACAAGATTCAACACTTTTTGTTGTCGCTTTTGATGACCTCAGTAAAATTATAATGAATAATAAAAGGCTTGAACACTGTATTTATGCCGATGACTTATATATTATAGCCAAACAACAAGATAACTGCCAAATTACAAACAACTTCCATAATGTCCACGAGACATCGACCTATGGTGTAAAATATCGAGAGCCAATATTTCATTTGACAAATCTAAACATCTCCATATTTGTAAAAAAAAAAAATTCTAATTCCATTAATTTATTTTATAATAATGCAGCCATTGAAAATGTTAGTTCTTTAAAAAGCGTGGCGTAATCTGGAAAGCAAACTTTTTTCTCGATCTCCATAAGAGCCCATATAAAGTAAATTTGCGCCCAAAGGAGGAGCCCATATAAAATTTAAAGGAAGTAAATGAGATTATGCATAAACAAGCAGTTTCGATAATTGATGAAAGCTGAAAAAGTATTACCAAGCAGTGCATTTCTGTGATCAGATAAGTGATCATACCTACGTAAGCCAAATACAAACCTAGTCAAATTATTAATTAGTACTTCCAACTTGTGCAACGAAATTGAATCAAATTGGTAGTATATTACCTCAGTATAAGTCAGTAAAGGTAGAACCAACTGTAGAATTAGCCTTCTACAGACTCCAGCCGGTATAAACTCAGCAGAGTATCTTAAATTATACAGCACCGAATAAGCTTTACTAATAGTTGCATTTATGTGATCACTGCAGGTCAACGTAGTATTAAGGCATACACCAAGGCTAGTGATTTTGAACACAAACTTAAGTATACAGTTATTAAGATATATAGGAGGTATAATTGCAATGTCGATTTTTTATATATACATACATATATGGGTAATACAAAGGATTTGTTAGGATTAAGATGCAGTCTATTGTTATCAGACCACCTAGCAATGTTTCGCAAGTCCTCATTAATATTGCGACACAAAACACTAACCCCCTTATTCAGAGAGTCACTTTTAGCTGTCGTCGTCGTCTAAAACAGCTGTTTGTCGTCTTTTTCTATTCACAGAGACGACGAGGTGTCTTAGCTAAGCATGGTGTCGTGCCTTACGTAGTTTGCAGGTGAGCAAAAACCTATTCACAGAGACGACAAACGCCGACTTGAGCTGTCAAATATGACGACAGCCTCTTAGGTGTCGTCTTGGTGTCGTCTCTTGCTAAAAATGAAATATTTTGTAGGTTATTGTTACTTTTTAAATTATATTTATCTTTTATGATTTATTTTTATTATATTTAAAAATGAAATATTTTGCAAGTTATTGCTTATTTTTTATATTTATCTCCTATGATTTTTTTTATTATATTTATAATACAACAATAAAATAAAACAATAATAAAATAAATAAACATATATTACATCATGATATTTTGAAATGTTTTTTTTTCTGGAGGAAAATATGTTTGCACGGGGAAATGGGTTAATATTTTCGTGAAGAAAAATTTTTCCTTTCTTTGTTTCTTTTCTATTTAACAACTGTGGTAAAAAATCGTTGTTTCCCGTTATTTTGTTGTGATCTTTGAAAATTATAATACACAAAAATTTTGCACTTTGCAATTGTCTAGAATTCCTGATTGTTTACAATTCCTGTTTTTTTTTTTGTTTAGAATTCCTGATTGTATACAACTTTACAGTGTTGTAAATTTTCTACAGAAAAACCAATGTTGATATATTTTGGTGCAATTGAAATCACGAAAATACAATAGAAAAACAAAATAAATATTCCTCTCATAAACTCCTGAAGTTATTCTTTATTTTTACAACATTTATAAATCTAATTTCGTGAAAAAAAATCTATTTTTTAAGAATTTTATTATTTCCATAGTAAAATTTTTGTATTGTAACACTAAAAATGCTAGCTAGTGCACAAACCAACTGTCATATATGAGCACAACGTAAATTGAGGTGAGCCCGACGTAAGAGCTAGTCACCTTTCAAAAAGTGACTCTGTGAATACGACGTCTTCCACTCAGGTGACTTTTTGACGACGACGTCCGACTCACTTCAAGTGACTCTCTGAATAAGGGGGTAAGGCATCCAATATTATCTGATAAATACAACTGCAGGTCATCCGCATAAGCATGTATGGACACATATCTCACGTTAGTGAAGATATCGTTCAGAAAAAGCGAAAATAATAATGGTCCTAGTACAAAGCATTGAGGCACACCAACTCGTTTATATTTCGCCTCAGAGTACACATTTACCGGTCTATTCTGGCTGTGAACCACTTAACTATTTGTTAAGGAGTTCTTGTTTATAAAGTTGTGAACCTTAGTAAATTTTCGTATTCTGCAAAAGCATTCACTATACAAAAGCTATAAAATTTCACCACATGTGGTGAAATATGCGCCACACGA
This sequence comes from Myopa testacea, assembly GCA_949629155.1. Taxonomy (NCBI): domain Eukaryota; kingdom Metazoa; phylum Arthropoda; class Insecta; order Diptera; family Conopidae; genus Myopa; species Myopa testacea. Next base: position 20,713,916 of record OX451346.1, on the reverse strand, counting down.
TACAGCTGTCATTTCATATGAAATTAAAAAATGGAAAATATTGAAACGTAAGTATTTTTGTTTGATATCCATTTATTTCCCTTAAAAATAAAATAAAACTACTATAGCAAGCAAAAATGTCAACGGTGCACTGAGGAGCAGCTGTCATTTTATGTGGACTTTTGCCGCAAGCATCCGGAAATGCGAACTGGAAAAAATAACCCCAGTTCTCCGGCGGTGCTCCAAGATTTATGGCGGGAGTTGACTGCAAAATTAAATGCTCTTAGAGGGCCAACAAGAACTGCGGCCAAATGGAAAGAGGTAAATATATAATATGAAATTTGTACGTGATTTATTCACTTAAGCATTTTACAGAACTTGGCGGTGTGGAAGTCGCAGTTGCGCGGCCGTGCCCGTAAAAAAAAGGCCGACCTAATGCTAACTGGTGGAGGAGCCAGCAGCAGCAGAGTTTTGACTCCGCTCGAGGAGCGTGCTCTAAGCACCTTCGGCACTGCGGCTGTGGACGGACTAACCGGAATTGAGGCATTGGGGATAGAGGTAATATAAATTTATTATATATGTGTTGCTTTACATTTAAATTTATTTATATTTTTTTCTAATATATTGTGCAGAACTTCAAAAATTCTTCCGCGTTTCGACCGATAACCCCAGAAAGCGTGACTGAAATCTCTGTTGGAGAAGTTTCAGTCTCGATGGCTGATCTGTTGGATACAGAAATTGTTGCAGAAGTTTCGCCGGCTACAGTTGGTTCCTCACCAGTTTCAACAGCGGTGGTTGATAATGGATTATCGTCGCCGCTGGTGGGTGCTGGAGAAGCTTTATCGCCAGTCCCTAGGACGAGTGCAAGAATACCCCAGAACGTAATTGACATCGTCCTTTCGAGCATCGAGAGAAGGGATGCCAATGAAAGATCAATTCAAGCGCAGCTTGCTACTGCTACTGCTCTGCAAAATTTGAGCAATAGTATGGTAGCGGTAGCAAGTGCGCTAACGGATCTAAAAAACTTTTTAAATAAATTAAATTAAAATAAATTAATTTTAAATTATTTTTTTTTCTTTTAAATAAAAATTTGGGTCGGTTTCGCTTAGTTTAGCAGTTATAGGCCTCAAAATTTCTAAATGTTGGGATATCTCGAAAACCAAGAGAGATATCAGCATGAGGTTGGTGTTATTTGAAAGCGAAGAATGCCTGTAAAATGCCTTATTAATTTATTAATTCAAAAAAGAGGGTTTACAGAGACTTTGAAAACCGTTGGTGTAAATGAATATAGAAAATATCATAGCGTTGATATATATCTTCTTCGAATGATCTCCCCTTCTCTTAAATTGCTGCCCTGATGTGTAGTTTCCGCATCATTTAAATCTGCAATAACCTCCTCTTCATTGATAGCTGGGATTTCGCCGTTTTTTATTAGTATATTGTGCAAAATTGCACAAGCATATACAATGTTGGCAGTCCTCTTGTGGTTATAATGTAGGACTCTGTGCTTCGACAAGCATCTAAAGCGCGACTTTAAGACACCAAATGCCCTTTCTATCACGTTTCTGCTTCTACCGTGCAGCTTATTATATTTTATCTCCTTTACTCTCTGAGGCGCACATAGAGGTGTAAGAAGCCAAGGCTCCAGAGGATAGCCTTGATCACCTAATAACCATGTGTCTCGCCGGACGTCATGGTTCTGCATCTTATGCGCACGCACTGGCGAAGTAGTCCATATACCAGAGTCGTGGCATGAACCTGGATACTTTGCATTTATCGATGTGAAAATTAACCGGTGATCACAAATCTTTAAAAAAAATGTCAATTTTTATTCGGGAATTTATTAGGAACTATAAACCTACCGCTTCTACATTGACACTGTAATTTCCCTTTCGGTTCATGTACAGATTCAGAGGAGCTTCAGTGCTTGAAGATGGAGCCACGATATTAATATGGGTGCAATCTGTTGCACCCACAGTTCCTTTAATTCCAAAATTGGAAAAAAATCTGTAAGGAACAAATTTAATTTAACAAATCAAATTTTTATATTGTTATTTATACCCTGATTTCACAGCCATTTTCTCCTCCAATGATATTGGCAACTTTATTTCCTTTCCCTTTACTAATATTATCAACTTTGTTATCGCATAAATACTGCGGGAGACCGAAGCTTGGCTCATAGGCAGCATGCAGTTGGATCCCACGCATTTTTGGTACGATCCATGCCCGAAAAAATATAGTGCGGCTAAAAACCTCGCCACAAAGGGCAATGAGGATTTTTGTGTATCATATGGACGCAATTCATCAATTATTTGGATACACAAATATTTTTTTAAGCGATAATGCTGGATGAACACATCGTCGCTCAAAGAAAACGGGTCGCCATCATCGCGTAAATGTCGTAAATATCTTCGTCTTTCATGTTTTTCTTTATTTTCATTTTCTTCACTTAAAAGTAATAACAAAAATTCTTCCATAATGCCCAACAAGTATTTTTTGTACAAAATTTGCTTAATTTTTACAGAAGAATGACACACCACCACAGCTTGCTATGAAATTTTGCTTTATAATGACTTGTCAAGACGTTTTCTGTCATTAGCAAATAGTGAATGAAAGAGCTTTCAAAAAAATCATTAGAATTCCAATATTAAAAGCTGTTAAGTACTTAACTAGTTTCCTTTGTGTTTGTTTTTGTGGTGAGTATATTTTGCTAAGTGGTTCACAAGCAGAATAGACCGGTTAGTACCTTAACTCTTTGAGATCTATTTGATAGATAAGATTTAATTAATTGCACTGCATTACTAGAGAAGTGGAACAAAGACCCCAACTTGGCACAAAGCAATGTATGGACCACACTATCAAAAGCTTTAGTATAATCCAAGAGACATAGAAGGGTAATATGCTTATTATCATAGTTAATTCTAATGTCATCTACTACTTCGAGCATAGCCGTACAACAGCTATGATAACGTCGAAACCCTGATTGCAATCGAATGATTGCATTAGATGCAGAAGATTATTGTCTTTAACATATTCGTTGATTTTTTCAGCCATGATCAACTCACATACCTTGGAAAGCACGGATAGAATACTAATTGGGCGATAATCAGCTACAAACTTTGGCGTCGGTTTCTTAGCAATTGGTATAACAATACCAGATTTCCATAGTGAAGGAAAACAAGAAGATGTAAAAATTAAATTTATAATAGCAGTTAGTGGGGATAAAACATTTGGTAATAATATTTTTATAAATTTTAAAGAAATTCCATCTGCACCAGTTGCATTGGATTTTATTTGATTAATTTTGCTTGCAATATCTGCCTCATGTACACCTGGAAAACTGAACCCAATTTCTCCAGGCTGACTAACAAAATTCAAGCCCCTATTCACACAGGAAAAGTTGGAAAGGAAATAATCATTCAGCTCATCAGGAGATAAGTTACACGGTGCACGATTTTTGGACCCAATTCCTATGCTTTTTAGTCGCTCGTACAAAAACTAACATTTCTGTTGTAATTTTGGCGCACTTTCTACTAATGTTATTACGAAAGGATTTGCGATTTTTGTAAGAAAATAAAATGTCTGAAAAATAAAATATTAGTCTGAAAACTCTGTAAAGTAATGCATTAAATACAACCATAGCAGCTGGCAGCTAGCAGCAGATCAAGCTGTCAAAATTATATGGGCTCTTATGGAGATCGAGAAAAAAGTTTGCTTTCCAGATTACGCCACGCTTTTTAAAGAACTAACATTTTCAATGGCTGCATTATTATAAAATAAATTAATGGAATTACAATTTTTCTTTTTACAAATATGGAGATTTAGATTTAGATTTAGATTAGATTTAGATTTGTCAAATGAAATATTGGCTCTCGATATTTTACACCATAGGTCGATGTCTCGTAGGACATTATGGAAGTTGTTTGTAATTTGGCAGTTATCTTGTTGTTTGGCTATAATATATAAGTCATCGGCATAAATACAGTGTTCAAGCCTTTTATTATTCATTATAATTTTACTGAGGTCATCAAAAGCGACAACAAAAAGTGTTGTCGATAGTGGTGAATCTTGTGGAATACCGTTGTATAAAGCCAACGTGCTTGATTTCAAATTTCAAATTTATTATTTCCAATCTACCGGGCAAGCCCTTACAGATTACATTCAAACATGATATACAATTTAGGTACTATATAAAATTCTCTCCAGCTGTAACCTGAATCTATACCTTACCGTACCAAAATCAACAAGGCTAGCAACGCTATTACAGTGCGTTAAACACCTGGAAATGGGTTCATTGCACCCATAATTGGTGCAATTGGTGTAAATTTCCTTTCCTCCTTTGCGAAAATTCTAGCTTGCTGTCTAACGTTATATATCTTGCCAAAAAACGAAGAACTAAGCCGAAAATACCATCTGCCATCATTCAGCTTATTGAATTAGCCTGTAATTACAATATAGATATAGCTCGAACTGTCTATAGATGCCAAAAGATTCCATCGTGGTACCTCAACTCTAAATCATTTATTTCAACTCTCACAAACTACTCTAAAGACAAAACTCCTGCGTCAGCATATGTGAAACCTTTTATAGAGTCCACGCAGAAACTTCGACACCAAAATTGGCTCTTTCTATATACCGATGGTTCCAAAACTCCGGACTATGTCACATTTGCAGTTCTTGATAGTAGTAGTAATAGGCCAGTTCTGGGACAACCGAGCACCATGGTGCTATGTGGTGCTATGTGTTAGAGTGAGACAGCTATATGAATATGTGAGAGTGAGCGAGATGGCGATAGTGTGTAAAAAGTGGGCGGTGAGTGGGCGTGGCAAAAGTGGGCATGTCAAAATAAGCGTGCAAAAAGTGGGAGGGATATAGGCGGGCGTGGCAAAGTGGACGTCTCAAAAGTGGGCGCGGCAAATTGGGCGTGACACAGTGGCGTACCAACATGGGCGTGGAAAAGGGCGTACCAAAATGGGCGTACCAAAACTGGGCGAGTCAAAAATGGGCGTGACAAATGTGGGCGTGTCAAAAATGGGTGTGACAAAAGAGGGCGTGGAAAAGGGCGTGCCAGAAGTGGGCGTGGCGAAAGTGGGTGTGGAAATACGGACATACAGACGGGCGGACAAATATACAGACAGACAGACATACACACACACACACACACACACACACACATACATACATAGAGACTGACATACATACATAGAGACGCACAACAGACATACATACATATAGACTGAGAGACATAGCGACAGTGAACATGTACGCATTAAAATTCTTTTGTTTATTTTGGTCTTGTTCTTGCAGGAGTTTGGCTTATGTTGTTTTATATACGATTTATTCTTGCTGTGTTATTTTATTTTTAGGAATAGAGATACTTGTTAGTGTTATTGAAGTGTAGACGAGAGTTATTGAGTAGGTAAACCTAGGATGTAGCACTTATTTCTTTTTCTTCATTGTATAGCTTCTTTTAGAATAAGCATTTGATGTCCGTGTGAGAAGAGTTTGAGGGTTTCAGAGTTTCTGCTGAAAATTCAGTATAAATTCTCGTGGTTCCCTGGCTCATTAATTATCCGACTTAAAGAGTTCAGTCAAAAACTGTTCAAAATTATCAATTATTAAAATCAACAAAATTAACAACAGATACAATTAACAGAATGCCGATCTACACTATTGAAGATTAAAAATTCCCGCTGGGTCTACATATCTTCGCCATATTGGAGGAAGTGGCTGCAACCAGATGGGATTTGGAGCCATTAGCCAAGGCTATATGCTGCATGCAAGCCGACTTCAACGACCACCCTAGCATGGATAAATTAAAGCTAATGTTAGAGATTTTTCGCGCTCTCCGTCGAGCCTATCCGGAGTTTCCGCCTTTACCTCCTTGTCTGGAGAGGCTGTGAGCGTCACCGATTTTATAATTCTCATTTCGTTTTATATAATTATATAATATTAAATACTTATATTGTAGAAAAGAAATTTATATTTTATTAATTATTATTAATTATCGCCTTTTATTTTTTTTTTTTTTTGCTTATACTGTAAACAGACATACAGAAAATATTATGAGTAAATTTTAAACATGGTTATAGGTCATCTAGTTGATCATGGATGATATGGTTTCAGGAACATATTATGACATGATTTTCTTTCATTTGTTCTTGTAATATATTTTTTAATTTCAGTGTTTTTAAATAATATTCCTTTAGCGCTGATTTTTATTCCTTTTAGGAGTAAGAGATTTATTTGATCCGTTTTAGACTGTAATGAGCGATGGGTTTGTAAAAATGTGTTTGAGAAAAGAGATATTGTTGTTGTTTGTAATTTTAGGAAAAAGTTTGTAATTACATTTTGTCTAAATTATTAAATTTTAGGAAACAAAGCCTGTTAATATTGAAGTCTAGACATGAGAGGCTCTAGTTGGTGAAGCTAGGATGCCATTGTTACTCTTATTTTTTTTTCTTCTTCTTTTTCTTATTCTTTTTTTATTTCTATTATTCTTGGTGCTAATTCTTTTTCTTTTCTTCTGCGTATACCATCAAAATTGTCATAACAAAATTTCGCTTAAAACATATGTTTGTCTAAGAAAGCCTCATATCTATACTATGAACAATGTTTAGTCTAAATGGTAACAACTTCTTATTTCAATATTAAATGCTAAGGATTTATGTATGTACCCTAAATTATTTCTCTTGTAAAGAATGCTATTGAATCAACAAAATAGCTGCTTGATTGAAGCTTGACTACAACATTTTTATGTCGAAACGGTATTTTAATATTCGACCCTAAATACCCTACCCTACTTATGATGTCTAATCTATAATTATTAAGAAATAATAAAAGAAACATATTAATTTATACATACACAGAAATAGTGAACTCCTTCATTTCTGTTAAATTTCATCCCAATAGCTTAATCAATTCTAATGCAATCATAATCCAACATAATTCCAACAGACAGACGAACAAGGATAAATTTCACTGAATATCATTGGCACAATAAAATTTTTCATACCATTCTTTTTAGAACATAAATTTAAAATCATTAAAGGTCATAGACAATTAACTCAAAACCCCACTACAAATTAATTAATTAAATATAATGCAAATAGATATAAACACTAATTCCTACTATAATTAGTCGCCAGATAAAGGTTCGACAATGATAATAGAAACAATCTTTAGAAACGCACAAACAAGGGGCTTTGTGAGAAAACTCATAGAAACATCTACAATATCGAGCTAGCAATTTTATCAGCCCAGTTGTTGTTATCAGTATGATAACATAATTACAATTCATAAACCAAAATTCACTTTAACATCGACACACTAGCAATATAACTCAACAAACTATTGGCGAGACAATCAATCAAAAATATACTAACTCCTAATAGAGGCAAGAAATACATAGTATTCATACTTAAACAATCCACAAATTTTTGTTTCTTAAGAAAGCACATACGAAATTATGGAACTACACGCCCACTACAATAACACAAATATTATTTTTAGCATCAACATCTCCATAATATCCATACATCCATACAACATCTCCAATATCTTCCTATCAATAAAACAAAGAAAGTTATTACAATAACGCAACTAGAATTAATACTAACTAAAAATGAAATTGAAATACTTTGGCTTCATTAACAAAATATGTAACTGGAATATGAATATATGTGTGATGCAAACAAGTAAATAGGGTTATCGGAATAAAACAAACCATTTAAAACAAAATAAAAGCATGGAAGATCAGACTCTAATCAATTCACAAAATAAATATAATATATAATATATAAATCGAAAATAAAATACATAAATATAAAAAAAAAATAAATATAAATAAATATAATGAAAATAATTAACTAATAACATGTATAGGACACCGAATTCTATAATAGAGCTCATTTGTTGAACCTTCTAATCTAACGGAAAGACTGAGTTTAGTATAGATAGTACAAAATGGAGTAGAGTTTATTAATATAGCCAAAGTCATTATATCAATGAAATTATGAGTACTTGAATTAGCTGAAATTGGATAAAAAATAAAAAAACATTGGCTTCTACAAAAATTTTTCAAATTGTTTGAAAGAAAACCCAACTCAATAATGATATTCGATGCCGTATCTTGTGAGAAGCAAAATAATATTAGAGAGTACTTTTGTATTGGCAGACATAAATCTATTAATTGTTTTTACTCATATTAACCATATAAGCAAGCATTTGGTGCGCGATAATGCCAACAAGATTATTATGTTTAAGCAAAATGAGATGAATATGAAGCACATATACAATGATCATGTCCGAAAAGATATGTCTTATGCAAAATTTATAAATATATGCGGATCAAAATATATGATTTTCCTTGAGAATGTTGGAAAGATATGTACATACACATTTCTTTTAATAACCAAAGATGATCCAATTGATAGTAGTCCAATTATAGAAAGGGATTTGATATATACATACATGCATTCACCTATAATATGATTAGTTTCCATTATATTCATATTAGTATGATAACTTTCAACTAAAAAAGTTGATATACCTGATGTGATTGCTGATCAACTGATAGGAAAGCAGTTCAAAAGCTGTTCGACCACATCAAAAGCAGTTCAAAAGCTGTTCAAAAGCTGTTCGACCTCATCAAAAGCAGTTCAGAAGCTGATCAACCTGATCAAAAGCTGTTCAATCGCTGATCAAAAACCGATCATAAACTGATCAAACGTAATCAAGAGCTGATATACCTGATCTGATATATGTTATTACTATCGCTAAGATGGATGGGAATAATAAAAAGTAGACACAAATTAAAACAGTCATTAAGAATATAAAATTGGGAAAAGCAGATTTTGAGAATCAATTAGAAGAGACATTTAGCCCCATCATAAAACTTCTAAAAGAATTATTCAAACACTGTAATACAAATTATAATAAGGAAAAACATAACATTAAAAATAGTAAGAAATTAATAAATAAAAGTAAAAACAAATACTACAGCTAAAGCCAGAAAAGTCGATTTTTCAAACGAAACTCTTATCAATAGCAATGACGATGACGGCATCTCTTTCGCTCAAATGGAAGGTGTGGTAGTGAACAAATCAATCCATACACAATTATCCTCTGAACTCTATACTACAAAAGATGATCAAAAATATACTGAATCAATCCTCTGTTCCGAATTGGAACAGCAGAATGAGTTGAATACCACATAAGAACCATTATTCAGGGGCATATTATCGTTGACTAACTCATAAAACTCACTTTATTGTTATCACAATGATGCTATTAATTTTTCAAACTTAAATGCTGGATAAATGATAACATTTTGTTATTTGTGATTGTTAGAGGTGGGATATTTTCCTTGAGCCGTACTCTAAGATGTACACCCCTAACAAATAGACACATACACGGTAGAATCTGATCAACCAGATCAACTCGATCAACCCGATCAACCCGATCAACCTGATCAACCGATCAACCAGATCAACCAGATCAAGCGATCAACCCGATCAACCAGATCAACTCGATCAACCCGATCAACCCGATCAACCAGATCAACTCGATCAACCCGATCAACCTGATCAACCGATCAACCAGATCAACCAGATCAACCGATCAACCCGATCAACCAGATCAACTCGATCAACCCGATCAACCAGATCAACCCGATCAACCAGATCAACCCGATCAACTTGATCAACCGATCAACCGATCAACCAGATCAACCTGATCAACTTGATCAACCGATCAACTCGATCAACCCGATCAACCTGATCAACCGATCAACCAGATCAACTTGATCGGATCTGAATCTGATGATCAGATTGATCAGGTTGATTTGTAATAACTTTCTTTGTTTTATTGATAGGAAGTGGATATGAATTTGCATGGATATGTATGGATATTATGGAGATGCTGATGCTAAAAATAATATTTGTGATATTGTAGTGGGCGTGTAGTTCCATAATTTCGTATGTGCTTTCTTAAGAAACAAAAATTTGTGGATTGTTTAAGTATGAATACTATGTTTCTTGCCTCTATTAGGAGTTAGTATATTTTTGATTGATTGTCTCGCCAATAGTTTGTTGAGTTATATTGCTAGTGTGTCGATGTTTAAGTGAATTTTGGTTTATGAATTGTAATTATGTTATCATACTGATAACAACAACTGGGCTGATGAAATTACTAGCTCGATTTTGTAGATGTTTCTATGAGTTTTCTCTCAAAGCCCCTTGTTTGTGCGTTTCTAAAGATTGTTTCTATTATCATTGTCGAACCTTTATCTGGCGACTAATTATAGTAGGAATTAGTGTTTATATCTATTTGCATTATATTTAATTAATTAATTTGTAGTGGGGTTTTGAGTTAATTGTCTATGACCTTTAATGATTTTAAATTTATGTTCTAAAAAGAATGGTATGAAACATTTTATTGTGCCAATGATATTCAGTGAAATTTATCCTTGTTCGTCTGTCTGTTGGAATTATGTTGGATTATGATTGCATTAGAATTGATTAAGCTATTGGGATGAAATTTAACAGAAATGAAGGAGTTCACTATTTCTGTGTATGTATAAATTAATATGTTTCTTTTATTATTTCTTAATAATTATAGATTAGACATCATAAGTAGGGTAGGGTATTTAAGGGTGTAGGGTATTTAGGGTCGAATATTAAAATACCGTTTCGACATAAAAATGTTGTAGTCAAGCTTCAATCAAGCAGCTATTTTGTTGATTCAATAGCATTCTTTACAAGAAAAATAATTTAGGGTACATACATAAATCCTTAGCATTTAATATTGAAATAAGAAGTTGTTACCATTTAGACTAAACATTGTTCATAGTATAGATATGAGGCTTTCTTAGACAAACATATGTTTTAAGCGAAATTTTGTTATGACAATTTTGATGGTATACGCAGAAGAAAAGAAAAAGAATTAGCACCAAGAATAATAGAAATAAAAAAAGAATAAGAAAAAGAAGAAGAAAAAAAAAATAAGAGTAACAATGGCATCCTAGCTTCACCAACTAGAGCCTCTCATGTCTAGACTTCAATATTAACAGGCTTTGTTTCCTAAAATTTAATAATTTAGACAAAATGTAATTACAAACTTTTTCCTAAAATTACAAACAACAACAATATCTCTTTTCTCAAACACATTTTTACAAACCCATCGCTCATTACAGTCTAAAACGGATCAAATAAATCTCTTACTCCTAAAAGGAATAAAAATCAGCGCTAAAGGAATATTATTTAAAAACACTGAAATTAAAAAATATATTACAAGAACAAATGAAAGAAAATCATGTCATAATATGTTCCTGAAACCATATCATCCATGATCAACTAGATGACCTATAACCATGTTTAAAATTTACTCATAATATTTTCTGTATGTCTGTTTACAGTATAAGCAAAAAAAAAAAAAATAAAAGGCGATAATTAATAATAATTAATAAAATATAAATTTCTTTTCTACAATATAAGTATTTAATATTATATAATTATATAAAACGAAATGAGAATTATAAAATCGGTGACGCTCACAGCCTCTCCAGACAAGGAGGTAAAGGCGGAAACTCCGGATAGGCTCGACGGAGAGCGCGAAAAATCTCTAACATTAGCTTTAATTTATCCATGCTAGGGTGGTCGTTGAAGTCGGCTTGCATGCAGCATATAGCCTTGGCTAATGGCTCCAAATCCCATCTGGTTGCAGCCACTTCCTCCAATATGGCGAAGATATGTAGACCCAGCGGGAATTTGTAATCTTCAATAGTGTAGATCGGCATTCTGTTAATTGTATCTGTTGTTAATTTTGTTGATTTTAATAATTGATAATTTTGAACAGTTTTTGACTAAACACTTTAAGTCGACTAATTAATGAGCCAGGGAACCACGAGAATTTATACTGAATTTTCAGCAGGCGTACTGCGTTCTTTCCATGTTTAGGTAGGTAGCTCGGAAACTACCTCAAGAGTGCACATTGGCATTGCCTCGAACTTGCTAAATATTTTATGCCTATGCAAACATGCACATGGTGCGAATTGCGTTCGTTTTCTTGGGTGATAAGATATGCACATGGTGCGAACTACGTTCGTTTCCATTCCCAAGCATATTCCAAACGCGAAAGCATAAACATTGTACATCTTCGCTGAAATATTACTTTATGTATATAAAAAGTAAACCCTCAAACTCTTCTCACACGGACATCAAATGCTTATTCTAAAAGAAGCTATACAATGAAGAAAAAGAATAAGGGCTGCATCCTGGGTTTATCTACTCAATCCTCTCGTCTACACTTCAATATCAATAACATGCATCTCTATTCCTAAAAATAAAAAACAAAAACAACTACATAGCAAGAGAAAATCATCTATTACAACATCAACAAAATAAACCAAACTCCCACAACAACAACATAAACAAAACTCATACAGAAAACTCCTCCATAAGTGTGTCGGTAGATTAGCTAACCATAAAATAAAAATAACTCATATTAGTAAGAACCTATGAGGCTACAAACCCAAGTTCACTTGAAATGTTCATTAGTAACTATATAACTAAAGAAGAAAATCTCCACCCGAAAAGTAATAAAATAAAACAAGATTAAATAAAACAAGTATAGCATACCCAAGCATATTCCTAACGCGAAAGCATAGACATTCCCTAAAATCCCTAAATTTGTTGTATTAACTGTTCACACGCGGACATCAAATGCTTATTCTAAAAGAAGCTATACAATGAAGAAAAAGAATAAGTGCTGCATCCTAGGTTTATCTACTCAATCCTCTCGTCTACACTTCAATATCAATAACATGCGTCTCTCAATATCTGTTTACTCAATCACTTATTCTCAAACCCATCGGTCATTACCTAACTAAACCGTATCAAACAATTGTTTTACACCTAAGAACCATAATAATTAGCGTTAAAGAAATATTATTTAAAAACACTGAAATTCAAAAACATATTACAAAACAAATTATAGCATTTTCTAAATGTCTCAGTATAAAACAAAAAGAAAAAAAAAGATGCGATTAAAATATGTGTGTCTTTCTACGACACAAAAATTAACTATCAATTAAATACCAAATGCTTATTCTACTACAAAGAAAAGAAGAATTAAAATAAGAATACTATAAGAATATATCTTGAATATATTTTCTCACGCCCACTTTGTCACGCCCATTTCCCCGCCCACGTTGCCACGGCCATTTCCCTGCCTACTTTGGCACGCCCACTTTGCCACACCCCTTTTGCCACGCGCACTTTACCGCGCACGTTTCCCCGCCCACTTTGCCACGCCCACTTTACGACCTTAATGAGCCCGTTTCTAGACGCTTATCTCATAGCAATTTGCTCTTTAATTTTGTAATCTGGAAAACAACCTCTACCAGAATATATTCGAAAATTTAAAACCAACCCATCACTTGCCGCGAGTATGACATTTTTTACTCCAAATGGATTACGTTTCGCAAACATGTTTGCTCTTTAATTTTGTAATCTGGAAAACTACCTCTACCAGAATATATTCGAAAATTTAAAACCAACCCATCACTTGCAGCAAGTATGACATTTTTTACTCCAAATGGATTACGTTTCGCAGACGAAAATCACATTGCTCGGAGAATGGAATTATTTGTTAGTCTACTGCAGTATGGTATCAATAGTCCATTTTGGATCGGTTCAATACACGGCAGGATCTTCCAGAGTCTATCCGGCACAGTGTCTACATCCTTGTATTAAGCGAATCCCAGAAAACTACAAAGCTGGCAGAAGCGATGCCTGGTAAGCCAGTTAGCAATCTTTTTGGCGCGAAAGTCATTAGCCCTATGCATTTGCAACTGAGGATATCCTAAGCATCCAATTACTATGTTCTCTTCTGCTTATGTGTTAAGAGGACGATGGTTAAGTTTTTGGAACACATGCACGTTTGTAATCTGGGCAGTTTCTTCCCTAAAAAGCTTTTCATCAGGAATTAATCTTCAGCAGAGGCTTCAAATTCAAATCTTCAAATTTCGAGGCTTATTTGCAAGCACTTCAGATGATACTTCTGTAATTTCCTAATCTATTTCTTTTTGGTTTTTTTTTCTACTTCTTCTTCTCGGGACTCCTCATTCTTGTGTTCATTTTCCTCTTTTTATTGTTGATTCGAAATATTCGTGCTCTTATCTTATCTTGTCTCATATCACTATCATTACAAAATTTTTCCACATCCTCATCAGTCAGCTTTTTCGCTAAATCTTGCATTTTCTAAACATAAACATAAACGGTATGCATAAAATGGTGGAAAGTTTTGTTTTTGAAGAAATGCTTTGAAGCAAACGCGTGAATTTTAGTTAGCCAAAGTATCTAAAGTACATAAAGGTGGAATTGTCATAAATTGGAATCTAAAGGTGGTGGAATCATCGTAATTGTTTTTATGATAAGATTTCATTAACAAAATGCAATAAGATTTCATTAACTTCATTTTTAAAAGCAAATTACTCTTGGTTATTTAACTAGATTACCAAAATTTTTAATGGTCAGATGAAATAATATTTTCACTTTATGAATTAAACACAACCCTGGCAGCTGGAGGCTGGCAGCGCCTGAAAAAGCCGCTAACGTCCAGTGATTAAATTAAACAGCAACGGCTGGCAGCTGGCAGTAGGTGTCAAAAAAAGACAATAAAAGAAATTAAAGTGATCGAATTGCTTTAAATAATTATATCTAAAGATATCGAAATACTCACCTTATTTCTTTTCAATTCAATTATTTCAATTCAATGATTGACGGTTGAGATTTGCCTGTTACAAATGTAAACAAAGAGAAGAGAAGAAGAAGAATATTTCTGCTGCTACAGAAAATTAGAAATAGCTCGACAGCTGGCAGCTAGCGGCGTAGCATTAGCGTGGCGTAATCTGGAAAGCAAACTTTTTTCTCGATCTCCATAAGAGCCCATATAATTTTGACAGCTTGATCTGCTGCTAGCTGCCAGCTGCTATGGTTGTGTTTAATGCATTACTTTACAGAGTTTTCAGACTAATATTTTATTTTTCAGACATTTTATTTTCTTACCAAATCGCAAATCCTTTCGTAATAACATTAGTAGAAAGTGCGCCAAAATTACAACAGAAATGTTAGTTTTTGTATGAGCGTTAAATTTAGTGAGATAGGTATAGGTTTATTTGAAAGACAACACGACAGTAAACATATGTGTCCTCCTGAATCGTGTATCGAATAAGATAAATATTTGTGATAAATCCACAAAAAAATTATAATACAAGAAACCTAGGTTGGGCTTGGCTCCAAACCCGAAAACTAAGTAAACCCGGTTCATATGAACAGGCTATAAATACGAAGAAAATATATATGAACACTCACAATCAGTGATGTAGAAAGCTATACGGTTTGGAAAAGAAAAGGTTTTTACGATTTTGCTTGAGTTATGTGCAGGCCAAACATTTTTATGAAAAATTACGACATTTTTCATAATAGCTATAACTCGGAAGTCCCTGACACCTATTTCCTCCTCCTGAGGTTTCTCTCAGGTAGAAAGCAGGGAGCCTAGTGCTAAGGCCTGCACGATCCGCTAGCTACCAAGTTAGTTTCTTTGAAACCCCGGGCAAGATTACTGGGAAGTATCAAGGTTTTATACGGCTCGTGCCGAGGATTAGCTTGGCTGGGGCCCAATTTAAAAAAGAGCCCAGTCGCTAACGGTATCATGTCGCCATGTATCGGTAATTAAACTATTAAAAATAGCCAGAATTTTGGCAGATTTGCTGGTGGTTATGTTGCCGCTCCCATGATGGCTATTGCTCGTCCTGAGATTCTGGCGGCTTGTTGTTCAGTGGCATTATACGTTCCCACGATTGGATCACTGTATGAAAAAGAAAAACAGCTAAAAACCTAAAAGCCACCAGCCATTCCCACGACATTGTCGTTGGTACTGCTCCAACTTGTGATGCTTTCTCCGTTGTGCACAATATAAAGTTTATTCATATTTCAATGTTTGACGTAACAACTGAACCTGTGGAGATTTTAAACTAATTTTCGGCAAAGTTGAGTGTTGATCGCACAATTATCATATGCGTTATAGCCTGTTTACATAAAAATATTTAATCCGGTTAAGGTGTTCGAAAATCGACCAGCTGATCTAGTGTTTACATACATAATCCGGTCCGGGCTGTCAAACCGAAAGGAAGAAATAAACAGCTGTTGTTTTGCTTGTATATTTACGCAGCTATTTTAAAATTGTGCATCGCTTTAATTTATAATACTGTGAATAAAATAACAATAATTTTCAAAATTGTTGAAATGTATTTTGGTATGGTGATGAAATTCGCAAGTTTACAGAATTTGGAAAGCGAAACATCGTGCATCATAAATAACAAATTCCTCTCAGTATGTCGAGTTTTTTTTTGCATTTGGCAGAATAGTTTGGTGACATAAATTCTCTCTTTCTAACTTATTGGCACTAGAAAAGGAGAAAGATATTGTGTCTGCAATTCCGAACTTCGAAACAGACTTGCAAACTAAAAACTGAGGCTAAAAACCAAACGCATTTTGGTTTAGCGCTGGAATAGCAACAACAATTTCACGGGAGTTAAAACAGTTTATGAGTGGTTTTGGGGCTTAAAACAGTTTATTCCAAAAACCTGGAAAAACCATTTTATGTAAACACCTTATTAAACTTAACACGAAGGATGCTGACATTTCTAAACTCCACTTCATAATATAAATTTTAAACTTGGTGTACCATAACCTTTGTGCAGCAAAGCTTTCAACAAGAATTTTGGCCACTTTCAGTAAAACTAAAAGCTTTCATAAATAAACCAAAAAACTTATTGGGCTGAGCACTGAACCCATCTTCTTCTCCGCCACCAATAAACTCGGCTTCTTTGAATCCATCGACCACGGACAATCAGCGCTCAGTACCGCAGCAACTGAATACCAATTTGCCAGTTACTCAACAACCTTGAATCTTGCATCCACATCTAATTTCACATCTTATCAGACTGCCTCTTCATTGCGGTATTCATACCTGGCACCTGTTTCAACATTAGAATGCTTGTCATCTGATTATGTGCTTGCGTCAACTTTTCCACAAAAGCCAATGCAGCTCCTTAGCAGCACTGAACATCGAGATGAATCTACTTTAGCGTCATATTCGATTTACTACAAAAATATGGATCAGGACGAAGACTTCGGAATTTTTACTCGCTATGTCTCTTCATGAATACGATTTTGTGGCTATCACAGAGACCTGGCTACATAGTGACATCTCCTCTATCGAACTCTTTGACAGTTCCTATAACGTCTATCACCATGATCGCTGTCCTATTGCTTCGGGCCGAAGCAGAGGTGGTGGAGTGCTGCTTGCAGTTAAAAATATATATATTTCGCAGTAAACTAATAAAGTTTCCTGTTATTGATAAAAGTATTCAACAAATTGGTTAGAAATTAGTATATCAAATGTTAATTTAATTTACTTTTTCGTATCATACTAATAGTTATTATGAAGTTTACCAAAAGCACTTAGATAACATAAATGGCATAACAAAAGAGTACAATATTCGCTTGACGGTCAGCTGTAGAAAAGATGAATCCTAGCTGTGTGGTCCTAACAGTGAAACATGTCAGTGATGATGGTCACCTGACCTTAACCCCTTCCTTGAGATCACCTGGATCATCTTAGAGCTTCTTTGGGATCACCTGGAAAGGGTGGTCCGAAAAACATGTCCCACATCGAAAGAAAATCTTTGGAAAATATTCTGCAAGAGAAAATATTCTGCAAGAGAAAATATTCTGCAAGAGGCCTGGAGATCCATACCACTTCAAACAATACAGAAACTAATGGACAGGATGCCAAAATAATCGTCAAAAGTAGTAAAAGTGAAAGTGCATTTTTTGACGAAAAAGATTTTTGAAAAAAAAAGTATTACTTCTTAAATTATATTGTTAAGTTAAGTTAGTATGATAAAGTATTTAAGTAAATATATTGTTAACAAAACAAAACAAATATTATTTTAATTTGTAAAATGAAAATAAGTGGAGATTTATACCTGTTGTTTTGAAAAAATCGCTTGTCCGGAAACTTATGGACGGTAGTGTATGTCATATAGGATTTCAAATAGATAGTGATATCAAATATACACATAATGATATTATAGTATATACAACGATACAATAAATAAACTACAAACCACCACGTTCGGTTACTACGGAATTACTACGATTTTTGTTGAACTCATTTAATTTCACGTTTGTTGTTGTAGCCAAAGAGTATTAATAGATAAAGAGATTTCACGAGACCAATGATGCTATCAACATTTAGTTTGAATGAGTCGAGTTAAGCTCAGGTCGAAAAACTGGTCGATATCGCGGTCGACCACTTTGACTGCGAACTGAAGACTCCTGCGCTCGTAGCAAAGCAAAAATGAATGATCTACTAAGGAGTGAGTTGTTCGGAAGATTTTTTATAATGAGTCTGAATTGAGCGGTAGATCAACTTTTCTTCTGTTATTTTGCACTAACAATGCAAGCGAACATGCGTAAGAAGAGATCGATTTAGCCACTCGTATGCCAGGTAAAGTGTGAAAGAAAGAAATGATAAATTTGTGGAGTACAGCGGGCGATGAGAAGAACGGTGCGATTCGTCTTCTTTTGCTTCTCTTTCAATAACAAACCATGAGCAGCCGTCCGTCCATCTGGGATCGTTTTAAATTTTGCATTTTATGATTTTTGAAAAAATTTTTGCTTTTCCTAGCTTTGTTCTGCTTCTTTTTCGATGCCCAAGCTTTGTCAAGCACTGGCATGATTTACGTTGCGAGCATAGAGTGCTGTTTAAGAATTTGTCGGCCATTTAGTCGGCATATCAACAAATTGAATACCTTATACGAGTAAGACTAAAAAGTTAATGGGAGCAAAATTATGGAAATATTTATATTATGTGTAACACTTATTAAATCCTATTGAATGCTCTGCTGGTCGATATTTCGTTGGTTATGGTCTACACGCAAAATTTAGCCAGAAAATTCAATGCCAGACTTGTGAGCAAGAATTGCTCAAGTTAGCATTGTTAGTGCAAAATAACAGAAACAAAATCGATCTTCAGATCCCTTCATACTCATTAAAAAAGATCTTTCGAACCACTCACTACTTAGCAGATCATTCAATTTTGCTTTGCTACGAGCGCAGGAGTCTTCAGTTCGCAGTAAAAGTGGTCGACCGCAATATCGACCAGTTTTTCGACCTGAGCTTAACTCGATTCATTCAAACTAAATGTTGATAGCATCATTGGTCTCGTGAAATCTCTTTATCTATTAATACTCTTTGTTGTAGCTACCTTTTCATTTTATAACAAACTAAATGTTGTTGATAAGCATGTTTACTACATAACTCGTTCCATGTTGAAAACCATTATTAAGTATATAAATTGTTTTATTTTCGTTTTTCACGTTTATTAATTTACTGGTTTTTGCTATTGCTCGATTTAATTTTTATTTCGATTTCTTTTCCCTTTTTTTTTCTTTCTTTTGTTGTATGTCGCGATCGCAATTTCCATCCAAGCTTTCATTAAAGTAAACTTGAAAGCCAAGCCTGCAACCGCAGCACTTAGTTTGGTAGCCAGAAGCTTTAGTCAAGCTTTGGAAAACCAAGCCAACAACCATAGCGTTTAGCATTGGTATGGATCGTGGAAGCTAGCTAGTAGCGAGCTTCCAAACCATAAAAATCATAACTCTTTGCAGTGACCATAAAACGCTTGGTTGGAAGAAATAATAAAAAAGATCCAAAACCAAACGCGGAAGAATTAAATTGGGAACGATTTAATTCTGCCGATATTGATATTTCGCAATACAAAAATTGCGAAATATAAAAATTCCAAAATAATGGAAATTGCGACACGGGCCAACACCGACCCACTTTGGTTCGGTCGACGGGTGCGTCGACCTAGCCAGAGTGGAAACCAGAAAAAGATTCGGATGGGAGTCTTGTGAAAATATCTCAACGAAGAAGTCGTTGATAGTCGCGTTAAAGTCGCGTAGTGTTGGTTTTAATACTAAGTGTAATAAACAATAAGTGTACATAATTAATAACAAGTATAAATAAATAGTGTTAAAGTAAATCTTAAGATAAGTCTTAAGATAAAAGCAGTGTAAAGTATAAATAATTGAAACAAACATAAGAGTCAATAAAAAAGACGTAACAGATCGAAACTAAGTGCAGTTTAATTGAAGTCAAGGAGAGATAGTAGAAGACCACCCGTAAGGAGATACAACAAATTGGCGCAGCCGGAATTTTCGAGCCGAGGATCGCTCGATAAGGAGAAAAGTAAGTAGAATGAGATACTTAAATAATCAATAGCTGAATAGTTTAGGAAAGATAGGAAGTGAAATAATAATTTAGAAATAAAGTGGCCAGGAAATTTCAAAAAGTGAAATAATAATGTTAGGATTAAATTGAAATCGAAAGTATAAGAGTGACCAAATAAAATTAAAATACAACTTTAAATTACCTTGAATGTGTGTGAAAAATTTAAGTAGAAAGTAGGTTAGGTTAGGTTAACAGGGCGTGTGGCGAAGCGGCCACTTCTACCTAGGCCTTATAGGCCCATTGTGAGTGCCCTCCTGTGGTTCTGTGGGAACCTCGCTGTTCCGGTCCGTTACTCAGACCTGGCCTCACCGAGAAGGTGGGGTAATGGTCGAGTGTAAGCTGGACTGGTGCTTTTGATCAGCTTTATGAGACTAGTCACCGGACGCCCTGCCAACTCTGTCAGCCTCTCGATGTACTCCGCCCCCACACTGCGGAGGCGACGGTACGCAAGGTGGTGGATAGTCTCCTCCTCATCCACGTCGTCGCAGCATCTGCAGTGATCCACTCTGGTGCCAGGCTTTCACCTGTCCACCATGGCCCCTATGGGGCAATGCCCTGTGATCACTCCTACTATCACCCTAAGTTGTTCTCTGGGCATTGAGAGTAAGTGGAAAGTATCTTTAGAATAAAATAAATTAGAACACGACATATCTTTAAATGAAATTGAATAAATAAGTAGCATTTTTTTTAAAAAAAGGGAAAGAAAAAACCAATAGGTTTCTGGAATTAGTGAAACGGTGGAATTAGTGAAAAGTAAAGTACGTTCACTAATAAAAATAACTACAGATTTTAAATAATCAAATTCTACATTTATTTAACAGCATTTTAATTTTCAGCGTTGGCAATCGGTTCAAGTTCCGAATGCCAACAAATCAGCAGATATCCTGGTGAAAGATACTGGTTCATATGCTAGTTATCTTTCGTTAATGCCAATAATCAACAGCAACGACTTAATTAACGATATTGGTTACTGTGAGACAAATTGGCGAAGGTCAGAGTAATTTTACTAACTTAAATAAATTTAAGGATTTATTTAACGTGGTCAAATTCAAATGATAAACGCAAATTGTTAAAAAACAGAAATCCAATCCAATACTAAAACAAAACGCGTACAGTATACGGGTTAGTTTTAAGTTTTCGTTGTATAATTTTTCGGGTGTGTCTTAGACGTTTGTTTTCAAATTACACTGTTAAATAAATTTTAACAATCAATGTAGTTAATTTCAAAGTTTCACATTTTAAGTTGATTAATTGATAATTCAGTTTACCATTTTATTCGTCCGTATTTCGTATTTTTAAATAATACGTCCTACATTCGCAAATGTATAAAATTTCACAAAAAAAAAGGGTAATAATCGGAATTACAATAAATTAAAACATTAAAAAGGAATTTTTTTTGGTTATTTTAAGAAACCAAAATTAAAAGTTAAACATTTAAAGTAAGGAGCTTAGAGACTTCATATCGTTTGGAGAATCGAAGCAAAGTTAACTTCGTTGTTTCAATAACAAGCAATTACAATTGCTGGCTGATAAAAAACAATCAAAGATAGAAAAATAGAGGCAGGTCGTTCTTTCCTTTCTGTGAGGTCTTAAATTACCTCAGCGAAGTCACGAAATCTGCTTGAAACAAAGCTGAACAGCGAAGTCACGAAAATTTTGACGCTTCGTGTCTGCTTGAAACAAAGCTGAACAGATGTATAGCGAATGTTTACAGCACGCTCCGTAAACGAAACGTGCAAGAAATATAAGCCGTTTAAGGAAGTTAAAGCTTAACAAGCAAAAGTTAATTGTTTCGTCAATTGTTTCGCCTTTTAAGTACTACGAGTAGTATAAAGAATTAAACGTTTAATGGAACGATTAAACGATAATCGATGTCGCTAAGTAATCGCTTTAATAAAGTTTTAAGTACGGAAAATGGGGAAAAATTGATGCAAGACATATGTACATATTAATAGAATAAAAACCACTAAATTATATGTCGTTCGTTTAATTAATGACCGAATCGTTGCAGGAACAAGCTTACATAGAATTAAATAGAACCCATAAGGAATTGAAACGCCAGTTGGGGGAGTTAATATCTAAATATTGGGCAATCTTAAAAGAGACAGTAGGCAACAAGGAAAACTTAGAATTGATAAAGTCGAGAGTAGGGGACCTAAGAGACCATACAAGCGTAGAAAAAGCAGACGCGATAGTAGAGGAATTGCTTAAATTCCTAACGCAGGTAATAAAGAATAAGACAGAAGATTCAAAGGCATGGGAATCAGACTTTAATGCATTAAAGAATAGGTATGAAAAGTATTTAGAAGAAAAACAGTTTCAAGAGGATATACTAACCTCTTAGGACCTTAGAAAGCGAGAACGTAAAACTAAGAGAATTATTAGAGAAGAAAGGCTTAACCGAAGAAACATTAAATAGAACGTTAGAACAGGAATCGGCACAAAAATCAAGAGAAGACTGTGCTTCCTTAGAGAAGGCGCATTCAAGAATACAAGAATTGAAAGAAGAAAACAGACGCTTAAAACAGGAAATAGCGTTAGTGAACAACCAAACACTATACCATAAGGAAGCCATCCCAGCCATAGTCAGTCCAGAGGAATATAACTCAATTTCATTTCCTGCATTCAGACCATCAGGAACACATCAAAGCAAGATGGGTATCGCAGAAATAGCCAAAATAACAAGCAGTATTGTTCCACTGTTTTCAGGGACACAGTCACCAGATTTTAGAGGTGAGGTGTATAAATTTATACAGGCGTGTGAATTAGCAGCAAGTGAAGCGACTCCAGCTAATAAAACTATTTACATTGATTGTATTAAACAAAGATTATACGGAGACGCTTATGATCTTGTAGGCACACAACGGTTTAACAGCCTGGAAGAATTATACCTGGTGATACGAAGGGCCTACCTACCAACGATATCATTAGACTCAACGTTAGCAGAACTACAGAATTGCAGTCAATTGCACAATGAGGACATTAGGCAGTTCGCAAGACGCCTGAATACGAAAAAAGCGCAAGTATTACAAGTAATAAAAGATACATACACGGGAGAAGGTGACAGCGCACTCATATCTATGGCAGAAACATCAGCAAATATGGCGTTTCGAACAGGGTTAAAAGATGCAACGTTACGAATTCATATGCTAGGCGTCACAGGGAAGAGTATGGATGAAATGATAGAAATAGCAGTGAACACACTAGTCAAGATACAAAGAAGTAACTCCATACATCAACCAACGACACCCATGATTAATGAATTCTATTAATGAATTCGATAGAGCCCCTCACAAGACCGCCTGTACATAATCCCGTGGAATATAGAAGACCAGAAGAAAGGCTAAACGTTTCCAGAGCACCACAAGAAAAAATAATTTGCTCATTCTGTAAAAAACGGGGCCATACGAGAGAAAAGTGTTTGACTAGGGAAAACACGCCGTATTGCCAAAAGTGTCTAGAATATGGACACGAGACATACTGGAGGTGTAGCAAAAAGGAAAGCCAAGGAAGTGGGGCAAATAAGAAATATCAACTGCCCCATAATCAGAATCAAGTACAACAAACCTGGAAAACAAACCGACCTCAACAAAACGTGCAACCAAGCCAAGTCCAATGTAATTGGCAACCCCACCAAGACCAACAGAATTGGCAGAAACAGACATATGGAAAGCAGAAGCCGAATCCAGCAAACGGAATACAAAAGAATCAATCTCAATGGTAATGGTACAAAAGAGTAGGACATAATACACTCGAATGTTATGCGAAGAAAAATTGGGAGAAGTCCCAAAGCAACAGTCCGGGAAACTATCAAGGGCCCAGAACAGGCCAATAATCTGGGAACCCAAAAATATTAGTAACTTAAGGCCAAATGAAGGAATAACAGTAATTCATACATCCGAACCGGTTGTGGATACGTTACCAACTTTAACAAATAAAGTGGTAACCGTAAGTCCGACATCGGAAGCGATTGTTGAAACGTTACCAACTTCAAAAGACTTAAAAATTAATATCAAGTTGAAGAAGTTTGATAATAATAAAAGTAATGTCACAGAAAGAAATCATACAATTGTAGAAACAGTTAATTCGGAAACGCCACTCAAAGTTGGAGAGAAAAATGAAAATTTAAATCCAAAAATACCTTGCTCGATGAATTAGGGCCTTATGCTCGATCAGCGAACGGTACCGCTTCTCAGCGTTACTCTTTGTTATATTCGTTAAACAGCTGTTCAAAATGTGTTTTTAGTATACACACAACTTCGGCTTCTGATAGAAGCGGTACCGCTGAAATTTCTCCTCTTTACAACAACAGTTTACACTCTTCTTACGTATTTACGTTAGAAAAGCTTTTTTTGGAAACAACAGTAGCAGAAGCGGTGTGCCGTTGCGAAGCGGTTGCTTATTAGCAACCGCTTCTTTCAGTTCGCCCGTAGATCAGGCTATTGTGTATCATATATGATACATGCTCGTTGTGCCGGCTGGCTTTAGTAAACAAAAAGTTTGATGATATCTATAAAATCAGTAGCTTCCGAGCCATCGACGAGATAGGGCTGTATGCTGCGCTTCTCTGATTTTGCTACACCCAAAAAATTATCATTGTTTGTCTTTATGACAACATTTATGTGAATTTTTCCTTTATATTAAAAAATATTATTGAATTATGCAATTTACTTCATATTATAAAATATTATACCATTATCTACTTTATATATGCTTCAATCACAATGTGCTGAAATAATCCAAATATATAGCGTGGGAACAAACAAAAGTCGAAAAAAATTCATGCTTTGTGTTTCAGCGCATATATTTTTCTTAGTGATAAGTAAAAAAAATTTCCAATACACACTCAAGAGAGAACAAAACAGGTATAAGAACAAATTCACATTGAATACATATAATCACAAGAAAGAAAGAGACGTCTGATTGTAAAATTTGTGTACACCAGATACACAACTTTTACATACCACTTGACATGTAGGGGAAATACGTAAAGCACAGTTCTCTAAACGGGGCTCATCGTAAGAGTTAGCACATGCTGTTTTAAGAGCAGCGGCAACGGAGGTACCGCTACTGTTGCGCAGTTCGAGCATGAGGCCCTAAGTTAGCAAGTAACAATAAAAATATAAATGTAGAAACAGGGTCTACAGTATCTAACTGCACACAAACCCAGCTAAATGACGTGTTCATCGAATTACCTTGCGAAGAGGCTATAATTGGAAAACTCATTTTACTGGTAGATACAGGAGCGGATACAAGCCTGATAAAGATAAAGTGCAATAAGGGATAGCACAATAATAAACAAGTCAAATAGGAAAGACTTGAGCGGAGCATTTTGAGGTTGTGTGACCACAGAAGGATCAACTACTATATGTCATAATGAGGTACAGTCCTTACGTTTAACGCTACACGTTGTTTCACTTAAACAGGGCGCCACCTAAACTAACTAACTAACTAACTTCACTTAAACAAGGAGTACCGGCAGACGGCATATTAGGAAGAGATAATTTGTGGAACAACGCCATTATAAATGCAATGGAAAAGATTTTAACACTCTTCAATGAGTATGATTATGAAATAGATAGGGAATTTAAACCAAAATTCACAAACTTCGACGAGTACACAATACAAAGTACTGAGTCAATTAATAGCATAGGCAGAATAGATGCCAAAAAGAGAATAAATGAATTGCTCAATGAAATTGATTTAGATAAAAATTTAAATATGGAGGAAAAGAATTCCATAGAAAAAGTAGTAAAATCGTTTCATGACGTCTTCCTATTAGACGGAGACGAACTCTCGTTTACAAGTGTATTGAAAAACGAAATTCCAACAGGCGCAGATCAGCCGCCCATAAACAGAAAACAATACAGATTACCTCAACTACATAGGGAGGAACTAAATATACAAGTAAACAAACTTTTGGATGATGGCATAATCACACATAGCACATCACCGTGGAACTCACCGTTACTTTTAGTGCCCAAGAAAAGTGGCAAGGACGCCGAGAAAAAATGGAGACTCGTAATAGACTACAGGAAACTAAATGAAGCTACAATCAAACAAGTTTTTCACATTCCTCGTATTGACGAAATCTTAGAGCAATTAGGCCATAGCAGATATTTTACAATGCTAAATTTGGCTAGTGGATATCACCAAGTTTTAGTCGATGACAGGGACAAGGAGAAAACAGCATTCAGTGCAGGGCTAGGGCATTTCGAGTTCAATCGGGTGCCATTTGGGCTGACAGGTGCCCCAGCCACATTTCAAAGGATAATGAATCATATCCTAACAGGTCTACAAGGGATAGACTGTTTTGTTTATTTAGATGACATTGTTATCTACGGAAGAAATCTCAAACAACACGAAGAAAGGTTATGTTCAGTACTACAGAAGTTACGTGAACACAATTTAACAGCCTTATAATGTAAATAGTTTCAAGACGAAAACGAAAACACAAACGAAAACGAAAACGAAACGAGCCAAACTAGTATAATAGAAGCTTTTCGTTCGTATTGCAGACATTCGTTTTATTGCAGACAAAAAATGTGCCCATGTGTACAATATTTGAAGTATCTTTATAAGTAATTTATAGAAACGCATCTTTGCGTTCGGGTAGAATTCAGTGCAAATGCGTGTCGGCAACACTATACACAACACTATACACATACAAATTCGACACATACAATTCGACAACTTGCAAAACACAAACAATTTTACACTATACGATCTTGCTTTTGCGTGGTTTCTCGACTTTTTTCCTGGAAACTACCGATCCATTATAGCACGCGTAGCTGATAAAATCTGCAAAGCATGTAAAAATACCAACAACAAGCATTTTTTGCGTTTAGTGGATTTCACTCGAGTTTTGTTATGCGCAGTTGTCAAACAAACGAAAAATGATGAAAAGCACAAAACAAAACACGTGAAAAACATATGTTTCGTTTTCGTTTACGTCTTGAAACTATTTACATTATAAGGCTGTCAATTAATGAAAGTGAATTTATACACTTTTGTATCAGATATATTGTATTATTAAATGTATATTATTGGTCTGGTTATTAATGGTTATTAATTATATATATATTATATATTATAATATATTATATTATTGCTTATTAATGGTTTAAATGAATATTAAATGTAAAGGGTTCTCCAATAAGAGGTGTAATTTTGAATAGCCCGCTATTTCGGTAGCTGTCACTTTTGAAGCTGTTATTTTTGACATTTGTAGAAACTACGCCATTACTAAAAATGGAACGATACACGCTGCAACAACGCATTGAAATTATTAAAATTCACTACAAAAATGGTGAAAATTTTACAGTCACAGTTCGGAAAACTAAAGCATTTTTGGGTCGTCACCTTGTCGAACCGCAATACAGAAATTGGTGGAAAATTCGAGCTGTTTGGACAAGTTAGTGATGTGAAGAATTAAACCCGTGCACGTCGCTCAAGAACAACTGAGAATATTGCTGCTGTAGCCCAAAGTGTTGAGGATAACCCAGGTTTGTCCATTCCTCGTCGTTCCTTGGAATTGGCCATTCCACAAACGTCATTACATGTCATTTGCATAAAGACTTAAGGCTTATAAAGTTCAGTTAACACAAGAACTCAAGCCGGCCGATCATGTACAACGTCTTGTCTTTGCTGATTGGGTCCTTGAAATGCATGAAAATGATCCGGAATTTCATCGAAACATCATCTTGACTGATGAGGCCCATTTCCACCTCGGTGGCTATGTCAACAAGCAAAATTGTCGCATCTGGGGCTCGGAAAACCCAAGAGTTATTGTTGAGAAGACTCTCCATCCTCAACGTATGACTGTTTGGCGCGGTTTATGGTCCGGCCGGGTCATTGGACCTTACTTTTTCGAAAAGGAGGTTGGATCAACAGTTACGGTGAATAGATTGCGCTATCGAGAGATGATTAATGATTTTTTATGGCCCGAGTTAGATGGTATTGATCTGGACAACGTTTACTTTCAACAAGACGGCGCTACGTGCCACACAAGCAACGAAAGCATTGATCTTTTACGGGAAAAGTTTCCTGACCGTGTTATCTGTCGAAGAGGTGATCACAATTGGCCACCGAGATCTTGTGATTTAACACCTTGCGACTTCTTCCTTTGGGCCACGTGAAAGATAAGGTCTACGCCAACAGCCCAGCGTCGATTCAAGACCTCAAAGATGGAATTCGTGAGGCTATCGAGGACATAGGGCAGCCACTTTGCGATTTGGTTATGGAAAATTTCCTGAAAAGGATATGGTCCTGTAAACGTGGTCGTGGTGGCCATTTGGCTGATGTTGTTTTTCATTATTAACGGCATACCTTCCTCTTTATTACGAAATAAACATGCGATAATTTGTTTCAGTTTTTCCACCTTTTTTTTGCATTTTTATTTGTTTTTAGAGTATTGTGTTGTAGGTTTTTTTGCAATAAGGTTCTTTTTGGTCGACACATTCGATTTACGCTCAATTCGAAATCACTAAACATTCATTATTAAAGGGTGTTAATGGATTTTTTTATAGTTTCTCATAACTGATTCTTTGTTTCTTTAATTTTTTCTCTTCTTAATTTTTAAATGTGATTAAGTACGAGTAAATAAAAGGACAAAACTGAAATACGAGAAACTAGAAACATTATTTAAATTAAACTTTTTTCGAAAAATTTTATAACAATTAATTTTAATTTAATTTGGATTACTTCAATTCTGAATGTGATTTCTTGAGCATTTCCTATCCGCAGCTTACAACGAACTGAAGATAAAATTAATTTCGCTTAATCTTTTAACCGCACAGCAGATCTCACCATGGTCGGCACTCTAAGGCCCAGTTTTTCAGTGCTCGTTTAAACGGCGTTTAAACGGCGATTAGTTAAACGCCAAACAAAAGTTAACTGAGATTTGAGTTTTACAGTAGGAGTTTAACTTATCTATGATAAAAGTATCTTATCTATATTTCATACAGAATTTATCTAAATTTAATGAATATTTAGCGTATACCTAAACCTTTTTTGGCAGCACTTGACAATATTTTCATTTTTACAAAGAGAACAGCTGTTCTGGTGCAAATAAACAAAATTATTAGCATAGTTTTGAACAAAGGTAAATATCTGTACTCGAAGAAACAGCTGTTTCTTTATCTATTTCTTTATCTCTTAAAAAGATAAATTTACCGGAGTTTACTCATCAATATCGGCCGGTTAACCTACGTTTAAACGAGCACTGAAAAACACAATGTGTCGTTTAAACGAAGGTTAACTGAGAAACGACGATAACCGAGCACTGAAAAACTGGCCCTAAGCAAGTCCCGCAGGATGGCGAAATGCAAAGTTCATATAGAAGAAATCCTTTTAGAATTTTTGAACCCATCATGCTACGGTACCTGCTCTCTTCTTCTCATGGAACTTACATCGATAGGTGCAATGCGGTGATGGACCTCTTTGGTGGTTACGATTCACAGGGTGCACCTGCGTATTTCAATCAGGCCGACGTCATGGGGCTAACCTCACAATATTATAAGTATAGGTATACATATTATAGTATAGTAACAAAGACAGCAGGAATGAACAATTAAGATATTGGCCAGAGAAATGTAATTAACGATCAGATATTTAATAGTAACTACGGTCGGTCGTGGTCGAAATTTCGACCAAGAACAATTCCTATTTTTAATTAATTCTTTTTTTATTATAAAATTTTTTAATATAAGAAGCAAATTGACTACTCGTCTATGAACAACCAAAAGACATCCTCTTCTCACTCAATTAACCATACGAGAAATCTCAACAACAAAATTTTGATAAACAATTAGGCAATTCACAGTTAGCCTCATAAGTTATGAGATACTAAGTTATGACTCCGAACTGTGAACAGTCGAACAAAACCACTGGATTTTCGAAACTTGAATTTCTTTTAAAATGCCTAAAATTCTTTTCTTTTTTTCATCCATCGAAATTCTGAAATAAATTTTTTCTGTATTCAAACAAAACGAATAAATACAGCAATCGCATGAACAGTTGATTTGAATACAACTTTCCTAATACATACCTGCGAGTGTTGTAATCGTGCTAACATAGATTTTCATACAAAACAACAAAAAATTTTCTTACGACAGTCATAAATTGTTTTAAGTTATGACAACTTATGACTTATGACGACTTATGAGGGCAACTGTGAATTGCCTAAATGTTTATGTTTGTGTATTAAGCTGATATTTTTTAATGCAGATAAAATTTCGTCTCCATTCCTTTTTTGTACAGCAGAGTGCACATTAAATACAGGATCGGCGTGTTAGCACTATTTTATTGTATTTTATTATTAATACCTGTTTGAATAACACTTATTAAAATTTTGTTAATGCATAATTTTGGCATGCCATGAAATTTGATTTGAATTTATGAAACTAGAAAATATAAAAACCAGATTGTGAAAAACGATTGAACGTGCTTGACTATTTTAAATTAATATCGGAAATACATAATATATAGATCAATTACACATTTTACTTAGAAAGAAAATAATAATGAATGCAAAAATATGTTACTAAAAACCTAAAATTTAATTTTTCTTCAAAAGTAAAGATTTCTCAATAGAATTTGTTATTACATGCAGGAAAGATATTAAGAATCGATTCCAACGATACCAATACGATAAGCACCGGAATTCAGTGCTTAAATAGTATACTACTATTTATTCTGTGGTTTCATACAAAATTTTGTAAAGCACTGAATTCCGGTGCTTATCGTATTGGTATCGTTGGAATCGATTCTTAATATCTTTCCTGCATGTAATAACAAATTCTATTGAGAAATCTTTACTTTTGAAGAAAAATTAAATGTTAGGTTTTTAGTAACATATTTTAAATAGTAGTATACTATTTATTCTGTGATTAAACACAACTTTATGGCGGTGCGTAGGTTGTCGGTAGGTTGTTTGGCTTTGCGAAACCAAATGAAACTGAACTTAAAATAAATACTCAAGACAAAATATTCTTTCTTGTTCGTTAGTATGTTGCACTTTTTCGGTGCTGCCGCAGCAGAAGTTCCCAAAAATTATAGACGGTCATGTTAACTCCTCCTTCGCTTAAGGCCTTCGGAGGCCTTCCTCGGGCTTCCTGAGACTGTCGATTAGGATTTGTATATATCTATATATCTGGATATATAGATATATATTGCTACTGCCTTTGATGAAGCTTGAGTAAGGTATAACAACAAATTGATATTTATTTCTCCATTAAAGGTAAGGAGAAAGGTTCCGATGATTTTCTTCTCGGGAGTGTTGTGTGATTCTATTACGGTGGTGTCTTCATTGATTATGATGATACCATCTACAACAACTACCAGAGACTCAAGCTGGCTCAAGGGTGGGTAGTTATATTTTCGCTTGGTACGTATAATCCCAAAAGAATACCAAACTCGAATCTTGCGATGGAAAAGTGCTTGCCAAAAAGGATATTCATTGGAATATATGTGCGGCTTTGATTTTATAGATATCACAATGGTATTATAGAAGTATACCAAAGCTGTAAGATTAGCATCAACCTACTTTGGAGTTGCTTTAAAGTTACTGTAACAAATTCATTTATATTTATATCGTCGATTTACATATATCTGAAGAAACATGTGCCAGTAAGCAACATAGAAACATAGAAATTTTAATCTAGCTGAGTTTCTTGAGGAGATCGCTGCCAGCCTATGCAGTTTCCAGGAAAAATGGATAGGAAGATCTGCTGCATCATCAGAGATAATAATTTAAGCTTCCTTTGCTGTAGGCCTGAAAGCGAAGCATCCGGTCGAGGATGTTCGCTATTATCTGTATAACCATTTCCCACAATGGATGGACAAATCCTGAATTTGAAAATGCAAAAAAATCGGAACCGCAATGTATTTGCCCAAAATGCGATCTCCATTTGTGTTGCTCCAGCACAAAGAATTGTTTTTATAATTACCATCATAAAGATCTAATATTATTGTTTAATAATATTGTTGTATTTATATTAATAAATAAATTGAATGTTATATAAATAAATGTTTAGACAAAAAAGAAAGGACATCACAAGTTTGTTTTTTCCTCAAACAGTGAAGGCCGGTTCAAAACGGTCATTCGTTTTTTTTCACTAATGACAATATAATGACAAAAATTTTTATAAATCTTTCATATTTGTATATTTTTGCCCATAGGTAACTTGAAAAAAATGTCCGGTCTGTTTTTTCATTACTTTATCTCTGCCTGCTTGAGGGTTAAAGAAAAAAAAAACTTTGACGTGTAAATGTAATTTGTTTGCACTTCTTTACATTTAGGTCCATGTTACACCATGGAGATAGAGAATCCAAATCCAATTGTAGTAGCCTGGCATCAATTCCATTTTTATATGACAGAAAAAGTTTCACATCGTCCGCAAACTTCAGTAGTTCAGCAAACTTTCACTCATTCCCATTCTTAATAGCCGATGGGAGATTATTAATAAAAACCAGGAATAGCAGCTAACTCAAAAGGTCCCTTGAGGTACACTTGAAGAAACAGGAATCTCATTTGATGTTGAATTGTTAAACACCGCTATGCGATTACTGAGATATGACAGTATCCAATTTAGAAGAGGCTTAGGAAAGCCAAATAACTTCAGCTTTAAAAAAGGAGCTTATTAACTACATTGATTAACTACATCAAAACTATTACTGATGCCTGTGTAGATAACTCTGCTTTGATAGAAGATTTAAGGTTTGTGATGATTTTCGACACAAATCCAGTAAGTTTTTTGTAGTTGTTGTTCTCCTGCAACAACCATGTTTCATAGGAGAATGTGAAGCATGTATACTCCGTGATATTTGTTCAGCAATTATCTGCTCAAAAAATGCACTGCACTAATTTTATCAAGCAATTATTATGAGAAGCAATCATTACATAATTGAATACGTGTGCTATACAGGGTTAGGCGATTGAAGTGTTACCACTTCACACCGGTATATCTGCCAACAAGATATTGACAAATTCATGTCAAAATTCTATGTCAAATTCATACCAATGACAGATGTTTATATTGTTTACAAGCTACCACAAGCATTTGCTTTTAAGTTTAATAGAACAAAAGTTATTCGAAATGGAATTCAAACGCAATAGTGTGATTACGTTATGTTTCGTGAGCTCAAGCATCTCAAAGTGAATAAAATCTTTGTGTATCGCACCATAAATCGTTATAATGATAGAAGCAGCATTGCTAAACATTATGGTGGTGGACGAAAAAAAACATCACTTGAAATGCTTCGGAGCACCGTAGTGGTATTCAAATGGCAAAAGAACTGAAAATATCCCAGCGAAGCATCCGACGCATATTCCAAAATGAGCTCAAGGTAAAGGCTTACAAGTTCCAAAAGGCACATGATGTTACACCAAAGCTAAAAAAGGTAGACTCCAAAGAGTAAAGGAGTTGTTACGCTTGCACGCAAGTGCAAATTTGCAAACATTGTGTTCTCTAATCAGAAAAATTTCCCTATTGAGCACTTCATAAACTCTCAAAATGATCGTGTTTACTTAACTGAACGCAACGGATACGTTATTGCTTCAAAATGACCTGGACAACTTAGTAATGTGGTGTAATTTTAACTGTATGAAGCTGAATCTTTCCAAATGCAAGCGAATGATCTTCTATCGTGCGGCCCACATTAATGTCAACTATTCTATTGGAGGCCACTATTTGGATTCTCTTGAGCATATGGATGATCTTGGTATTACTATGGACCAAAAACTCAGATCTCATATACACATCAACCGTATAACTAATAAGGCTTATAGCATTTTGGGATTCATTAAATGGTGCGCTAAAGAATTTATGGAGCCACATGTATCGCGGATTCTATATACCTCTTTGGTTCGTCCTATATTGGAATACGCCTCACATGTCTGGTGTCCTAACTACAAGTGTTATATTTCTCAAATCGAGTCAGTAAAAAAGCAATTTCTACTCTTTTGCTTACACAATATCTACCGGAACAATTTGCAGAACTTACCATCTTATAATTACCGATTGGAACTTATTAATCTTCCGTCTTTAGCTCATCGGAGAATTATGCTGAATGCAATTTTTGTTCTTAAACTACTTTATGGTCATATTGACAATCCTTATCTTCTGTCTAATATCAATATTAACGTAGCTCGCTGTGTAACCAGAAGACCTCAGTTTCTACAACTGAGTTTCTGTCGATCAAACTATCTCCAACACGAACCACTTAGGAATGCTTGTGCCGACTTCAACTATGTTAATTGCAACACCACCTTCTCTGATTCAATTCATTTAACAAGAATCAAAATTCTTCAATTCCTAAAAAATCAACAGTAATATATTTACTTTTCTATTTATTTATCTTTTATTTATTATTTACCAAAAATGTTATGTAAACTATAACCAATCAACCACCAATGGACTTTGACAATAGGCTCGATGAA
The DNA here is from genome assembly GCA_949629155.1 of Myopa testacea. Lineage (NCBI taxonomy): Eukaryota > Metazoa > Arthropoda > Insecta > Diptera > Conopidae > Myopa > Myopa testacea. The sequence goes on along the minus strand of OX451346.1, from coordinate 20,679,131 downwards.
AACGATTGGACAGTTTTCATCGAGCCTATTGTCAAAGTCCATGCGACTTATTATCGGGAAAATGTTTTGGAAGCTGCTTTAAAGCCGTGGTCACACAAGCATTACGGTTGTACACCATGGACATTCCAACAAGACTCGGCATCGTCCCTTAAAGCTCGTGTGAACCAAGAATGGTAAAAAAGCATGTTCCACAGAGAGCAAGGTAAGGACT
>OX451346.1:20580938-20678720 GCA_949629155.1 Myopa testacea | reverse complement strand
ATTTGAAGCGGCCCAACAATTCCGAATTTATTTGTATGGATTGCTTTTTACAGTGTATATTGATTGTAATTCGGTTGATCTATCGCTTTAAAAAACGAGTTGCACCGTAGAGTACCTAGGTGGTGGATTAGCGACCGGTATAGAAAGTTTTGCAAATTTTAAACTTTTAACAAATTTTTTTCTAATTATTTTTTTTTTTACGAGTAATATTTGTCATTCACAAAACTATTTTGGTTTTGGCGACAGCAATATTAAAGTCCAAAAAAATGAGCTCCCAAGAACTCCATAAAAAAATTTTGTCCATTTGGACTAATAATCCAAATATTAGCTACAAAAAGTTGGAAGAGGTCCCCAGATTTTAAACTTTTAACAAATTTTTTTCTAATTATTAAGTAGGTTTGGAATTTTTTTTTTACGAGTAATATTTGTCATTCACAAAACTATTTTGGTTTTGGCGACAGCAATATTAAAGTCCAAAAAAATGAGCTCCCAAGAACTCCATAAAAAAATTTTGTCCATTTGGACTAATAATCCAAATATTAGCTACAAAAAGTTGGAAAAGGTCCCCAGAATGCATGCTTTTGGCATTCTGTTTTTTGCTGCGTTTTGGAACATTTTTCTAAATTTATTTATTTATTTATTTATTTATTTATTTAAGAAAGAAACTTAAACTAAGCATAAATGCTTTATAGTTCACTTACATATAAAGAAAATACAGAAAACACTTAAATATAGTATCGTTAAGATTGAGATAACAGAGTTAAGATCTTTTTCTTAACTATACAAATAGAATCTGAAAAGTTAATTACAGAATATACAAAATTAAAATCAGCGCAAGCATTCCGAAGAGGTTCATGCTGGAGATATGAAGATCTACTCAAACTTAGATGAAGAGGTTCGTATCTCCTCAACGTACGGCCAGGTACATTAAGATGAATGTTAGTCAACAAATATGGAGAGTCAGTAACTCCGTGTAGTATGTTCAGAATAAAAATCGCATTTAACATTCTTCGACGATCAACAAGTGGCGGTAGGTCAATCAGCTTTAGGCGAGACTCGTAGGGTGGCAAATTTACAGATTCGTTCCAGTGGAGATTGCGTAAACAAAAGAGCAGAAATTGTTTTTGGACAGATTCAATCTCAGCTATATAGCAGGCGTAGTTTGGGCTCCAGATAGGGGAGGCATATTCCAATATTGGCCTAACAAGTGATGTGTAAAGTAACTTAGTAATGTAGGGGTCACTGAACTCTTTAGCCCATCGCTTAATAAATCCCAAAGTGATGTGCGCTCTGCTGGATACGCGGTTAATATGATTATGAAATCTTAGTTTCCTATCAAGAACTACTCCTAGATCGTCAATAGATTCCACTGGATTCAACTTAGATCCGTCAATACTGTAATTGAAGAAACATGGCCGTTGGCAACGGGAAAAAGTAATTTGTTTGCACTTCGTTAGATTAAGGTCCATACAGTTTGTGTTGCACCATGTAATTAAGGAATCTAGATCCATTTGTAGGAGACTAGCATCTGCTACATTTTTATATGATATAAAAAGTTTCACATCATCCGCAAACATCAATACATCGGCATTTTTAATTACTGAAGGAAGGTCATTAATGAAAAGCAAAAATAGCATCGGTCCCAAGTGGCTCCCTTGAGGAACACCAGAAGGAACTGGAAACTCCATCGACACGGTATTGTTAAACACCACCATTTGTGTGCGGTTCCTGAGATATGACTGCATCCAATACAGAAGAGTATTAGGAAAACCATATAACTTTAACTTTAAAAGAAGGAGATTGTGATTCACCACATCAAACGCTTTACTGAAATCTGTGTAGATAACATCTGTTTGCAGAGAGAATTTAAAATTATTAATGATTTTCGATACGAATTCGAGTAAGTTTGTTGTAGTTGATCTTCCCTTGCAAAAACCATGTTGCGTAGGAGATATTAAAGCTAGTATACTTCTTGAGATTTGATCAGTTATTATCTTCTCAAACAGTTTAGGTAACGCACTAATTTTAGCAATTCCACGATAATTTCGTATATTGCGCATGTTTCCAGTTTTGTGCAGCGGAATGATATATGATGTTTTCCAAACACTTGGAAAATAGCCAGAGCGTAAGGAGTACTCAAACAATGCTGTAACAGGTACAGCAAGTTCCTTTGAACAGGATTTAAGAACGCATGCTGGTAATCCGTCAGGTCCCGAATTATAGCTGCATTTTATACCTTCTAATGCATCTCGTACTATCTGTAAGTTAATTATAGGTTGACTTATAAAACCCGAGGAAATAGTGAATGGGTAGTTAATTGAACTACTGAAGTTTTTTGATGAGTAAGTAGATTTGAAGAAATCCGTAAACATATTGCAAATAGTACCAAGATCACCTGATTCATATTGATCCCACTTCATGACTGGAGGGTACATAGAAACTTTTCTTTTCGTGTTTACAAAATTCCAAAATGACTTAGGGTCAGAACGCAAATTTAATTTAACTTTAATCAAATAATTGTTATACGCTTCTTTACATATTCTTTGGTATTTACATCTCGTGGTTGCATAAATAGCATAGCTCGCTGAAGAGCGCCTCAAACAATATGATTTGTAATGCTTTGATTTCAAGCGTCTTAGTTCGCGCACGGCGGGAGTAAACCAAGTAGGTCCAATAGAGCATCCTGAACTTTGCGGGACTAAAGATTCAAAGCAACTTTGGAGAGTATAATTGAACGAACAAACAGCAGCATCCAAAGATTCAGATGTAGAATTTTCGGCTAGTTCAAGAATAAAATTCCAGTTGATGCATTGAAAATACGTTCTCATAGCCTCAAAGTTTGCTCTGCGAAAGCAGAATTTCCTCCTCTTCGTAGGACTGCGTCCATTATATCTTGGGGACCGATCAGTGTGTTGTAGTATTTTTAATTCTAATGTCGGGTGATGAATATCTTCAGGAAATACTAAAGGCTGAGTCCTCGATAGCTCAAATATGTCCAAGTCATCAGCAAAAACGAGGTCTAACCAACGACCATTAAGGTTTGGTATAGAATTAATCTGGTACAAACCTCTAGATGATATGTCATTAAGAAGACAAATATAGTTTTCCAGATATGATGACGGTAAGAGAACTGATGAGTCCTCACATTTTTCCCAAGTAACATGAGGCATGTTGAAATCACCAAGAACAATGAGGTGGTCAGTGGGTCCGAGGTTATCAGCCACTTTACTTATACAGTTCACATGTTTACGGTATACATCAAAGGAGGAATTAGGTAGGATATAGGAACAAGTGATAAAGATACTCAAGCAACCGATTTTGGCGTGAACACAGCAAAATTCAATATCTTCGTCGCATACTTCCTCACGAGAAAAATAAGTAGACTTTACAGCTATCAAAACGCCTCCACCTCTGGTAATAGTTGTGAGAGATAAGTTACGGTCTCTACGATAAACAGTATAAGCATTTGATAATATCTCTAAGTTTAATACATCTTGTTTAAGCCATGTTTCAGTGAGAGCAATGATATTAAACTCTAAAACAATACTCTTTAGTACAAGATCTCTTAATTTTGTGTTGAGGCCTCTTACATTCTGATATAAGATAGATGGAGCAAAATTTAGATGTTTTACATTTAGTTTTTTGCAGCTGTACCGCGTTGTGGCTGGCCACTATTGTTTACGCGCGTATTCCTACGATTAAACTCGTATTCATGCACAATAGCATTTGCTGGCCAGAAGGATGGGTCAGCAGCACGACCCATGAGATGTAGAGGTAGGCGTAAGTTGAAAGAGGAGTAAGATCTTTGAGATCTAAATTTGAATTTAGTAACAGTAATACTCGTATCCTGCATACCTAGCTGAGAATATATATGATCGCGAATGTCATCAACACTCGTATCTGGTGCAAAACGAGAAATAAATAAAGTTTTATTAGGTTGAACTACCGTCAGTTTCCTTCCAGCGTGAACGGCCTGAACAGGAGCAATAGATGAATTGGTATGCTTCGGTTTAGTTCCTATATTTTTAATCGGCTCAACAACCACACTAGGTGTTAAATTAGAAGTTGTAGCGCCAGAAGGCATAATAGTTTTTGTAGTTGGATCAATAGTATGCAGTTCTTCAGCAATCATGTTGTTGACCGCGGGTAATGCAGGACTTAGAAGATTAATCAGCTGAGGTGCATCTGGCAAAACTATAGATAACGGAGTCGGAAGTTTATCAGCAGCATCAGGGATATGTTTATCGACCGAGCACGCACGAGAGTTTGATTGAAGCGCCTGCGAACGCGTACGTATCCGAATGGGCGAACTTTCATCAACTAACTTAAAATTATTAAAAAGCTGCTCATATTTATCGAGTTTTGACTGAATCGAAGTGAAGTCTTTTGCAATATCACGAAGGTTCGACCGTACTTGGCGTAGTATAATTATAATATCGACTTCCTTTGATCGGCACTGTGGACAGGACCACCGTAGACCTCCATCAACACCAATTAAGTCAGCGATCTTGCCTGTTAGCCCGGCACACTTTATATGAAATTCCGCATCGCACAGCCAGCAAAATACTATACGTTCGGAATCACCCCGAACTTTACAGGTTTTCGAGTGACAGGCCATTAGTTAAAAAATAGAAATTTAGAAAAATATTTCACTAAACACCCAGTAATTAATTTAAGTAGAACTTGAAACTTGAATCAGCTGCAAGCCTATGAGTTTATATGTAAGTAAATATATATATGTATATAAGCTCGAACAAAACAAAATCCGAGTGAGTAGGCTGCCGCGCTCTTATAATGTACTCTCACTTCTCACCAAAAATTGTCTAATAAAAGAGATAGTCAAAACCGGTTTAAACAACAATGTTTAGCAAGCAATGAACTACGAGTATATTTATATGTATATGCAAATTATTGTGATTCGATTTAAAGTTATTCTTTGTGACTCAAACAGAAAAAGTTTAGTTATTTATTTGTTATATTTCCTTTTTAATCACTTGATTGATGTTATACACTTGTTTAAGCAAAATATAATTAGATTTCACAACAATTTGTCGTAACCAATAATACAAAAAATTTTTGGCGGCGCGAAAACACTTCCTATCACGGCAACGAGTGATTTGCAGTAATGCACGGAAATTGTACGAAAGGAAACTGGCAAAAACAAAAACTTTTGCGTAGTTATGGACGATGAAACATACATAGACTTTGCTGGTCACCATTTTTACTCAATGCAGCCTGGAGAAGACATTCCTGAATCAGAGGAAACCATTCGTGTGGAAAAAATCTTTAATTTGTCAAGCCATTTCCCAATGCGGAAAAATATCGAAACCGGTAATTCACTGTGGGCACAATCAACACGCAAATGTATGTCAAAGAGTACGACATTTACCACATATTGAGTCTGTTATTAATGAAACAGTTCGGCAACATGATTTACACCAAATTCAGTTATGTTTCGGATCAGAAAACGACTTCCGGCCGAAGAAATAATGCTTAAAGATTCACCTGAAACTCCATTGGATATCGGTTTTCATATTGAGTCGGAGGCTAATGAAAAACTGAAGGAGAAAATAAAAATAATATGAGATTTTTAATACTAAAAGATCGGAGCGGTAGATTGTGGAAATGGAATTAAAATGATTCCGTATGCTAGACTCGTATTTTTCCCCATTGCCAATTAGTTTACAAATTGCAAAGAAAAATTAAAAAAATTATGGTCTAATTTTTTGTATAGAATACCATGGCTCACGGTGTCAAATGCTTTGGAGAAATCAAATAGTGTAAGGATTGAAATAAATGATTTGTCCATTGCTATTCTCAAGTTTTCTATGACTAAATTTAAGGCTGTGACGCAATTCCTTCTTGCTCGAAAACCTGACTGATGGTTGCAAAGTAGATTATTGCTGGATATACATATAATCGGATATTTGTTTGGAGATTGACTTTTCAAAGACTTTGGCGAAGAAGGGTACCATGGCAATCGGTCTGAAATCTCGTTGAGTAGAATTTCCCTTTTTCAGTATAGGTAAAATTTATGTGAGTTTCCAAGCGAAGGGAATGTAGAAGTAGTATGATCGAACTAGTTTGGACGTGAGAGAGAAATTTAGCGTTGATTTCATCGCAATCCATATCGCTCGGTATTTCGGCGGGATTTTTCCCGATTTCAATATTTTTTATGGTATTCCAAAGGGATTTAGAGTAATAAACAGAGTCAAATTTGGTGTTCAAATAACTAGCCTTTATGGACCTAATTTTGAAGACAACTTGATTTCGAATGAAGTGATTTCGAAGCATGCGAATCTCATGTGACAGTATAAATTGTACCTTTAATTTATATGTATAAATACATGTACCTTGTATAAATACATCAAGTTCCGATTCAAGAACTCTACTTGGTCATTGGCCATAGACCATAAATACATTGCCAAGTTATCGCATGTGTGTTCTGTTGCAGTGAAGAGAAAGCAATGTCCTTGAAATTTCTATATCGGAATTTATAATTGGCTGTTATCAGACTGAAAGAGTAACTGAAGAATAAGAAATCATACAATGAGAAGCCTGGGGCGTCTAGTTGATGATAAAGAAGCACATTTTGCGCTTTGCTTACGAAGATAAGATCTATCAGGCTGCAAGACTGTTTGGAGGATTGAGATGGCATAGTTTTGTTGATTAGAATCAGGTTTAGTGGGGACATCGAATTAATGAATTGACTTGATTCTCTACGATTTAGGACATTGCAGTTTATGTCCCCCTTATTTCAGGGTAACTGCAAGAAGTAACTCCTCTGCCACTGATAGAAATGGGTTAAGGCAAATTGATTTGTTGGGTCTGTAAATAGTACTGAGCAGGATTTTATGGCCTTGTGAAAATACTTCGAGAAAAAGGAACTCAAAGGGACAATCTACATCTGAAATGACTTTGACTTTAGAGTTTAAATTCCTACGAACAAATAGCATGTCTCCACCGAAGATTAACTGCTACTACTTTTTCAAAAATCTACTCAGATAATCAGGTCGTCTCCACCAAGTTAAACAGAACGAGCTGTCATTTGTTTGTTTACATTAGTGTTCTCAAGCAAACAAATATTTACGTTGTCTTTTTAAATAATTTATTTGAAATGTGAATGAGGTCGATAATATTTTAGTACGATTAGCAGCGGAGTCCATGCTTTCCTTCTTTTTCTTCCCTCTTTTGTTGTTTCCATTTGGCTATTGAAGGTAAATGAAAGAGAATTTAAAAAAATTTAAATTAATAAAGATAAACACAAGTTACTGCTTGTTGATGTTTATTTATTTTATTTTGACATTTGTTCCATTTTAATCTGCCATTTGTTTCTTTCCACAATATACCCATGGTTGTATTCGAAATATTCTCGAACATCTGGTTGATTATTTAATAATCCAGTCTTTGAGTAGATTATAATTTGTATGAATAATCAACTTAAAATAGAGGTAGATTTCAGATAAAATGTAGAAAATGTCATAAATCTAGTGGATTTTCTCCGGTGGACACAGGGTAAAAGATGGACACACACCACCACCCAGACGTTAGTAAACGCATGTCAAAACTCCTCCAATTTCCGAGATAGGCTCTGGGAATTTACATAGATTTCGTAACATCGATTTTAAGTCGCTACGGAACGCCGGACGCCTATCACCTTACCCGCTATTAAGGATGGTGGAAACGGGGGTGGGAGGGAGGAGTAGATGGTAGTTCCCTCCCCTTCTATACCCACCCTACCTTGGTTGGTTCCGTTGAGAGTTGTAGCACCAACCCCTATTTTATTTAGTGACATGGCGGAGCGAAACCGCTTTAAATAGTTAGTTTTTGCTTTTTAAAAAGAAATGTTCTCCATTGTTTGTTTTTGTTTTAAGTGTTTGTTTTTATTCTTAATTTTTGCTTTATTGTTACCTTAGCAAAATACTTCTTTACCCTTCATTCCTATTTTATCTTGTATTGTTTTCTTATTACATACAAAAGAAAAAGCACCAGAATTATTACAAAAATTTCAAAATCTTCTATCTAATGTTCATTTATACGCTTAATTGTATTTGTATGTATTAATGAAAAAATGTATGAAAAATGTATGTATTAATGAAAAAAAAAATATTAATAATCAAATAATACAACAACAACAATACTTTTACATCACTTTATTAATTTTTATGTACATAACACCAAATATAAAGCCATATGGCTTAGTTTAAGCACTAATAAATAAATAAATTAAATTCTATTCGGATTTCCTTTTTTTTTGTGGTTTGTTGTAATAAGATTTTCAAATGCTTAAGGAAATATGTATGTTGGTAAGTATATTCAGTGTCATTTGTAAATTGTATATCTTCAATTTACATCGTTTTGTTTAAATTTCATTGTTCCTTCTAACTTATCTTAATCTTAAAATCCTTATTTGATTCGTTAACAATTTCAATTGTATCTTAGTAAAAAAAATAGTTTGTGGTTCTTATGAACTCCAGGTCTATTAGCATGATATGTTTTTTAATATATATAAACATATTTAAATTTCTTTTATTTTCGCTTCGTTTGTTTTCTTTTTTTTTTTTTTTTTTTGTAATCTAGTCTGTTAAATTCTTATTGTTTGTTAAATTTCTTTTATTTTCGCTTCGTTTATTTTCTTTTTTTTTTTTTTTTTTAATCTAGTCTGTTAAATTCTTATTGTTTGCTTGTTTATTTATTTGTAGTACCTAAGTACAAAAGAAAAAAAAAATTAAGCTGCTTGCGTTTTTTGTTTAATGTTACAATATTAAGCAATAAGATTAGAACTTAAAAACTAGGATTATAAGTATGTATGTTGATCGACTTAAGTCAGCGGTCGGGGAACCGGGGTAAATTACAGCAAATGGGGTAAACTGAAATTTTTGGGGGTAAAAATGAAACTTTGGGGGTAAAAATGAAACTTTTTTTGCTCTTCGCCATGGGTAATATCAACTTTTTGGGGTAATGATTAAAAAAGTTCCCCGACCGCTGACTTAAGTGTTGTGATTCAAATCAACAGTTGATTCATATTATTAAATGTTAAATTATATAGTGTAACTAATTATATTAATAAAAAAAATAATAAAAACTAATAAATAAAAAATTAATTGATAATATTAAGTGTTGAATTTTTAGTTATTTTGAGTGTGTATCACATAGCAAGACAATATATGTAAGTGTGTTTGTGTATATAGTTAAAAACAGTACAATTTTTCAGTTTATGTTTTCTATTCCTTAGAAGATTTAACAGATCAAAAGTTAGCATGTTAATTTTGTATTCATGTTGGTTTTGTTTGTTTGTTGTTGCTTTGTTCTGTTGATGTTGTTCTGACTATAGAATATTCAGATAAAGTTCTTTTAAAATACATTAGTATAATATTAGGCTTTCTTTTACCACAACACAGGTAACAGGACTCTAGGTAGAAGACCGAAATTTACCGGTTTGCGGGAAAAGGAAGTAATAACAGAAAATCTTTAATTTGCTTAACCCATAATAAAACCCATAATTAGTGAAGTAGAATCCATCCCTTTTTTATAAAAATTCGCACTATAAAAGCAATGCGGCTTTTGGGTCAATTGTTCTCAGTGTCTATAAATGTGAAGTTATACAGAAAAAGAATAAAAAATTGTTGAAATGGTAAGAAATAAAGAAAACTTTGGACAGGAACGCTTTGCTTTGATAATCTTATATAAGGAAGGATATACAGGGCGTGGCATTGCAGACAAGATGAAAATACTAAAGTCCACAGTACCTGACACCATTAAATGCTTCAGAGAGACCTCCAGAGTCACTCGGTCAAGAAGCGGGAGGCCCAAATTAACTTCAATACAGGTGGATCTTACAATAAAAATGATAAGTAAAAGGCATCGACGGTTTATAGCTCCAAAAAGTTGGGCAGAGTTAGACAGATCGCATTCAAAAAAGATATCGGTTACAACGACGAAACGACGACTAGCTGCCGCAACCCTTCACGGTAGAATAGCGGTGCGAAAACCGTTGCTACGACCACAAAATAAAATCAAACGGCTAGATTGGGGACAGGAGCACCAAGGTGGGACAAAAAATCAGTGGTCGAAAGTCTTGTGGACAGATGAATCCAAATTTGAAATATTTGGACAAAAGAGTACAATCTTCGTTTAACGGTCAGCTGCAGAAAAGATGAATCCTAGCTGTGTGGTCCTAACAGTGAAACATGTCGGTGATGATCCTGACCTTAACCCCTTCCTTGAGATCACCTGGATCATCTTAGAGCTTCTTTGGGATCACCTGGAAAGGGTGGTCCGAAAAACATGTCCCACATTGAAAGAAAATCCTTGGAAAATATTCTGCAAGAGAAAATATTCTGCTAGAGGCCTGGAGATCCATACCACTTCAAACAATACAGAAACTAATGGACAGGATGCCAAAATAATCGTCAAAAGTAGTAAAAGTGAAAGTGCATTTTTTGACGAAAAAGATTTTTGAAAAGAAATGTATTACTTCTTAAATTATATTGTTAAGTTAAGTTAGTATGCTAAAGTTTTTAAGTAAATATATTGTTAACAAAACGAAACAAATAATATTTTAATTTGTAAAATGAAAATAAGTGGAGATTTATACCTGTTGTTTTGAAAAAATCGCTTGTCCGGAAACTTATGGACGGTAGTGTATGTCATATAGGATTTCAAATAGATAGTGATATCAAATATACACATAATGATATTATAGTATATACAACGATACAATAAATAAACTACAAACCACCACGTTCGGTTACTACGGAATTACTACGATTTTTGTTGAACTCATTTAATTTCACGTTTGTTGTTGTAGCCAAAGAGTATTAATAGATAAAGAGATTTCACGAGACCAATGATGCTATCAACATTTAGTTTGAATGAGTCGAGTTAAGCTCAGGTCGAAAAACTGGTCGATATCGCGGTCGACCACTTTGACTGCGAACTGAAGACTCCTGCGCTCGTAGCAAAGCAAAAATGAATGATCTATAAGGAGTGAGTGGTTGTAACGAACTGAAATCTATCGCTGGGATGAAGCTCGTCGGTTATCCAAGGTTCGTTCAGAAAATTTTATTGATTGAGGACCCTTTGTATATTGTTTGGTCTTATCTTTATTGAATCAGCGTTTATTATGTGTAGGTACAAGGTAGTTCTCTGGGGTATTCTTTGATCACGAGATGCGAAACTTGCTGACGAGATTAAATTCGCGATTCACTTTGCCGTATTTAGAACTGCCTTGTTTTGGAAACTGTGAGTTTCAACAAAGCGTTACGAAGCGCGGTCCGAGATTATCGCTAGTTTCCCTGTGTTATGGCGTGATGGTCCGTGTCCTATGTCAACTTAGCGAAGCGTATTTGCCTTACACCAGAGAAGTGAAACCTTAAAAGTGTTCACCACCGGGAAAGTTAGACCTTATCACCGGTAGGTAAACTGCTCTTACAAGCAGTTTCTTACAAGAGCGCCACCTAAGAGAAACGTTCACCACCGAGAAAGTTGAACCTTATCATCGGTGGGTAAACTGATGTTGAAAGAGCGAACGAAGCTATAAGTCACTTACCAAACACAAGGGAATTGCTAGCGCTGCTTATCTTCGGCTACTGTGCACTTACACGTTCAATGGCGACCGACTGACTAACTCTCCGATCGTATACGACTGCTCTTTTATAGGCATTGGAGTGACTGGAAGTTCTCGTGTTCCAGTTCATAAGTCTACGTGTGAACTATAGTCATCTCACTCACTCTCATATTACTAGCTATGAGAGTAGTTTTCCAATGCGATATGTTTGTAAATCTTTCTAGATTATTCTACGCTCTCTCGCTCTTGCTGTGATCAAATAGTACCCTTACACTGATAAAATTCTTATGTTTTACTTTACATATCATAAGTGTTCATGTATGTATGTATTTAATTAATATGATAGAGAAATTCAATACAGTACAGTATGCATTACAAAGTTGCAATCATAACTTATCATTAACAATAATGAAGTAGTAAATATGTATATAAGTCTATGAAAAAAGTAGTAAATCTGTATATAAGTATATAAAAAAGTAGTAAATATGTATATACATAAGTATATAAGAAAGTAGTAATAATATGAATTACAAAGTTGTATTTATAACATAAACCTAACAATAATAAAGTAGTAAATAAGTAATAAGAAAAATGTAGTGAATGTGGATGAATTTATAAAGTAGTATAAATATATATATGTTTGTATACAAGTAATAATAATAATAATGTAGGTCAAATTTGATGATCAAATTTGATCCTCACATTCCCCTCTTACTTCCCGGGGCGATGAGAAACAAATACCTTTCCGCATTTGTTGACATCGATTCTCCACCTAAGTCCTTGACAGAACCGCATTCGGGCACCGCATCTGCGATCTTGGAGTCGTCGGTCTATTTCGGCTTTTAGTTCATCGGGCCAGAACTCTGGTGGAACCAGTTTGCTTTTGGCCTCTGGCACTTTTGTATATGGATCATGGTAGAAATCACCAACGGTATCCAGGCTGCTTGTTGGTAGTAACGGAGAATCTTCAGTTGGTTTATTCATCACTGCAATGTTGGGTTGTTCTTCATCGTGGACGTCGCAAGTAGGTGGTGAGAGTTGTGGCCAACATTGTTCATCAGTCTCGTCGTTAAAGCATGCCAAGCTGGAAGACATTAAGGCATCATGGTGGAACTACCGAGAACATATAATCTCCTCGATTATGTTATTGATAGCATGTGGTACTGCTGGAATGGATGATGTATGGTTCCAAAGATCGTCGTCGATGTATTCATGATAGGTCGTGGGTGTCTCGAAACTACGTGGATCGGTGTTCTGAGGCTGATTATTTGGTCGTTCGGGAACGGCACGAATAAAAGAGGTATGGTTGAAAGAGGTATGGTTTCTTTCTATTGTAGGGGGGTGAAGTGTGGGCAATGTGTGTTCCTTCTCAACACCGACCATGCGTCGAATTAGCTCTGCTACCATCACTCGCTTTCCCTTTGCCTCCGAAGGTTTGAACCATTCTCTTAAGTTAACTCGATGATCTCGTTGTGGATCGCGTAGGAATTTATCAGAAACAAGACAAGTGGAGCAAACAAGAAAGCTCCACAGTCATCGAAATTGTCCTGCTGCGGTACTTCCACCTGTTGTGGTATGCTAAGGGTGGTCCTCTAATCTCCCGTTTCGACTTCAATTAAAGATTTTCTTCTGGACGGATTCTTTATGTTTCATTCGTATTTTATTTTAATGTATAACACTGTTGGTTACTTTTAAATCGAATACTACTGTTAAAAGTATTTTACTCGGACACTTACGTTATATTTACAAGTTGTTTAAGACTACTTAAACGCGACTTAACTACGACTTCTTCGACGAGAGATTTTAACAAGACTCCCGATCGAATCTTTTCTATTTTCCACCTTGGCTCGGTTGACACACCCGTCGACCGAACCAAAGTGGGTCAGTATGCCGTGTTTCGCAATTTCCATTATTTCGCAATATTAAAATTGTAAAATTCGCAGAATCAATACGCGGAAGAAAATCGTTCTCAATTTAATTCTTCCGCGTGTGGATTCTGATCGTTGGGTCTTTCAAGCCAAGCGTTTTTATGGTTTGGAAGCTCGCTACTGAAAGCTAGCTTCCACAATCCATTCAAATACAAAACGCTGTGGTTTTTATGGTTTGGAAGCTAGCTATTGAACGCTAGCTTCCACAATCCATTCCATACGACGTGTTCTGGTTGCTACCTTGGCTTTTGAATTTTCTTTAAACGAAGCTTGACTAAAGCTTTTGGCTTACCACGCAAAGTGCTGTGGTTGCATTAATAACGTGAACTTGGCCTTGACTCACTCGCGGAGTAGTATTAAACGATAATACTGGCCTTGAAAGTTCTTAACTCCCGGATCTGGAAATTGCGATCGCGACATACAACATCCCTCCACCCTGGGGGAAGAAAAATTTAGTATCGTACGAACGATATTAAATTTTTCTTGTACATTTATTGTTTGTTGACTTGTGGGTGGTCGTGTGTTTATTATGGTTTTAGTGTTCTTTCAATACTACTTAATAGTACTTAATCTAATGCGAGTGTGTGGACAATAATATGTTATTGGTGTTTATATATAATGTATATGTATACAAATGTTTAATATGGTATATGTAGTGTGTAATTGAAATACTATGTTGTTGTTGACGTTGATATCAATCTTGAAGTTGATGTTGTCCTGACCTTGATGCTGATGGTGCTGTTGATGACGAATTCGATGTTGATGTACACCCCGTTGTTTCGATGTCTTCTTCTCGATGTATTGTGGGAATGTTGCTGCTGGGTAGCTGACGCGTTGTGTGTTATACTTGATGGTCAGATGTAGTTGTTTGGTGTCGGTAGAATCGTTGTCTCGCAATTGGGACCAATTGTCTTTCGCTTCACGGTAGCTGATGGTTGAGATGCTCCCAAGATCATTAATTGTAACATTTTGCTGAACATCTTCAACATTTTTCTTGTCGACAGTGGTGATGCGTTTTAAATCGTTCTCTTGAGATAATGTTGTAAAGTGTGATTTGTGCCACGGAGTAGGGTACCATAACTTTAACTGGTGAACTGTGAATGACTGGCGTAACTTTAACTGTGACTGCATTAGGAGTTGTGTACTAGCTGCTTCATCGTCACGACGTTGTGATGCTATCCCCTTACGCTTAACGTAACTTTTGCTTGAAGTTAAGCTGCTAGGCTGCCATCATGATGATTTCGCTTTTGCGCAGACACTGGAAATTAGCTGCTGCAGATGGGTTAAGCCCCTAGTTTGTCGCGTGTTTTATGCGGTGGCTTTGGTCTCCGCGTGACCTACTGTGTATTCGTCACCACTATCACTCGATAATCTTGTTGCTCAACTGTTGCTGATGTCGAATCTCTTTGAAGGTAGTTTCGTGTTTTTGTCGAACGTTGTTGCATTGATGCGATTGATTGTTGCAACAATTCCATCTTTGGTTGCTATGGTTGTTGTCACTGCGCTGATCTGCTGTTCCAGCTACCCTTCCCCCTTCGAGATGGCTGGGCGCTAAGTTTTCGCCCTGTTGTCAAAATGCTGCTGTGTGTTGTTGCACTTTTGCTGTTATGATGGGTGTACATCGGCACTCAGGTCAGCTTCTCTGCATGCTGGATTCTTCTTGTATATTGTACATTACATTAAATTTTTACATATTGTTGATGTTTATTTCTGTTTTTACAATACTTTATTTATATTTCGTTGAATATAATGTGTTTCTTATAAATTTAGAATGTGTTGAATTTCAATTAAGATTTAATTAATGTATGTTAACAACGTTATTTTTCATGCAATTCTTATATTTATGTAATTTCTTTCTTATTTTAATGTACGAACTTATTCTTCTTTTTAATCAATACCTAATTTTGTTATTTTGTAAAAGTTAAGAGCAATTCTTTTTCCTTTTCCTTAATAATTATATATTCTTTCCTATTTCTTTTAATTTTCTTAATTTTATATTGAATGCACATTAAAATTTTATTAATTTTAAATTTTTCTATATGTATATCTGTACATTTGTAAATGTACTTTAATTATTGTATATATGTTTATGTGTATAACAACGGTTACATTATGTCTTTGTTTTACTATTATTTTATTATTAGTTTCTTAATTCTTTCGCCTATTTTGAAGTTGTTCACCTTTTGTGTTTTTGTTTTCTTCATTTGGCTTGTGTTAAAAAAAAATTTTTTCATTTACTGTTGTTTTTCATTTTTCATTAAATGTTTTTAACTGACACTGCGTTCTGCTCGTGTTCAGTTGCGCTACTTTTGCATCTACTTTGTTGCAGTGCTTTCGTTAATCGCTCAATTAAATGGAATTTTAATTAACTACATTTTGTACGACCGTATATGTAAATTTTATATTTTTTTCTTTTTTTTTTTTTTTTTTTTTAAATTTTATTCTGTATAATTAGAAGAATATTTATAAGAATTAAGGCACTAATTTTTTTGGTCTTAGGTTTATATAACTTTTCCTTCTATGTCTGCATCGAGGTGCAGATATGGTGTTCAAATTTCTGTTATGCATAAACAACGTCTTTATGCATAGATTTCATGTGCATTTATTTCTAAAATAATTGCAAATGCAATAGATGGGGCTGTGTATTTAACGGAACAGCTATTTTTCGTATACCGTATATTATTAATATCCCGTAAATATTAATTATTACTTGACGTAAATCTTATATTTCTACATTTAAATAACCAATTGTTTGACTATTGAAACGTGGTTTTGATTTTCTTTTATTGAATTTTTCATTATGAATTTTGTTGACTTTCATTCGCTATTCAAACGTAAGCATGAAATCAATTTTTAGTAAATTAGTTTTAGTAAACTTAAAAATGTTAATTTCTTACTATCCTATAATAAATCCTATCAATTCTATTCTATATTAATTTATTCTATCCCAATAAGTTGCTTCTTATGGTTAAATTAACTTAATTTAATTTTCTGATTATTCCTATAAAATTTTTATTGTTTAAATGCTACATAATTATCTAGTTAATCCTATTTTCCTATTTAATTGCTATTATATAACTTAAGTAAGTTATTGTGGAATGGCTTTTCCCTTCCCTTAATATTTAAAACTGTCGTAATTGGACTTTTAATTCCTACTACCTTATATGGCCCTATCCATATGGGAGAAAACTTATTTTTTCTCGTTTGATTCTTAATCAATACACTATCTCCTACCTTAAATTCTACTAAATTTAACTTATTATCGTACTGATTTTTGGCTATTTGTTTAGCCATGTTCTGATTTTTCCTCACTATTTCGTGAGCTCTTTGTATTTGGAATTTTAATACTTTGTTTGGGTCTTCGGCATTATATACCGGACTACACTTCCTTTTTAAGTTAGTCGGCATTTCCGTGTCGAATCCAAACAAAGTACGGAATGGTGTTTGCTTGGTCGTAATGTGGGGTGTGTGGTTATGAACATGCATGGCTGCAGTTAACCATTGATCCCAATTCGACCCATCTTCTTTCGCAAAGCTTCGCAAATATTCTGCTAAAGGCCTGTGGCTTCTCTCTAATGAGCCATTAGCTTGTGGATGGTAAGATGTTATGTGCAATTTTTTAATGCCTAACAATTTACAAGTATCTGAGAACAATTTCGAAATGAAATTAGTTCCGTTATCTGTAATTAAAATCCGCGGAATTCCGTAACGCGTGATTACTTCATCGTAGAAAGCTCTGGCGACAGTACTTGCTTTCGCGTCTGGGATTGCTGTACATGCCATAAATTTTGAAAAATCATCTTGGAATGTTAAAATATATTTGTTACCGGATACAGTTTCTGGTAGAATACCTACTATGTCCATGTAGACTTTATCAAATGGCCGCATTGGTGTATCTGTTAGCACCATGGGCATTTTTGTTAATTTCGAACTTTTATTCGCTTGACATTTAGGACAATTTTTTACGTAATTTTTTATCTGCCTTTGCATCCCTGGCCACCTATATTGTTGCCTGATTCTTAGGTACGTTTTCACTACTCCCTGGTGACCTCCTAATGGTGAATTATGGAAATCTTTGATCACTGTCTCTATTTGTTGTGGATCTCCTAGTAAAATTGTGTTTTCGTTCTGTCTTATTCCTGGAGTGTCAGGTTCTACAGGTGTCGGAATTGTTCTTGAATTTTTGCTATTTCCTTGGTTCTTCATTTCTATTTCTTTGGTTCTAGAGCGGGTCTGAACTGCTGTTACTACATTACGGTTTTGAGGAATTCTACTCAATGCGTCTGCGTTCAAATTTTTCTTGCCTGGCTTATATATGATTTCGAAATCATACTCTGACAACTTGTGTCTGAATCTTGCCAGTCTAGAAGTTTGATCCTTTAAATTGGCTATTCCCTTTAATGGCTGGTGATCAGTAAAAATTTTAAAATGTCTCCCTAAGAGATATGCTCTGAAATTTTTCGTAGCCCAGACTATTGCTAAAAATTCCTTTTCTATTGTGGAATATCTTTGTTCTGTGTCGCTTAGCGCTCGGCTAGCGAAAGCTATTGGCCTATCCTCGCCTACGTTTCCTTGAGAAAGGACCGCGCCTAACGCTTCATTACTTGCGTCGGTAGTTAAAAGAAATTCTTTTGAAAAATCTGGGTATGCTAACACTGGTGGTGACATAACCGATTCTTTTAATTCTTCAAACGCTTTTTGGCAGCTTTCTGTCCAGACGAACTTAGCTTCTTTTCTTAACAATTTGTTAATGGGAAGTGCTATTTTTGCGGTTCCCGGTATAAATTTTCTATAATAATTAACAAGGCCTAGGAAGGCTTGTACTTCCTTTTTATTTTTAGGAGGCGGAATGTTTTTAACGCACTCCACCTTGCTAGGGTCTGGAAGTGCTCCATGTTCTGAACACTTGTGCCCTAAATATACGACTTCTCGTCGTAGGAATTGGCACTTGCTAATGTTTAATTTTAAGTTATTTTCTCTAATTACCTCGAAAACCTTAGTTAACCTTTCTTCATGCTGTCCCAGGTTTGTTGCATATACAACTATGTCGTCTAAATAGACAAAACAATCTATACCCTGAAGTCCTGTCAGAATATGATTCATAAGACGTTGAAAGGTTGCTGGGGCGCCGGTTAACCCGAAAGGCATTCGGTTGAACTCGAAATGTCCTAAAGCCGAACTAAATGCGGTCTATTCCTTGTCTGTATTATCGATTAGGACTTGGTGGTACCCACTTGCCAAGTCTAACGTCGAAAAATATCTACTACTGCCTAACTGATCCAATATCTCATCTATCCTGGGCAGTGGAAAAACTTGTTTAATTGTCGCTTCGTTTACTTTTCTGTAATCTATTACTAAGCGCCATTTCTTTTCTCCATCTTTTCCACTCTTCTTTGGAACTAGAAGTAGTGGTGAGTTCCATGGAGAGACACTTGGGGATATTAAATCCTCTTCTAGTAATTTATGAATTTGTTTATTCATTTCTTCCCTATGTGTTTGAGGAATTCGATACTGTTTTTGGTTAATTGGTGGCTGATCCACCTTTATTGGAATCTTATGTGTTATTACTGGGGTGTACGTCAATGGGTCACCCTCTAAAAGAAAAATATCATTATATTTCGCACATAGTTTCGTTATGGATTCTCTTTCCTCTCTGTTTAAGTAAGGATCCAATTCTAAATCTTTCATTAAAATGTTAATGCGTTGAGCTATGTCTGCATTACTTATACTGTTGATGGTAGTCCATTGATTACACGAAACATCACTTAGCTTGTATTTGTGGAAATCACTAAATTTCGGTACAAAGTTGTCACTAAGAATGAAATCTTTTGCCGTTGAATTTAGGATTGGTACCTTGACCTCTTTGTTTTCCACATTTGCTAGTGTTTCTCCCAGGTACACTCCTGGTGCAATCTCTTGTTTATGAACTACCACAGTCATAACTTTAGTTTTAATTTTTAATGGCGTTATTCTAACCGTTCTTGCTTCAATGGTTATGTTATTTTGCTTTCTTTGTTCTTTTATATTTTGGATGCCTTTCAGTGGCAATTTAACTATAAATTCTTTATTTTCATTAAATAGGGTTAACTTTTTATTGAGCGTGTTTATAATGGATCTGTTCCACATGTTGTCTCTACCCAGTATGCCGTCCGCCGGTACCCCTTGTTTAAGTGACACTACGTGTAGCGTTAAACGTAAGGGCTGTACCTCATCATGGCATATGCTGGTGGACCCTATTGTGGTTATACAGCCTCCAAATGCTCCACTTAATTCCTTTTTAACCTTTTTATTTATAATGGCATTTTCTTTTAATGCGCATTCCTTTACTAGGCTTGTATCTGCTCCTGTATCCACCAGTAAAATGAGTTTTCCATGTCTCGCCTCTACACAAGGCAGTTCAATGAACACATCACTTAACGTGGCTGAATCCCAGTTAGATACTTCCTTTATAGTGTGTTTATAATTATTATTTAAATTATACGTTAACCACGAACATATTGTTTTCATGTCCTGGTTCTGTATATTTGAGCTGAAATTTTTAAATTTCGCTAATGCCTCTGATTTTATGTTACTTGCAAGTGCTTTTATGTCTGTAATATAGCAGAATCCTACCGGCTGCGCCAATTTGTTGTGGTATGCTAAGGGTGGTCCTCTAATCTCCCGTTTCGACTTCAATTAAAGATTTTCTTCTGGACGGATTCTTTATGTTTCATTCGTATTTTATTTTAATGTATAACACTGTTGGTTACTTTTAAATCGAACACTACTGTTAAAAGTATTTTACTCGGACACTTACGTTATATTTACAAGTTGTTTAAGACTACTTAAACGCGACTTAACTACGACTTCTTCGACGAGAGATTTTAACAAGACTCCCGATCGAATCTTTTCTATTTTCCACCTTGGCTCGGTTGACACACCCGTCGACCGAACCAAAGTGGGTCAGTATGCCGTGTTTCGCAATTTCCATTATTTCGCAATATTAAAATTGTAACATTCGCAGAATCAATACGCGGAAGAAAATCGTTCTCAATTTAATTCTTCCGCGTGTGGATTCTGATCGTTGGGTCTTTCAAGCCAAGCGTTTTTATGGTTTGGAAGCTCGCTACTGAAAGCTAGCTTCCACAATCCATTCAAATACAAAACGCTGTGGTTTTTATGGTTTGGAAGCTAGCTATTGAACGCTAGCTTCCACAATCCATTCCATACGACGTGTTCTGGTTGCTACCTTGGCTTTTGAATTTTCTTTAAACGAAGCTTGACTAAAGCTTTTGGCTTACCACGCAAAGTGCTGTGGTTGCATTAATAACGTGAACTTGGCCTTGACTCACTCGCGGAGTAGTATTAAACGATAATACTGGCCTTGAAAGTTCTTAACTCCCGGATCTGGAAATTGCGATCGCGACATACAACACACCAACAGAAGCGGCATTGTTGATTCGTCGCATTTAACGTCAGACACTGGATACGTATTGCGGGCTACGATTTGGAGGTATTGTCTCAAGACGGGCCCTACTATTGCTCTGGTTTTATCCGTTAGGGAATCAAATAGCAAAATCTCTCCAGCAATGGTGGAGTGATCATCATGTTTTCGGCGGGTCACGGCTAGGAACCAGTGGTGATTGTCGACGATAGGGACGAATATGTATGTTTTGGCTAACATATTGACGTTTCTGGTCCAACGTAGTATCCGATCGCGATGGTCTTCCAATGCCAGATTTGATCCTTGTCTGGACAGCTATGAATAGAACTGGGCGCTGAATATGTGCGTGTGGCCCTGGACCTCCTCCGTCTCTTGTCGTATTAGCCAGGACAAGAAGAAGTCTACCAGTTTGTCGTTGAACCATCGTCCGATGGCGAGGCGTGCGTAGTCTTCCGCATATATGGCGACGCCACCTCTGTCCGGCGGATAAACCACGAGTGGGGTGCTGATCGCATCTTCATCGTCATCACTGAGCATAATTATGTTTGTACACTCACCCGTTATTTCGTCGTTCATGCTTCCGTGTTGTTGTGTTTCCAGAGAAACTTCCTGAATCATCGTTTGAATCCTACGAATTTTGGCTGCCGGGCTACCTTCTCGGTCCTCCGTTGACTTTGGTGTGTTGGTCTCCATGCTGACTAATTTGAGCTTAT
Organism: Myopa testacea; assembly: GCA_949629155.1. Lineage (NCBI taxonomy): Eukaryota > Metazoa > Arthropoda > Insecta > Diptera > Conopidae > Myopa > Myopa testacea. The sequence continues at coordinate 20,657,087 of OX451346.1, read as the reverse complement.
CTTTTTTTCTAGGAACTGACTTTTTATAAGATTTGCTTGAACAAAATTTTTGAGATGTTCCTTCCTCGACCGGTGCGTGTGAGACTGATCTCGTCTCTTTCGGAATGTGCAGGCTTGATTTCGTTGATATGAGCAGTGCGAGTCAGCGTTTCTCCTTCCTTCTGTAGAAGCACTATGACTGGTGACTTAAATGAATTAATCCTATATGGTCCATCATATTTTGGAGCCAGCTTAGCGGCAAAATTGTCCACGGGGTTGGACAAGTGGTGTTGCTTTACATAAACCATTTGACCAATTTCCGGGGTCCATCGGCGATGGGCTAGGTTATAGTAGCGGGACTGGTCCTGCGCGGCTCTCTCCAGTTTTCTACGTACTATCTCGAAGATTTCTTTTAACCGTTTTTCGCGATCGTTGGGGGTTTGAGTTTTCTGGCCTGTTCCAAAGGTCTGCTCGTCGTACAAGGTGTTCGGGAGTCGTAATTCTCTTCCTTGTGTGAGGTAGGCGGGACTGTATCCTGTAACGTCGGATGTGGCGGAGTTCATGGCTAATGTTAATTCGGGCAGTAGTTTATCCCAATCTTTCTGGTTTTCTCCTGTAAATTGTGCGATCATTGTCTTCAATGTGCGGTTTGCTCTTTCCGTGGGATTACCCTGCGGACTATATGGAGCCGTAAACTGTTGTTTAGCGCCGATTTCTTGCAGGAAATCTTTGAATTTCTTGCTAGTAAACTGGTAGCCATTGTCGGTGATCACTATTTTGGGAGTACCGAAGCGAGCTAGAATGCGTTCACGGAAGCCCTGAAGTAGCTTTTCACTTGTTGCTGCCCGGAGGGGAATGGCTTCTACCCACTTTGAAAATTTATCTAAGAAAACTAAGATCATCGTATTTCCTTGCTTGGATCGCGGAAGTGGCCCTACGAAGTCTGCACTGAAAATGGACCATGGCTCGTTAGCGATTTTTGACAACATTTGTCCTGCCGGTGCTTGTTGGCTGGTTTTAAATTGTTGACATGACTCACAACGTTGCACATATTTTCTTGCGTCTCGTAGCATTCCTGGCCAATAGTACTTGCCTGTTATTCTGGCGATGGTTTTCCGTATTCCAAGGTGACCTGCTGTTGGGTTGTCATGGCACTCATTGAGAACTCTATTTCGCAGAAATGATGGTACGCAAAGCTTCCATGGCGTACAATCTTCGTCGTCCACCTGTGATGGAATGTGCCTGTAGAGCTGACCTTCTTCTTCGACGAAGTCTGGGAATTTTGTCGGGTTTTCTATTATCTCGGCTTTTTTCTTTTGCCACCAGGGGCACGTATCTGCTGCGGTTTGCACTGAGTCTTTGAATAGGTTCTCCTGTGGTTGTCGAGAGAGAGCATCCGCGACGACATTTAATTTACCCCGGCGGTACTGTATATCAAATTTGTGTTGTTGGAGCTCGAGTGCCCATCTGGCAATCCGTCCGGATGGGCTCTGAATGGAGTTGACCCACTTAAGGGCCAGATGATCTGTGATGACTGTGAAATGATAGCCTTCTAAGTAGGGTCGCATTTTCCGAATACCCCAGATGATTGCTGGGCATTCCTTTTCTGCCTAATAGTTCTTCTCTGCCTGGTTAAGGTGACGACTAGCATATGCAATAACCTTTTCTGCACCGTTAATCTGCTGTGTTAAAACTGCACCTAAACCATAGTCACTAGCATCCGTCTGCAATACAAATTTTTGTGTGAAATCGGGGCAAGCAAGAACTGGTGCTTGAGTGAGTTTGTTCTTGAGATGGTCGAAGGCTTGCTGCTGTTCGGGAGTCCATTTCCAATGCTTACCCTTTTTCAGTAAGCTTGTTGGTGGGTGTACAATAGAGGAAAATTCTGGTACGAAGCGTCGGTACCAGGAAGCGATTCCCAGATAACGGCGTAGGTCACGTAGATTCGCTGGTGGTTTTAGCGATTTTACGGCAGCGATTTTGTCTGGGTCTGTGTGTATGCCAGCTTCACTAATGACATGACCCAAATACTTTGTCTCCTTTCTAAAAAATTCACATTTCTTTGGGTTGAGTTTTAAGTTGGCTCTTCGAAGTTGATGGAAAACTTCGGATAGGTTACGTAGGTGTTCTTCCTTGGACGCTCCCGTGACAATGATGTCATCAAGATAGGCAAACGCGAATGGCTCTAAGTCCGGGCCAATCACCTGGTCTAAAGCACGCTGAAAGGTTGCGGGGGCAGAATGGAGGCCAAAGGGCATAACTTTCCACTGGAACAACCCACGCCCTGGGGCAGTGAACGCCGTGTACTGTTTACTTCCGTCCTCTAAGGGAATTTGCCAATACCCGTTTTTCAAATCTAGGCTGCTGATGAACCTTGCATCTCGTAATCTATCCAATATATACTGGATGCGTGGTAAAGGGTATGCATCTGGAATTGATTTGGCATTTAGTTGCCTGTAATCGACGCAGAGTCTCCAATCGCCGGTTTTCTTTCTAACAAGAACAATTGTGGCACTGTAGGCACTGTGAGCTGGTTCGAATAGCCCATTTTGAAGTAATTCGTCGATCTCTTTATTAATTATTATTTATACATAGCAGGGTTTCTTGAGAAGTATCGTTGTTTAATGGCCGATCGTCCATCATTACGATTTTGAGCTTTGTTATGTTGGAGGTGCCCGACAAACCTTCGAATTTCCGCAATTCTTCTTTTATAAAGAGTTCGATGTTGTGGTCGCTTACCGTCGGTTCCTTTCCAGTGACTGTACATGATAACGAACCCATAGAGTTTAGCTTGACCTCGTCTTCTTGAAGTATGATCGTTTGTCCTCCACAGCTGAAAGATGCGCCAGCAGCAAAGAGAAAGTCCATACCGAGTAGTAAGTCCTCGTTAACTTCGGGAAGGATTAGCAAATCAATCCGGCAAGTACGGTCTCCTAGTTTGACCGTTGTAAGCAATGATTCCGTAATTTCCCTTCGTGTATTATCAGCCATTTGTACCGTCGTGCAGATTCGGCGTGTGTTCTCAGGGGTTCTCAGCCGATCAGCCAATGAGGTGCTCAAGAAACTACGAGTTGCTCCGGTATCAATTGTTGCTTCGTTGCCTTCTGTACCTTCGATATTCACCTTGGCGATAATTCGTGTTTTATCAAAGCGGAGTGTATTTATTGAGGGGGCTTGAGTGGGCGTGGTCCCGTCTGCCCTCAATTGTGACGGGCGCCCTCGGCGTTTCCCATAGGTTTCTGTCTGCAGCATTCGATTGTCTTGATGTTACGCCGACCACAGTCCCAACAGAAGAGCACTCTGGGATTTTTACAGCCTCGTTCCTTATGACCCTCTTGGCCACATCGTCGGCACGCTGATCGTGGGTCTACTTCCCCTTCTGCGGGTTGACTAACCGCTCGATGTTGCTCTTCCCGCATGTGTGTTGCACTTGGCTTGCAGTGTTCTTGATCGGTCATTAGGACTTCATAGTCTTCCCCGAGTGTTAGCAATTCGTCAAGGAAGGTAAAATCTTTCCGCTTAATGTAAAGTTGGTATTCTTTTCTACAATTTCGGAAAATTCGCTCCAGCTTTTCGCTATCGGAATATGTTGTATGCCGCATTAAGTCTTGCAAGTCGAGGACAAAATCTCTGAACTTTTCTTTGGTTTGTTGGTGTCGTCCACGGACTTCGTCTTCTAATCTCTCAAAGTAGTGGGCTGGCAAGAAAAACGCAAGGAAAGCCCTCTTGAATTGTTGCCAGCTTTGCCTTCGGTAATCAGTGTTCCGGAGCCAAGTGAGCGCACGTTCCTTCAATAACTCAGGCATTGTCCTTGGAAGGTGGTCTTCATCCAAATCATAGACCATGGCCAGTTCCTCGACAAATCCAAGCGGATCTCGCTTACCATCGAACCTCACTGCCCATTTGCGGACTTTATCGATGACGTTCGCGTGCATAGTGTTACCCATTATCTGGCTACTTACGGCTGAAGATGCGCCTGAATTCATTGACGCCCCTCCTTCGTTCATGCGTGTTGGGCTTGCTTGCGTTTGATTTGCTGGGGCTGGGTCTATTGGCATTTGGTGGCGACCAGCGGTATCACTCGATAACATTTCTGTTCTGGCGTGTGTGCCTGGGATGGAGAGCTGAGACTGAGTCATGGACGTTTGCTGATCTGGATTTTTCGCCAGGTCATGTTTGCCTTCGATTTCTCGTAACCTTTTTTGTAGCTCTGGGTTATCCGTTGCTTGAGTTACAAAAGCTGCTAGGCGCTTGCGTAACCCATCTACCGTTCCAGTGTCCTCCAACCCGAATTCTTGAGCGTATTCTCATAGCTCCTCCTTTCGTAGTGAGTATACTCAATATGTTTTTACCATGGTTGCTTTTGTTTTACCTTATCGCTTACGAGTGTAACGTTTATATACTGGTACAAAGTGTTTTCCTTTTGCTGAAATATTCCTTAGGGTCCCTGTTCGGGCGCCACTGTAACGAACTGAAATCAATCGCTGGGACGAAGCTCGTCGGTTATCCAAGGTTCATTCAGAAAATTTTATTGATTGAGGACCCTTTGTATATTGTTTTGATCTTATCTTTATTGAATCAGCGTTTATTATGTGTAGGTACAAGGTAGTAGTTCTCTGGGGTATTCTTTGATCACGAGATGCGAAACATGCTACGAGATTAAATTCGCGATTTACTTTGCCGTATTTAGAACTGCCTTGTTTTGGAAACTGTGAGTTTCAACAACGCGTTACGAAGTGCGGTCCGAGATTATCGCTAGTTTCCCTGTGTTATGGCGTGATGGTCCATGTCCTATGTCAACTTAGCGAAGCGTATTTGTCTTACACCAGAGAAGTGAAACCTTAAAAGTGTTCACCACCGGGAAAGTTAGACCTTATCACCGGTGGGTGTTGAACTGATGTTGTACAAGCGGCCCCTAAGAGAAACGTTCACCACCGAGAAAGTTGAACCTTATCATCGGTGGGTAAACTGATGTTGAAAGAGCGAACGAAGCTATAAGTTGGTCTCTTACCAAACACAAGGGAATTGCTAGCGCTGCTTATCTTCGGCTACTGTACACGTTCAATGGCGACTGACTGACTAACTCTCCGATCGTATACGACTGCTCTTTTATAGGCATTGGAGTGACTGGAAGTTCTCGTGTTCCAGTTCATAAGTCTACGTGTGAACTATAGTCATCTCACTCACTCTCATATTACTAGCTATGAGAGTAGTTTTCCAATGCGATATGTTTGTAAATCTTTCTAGATTATTCTACGCTCTCTCGCTCTTGCTGTGATCAAATAGTACCCTTACACTGATAAAATTCTTATGGTTTACTTTACATATCATAAGTGTTCATGTATGTATGTATTTAATTAATATGATAGAGAAATTCAATACAGTACAGTATGCATTACAAAGTTGCAATCATAACTTATCATTAACAATAATTAAGTAGTAAATATGTATATAAGTCTATAAAAAAAGTACTAAATCTGTATATAAGTATATAAAAAAGTAGTAAATATGTATATACATAAGTATATAAGACAGTAGTAATAATATGAATTACAAAGTTGTATTTATACCATAAACCTAACAATAATAAAGTAGTAAATAAGTAATAAGAAAAATGTAGTGAATGTGGATGAATTTATAAAGTAGTATAAATATATATATGTTTGTATACAAGTAATAATAATAATATGTAGGTCAAATTTGATGATCAAATTTGATCCTCACATGGTTCGGAAGATCTTTTTTAATGAGTATGAAGGGATCGGAAGACCGATTTTGCTTCTGTTATTTTGCACTAACAATGCTAGCGAATATGCGTAAGAAGAGATCGAGCCAGCCACTCGTATGCAAAGACTACAAGACTGGAAACTCCTCTTATTTCGTGAGAGAGCTCAAAAAAATGTCCGTCCGCGTGTTCACATACAGAGTATGTGAATTTCATGGTGAAATTGTCGGCTTGTTACAAGCTAAAACAGGCCAACACAAAGCATGATATCTAAAAAGGTAAACCGTTTTGCTTTGTTACCACACCGCCACAAAATGATGGGGTGAGTTAGTGGCAGGGATACCAATGACACAACTTTATTGCTAATTATTTTTTGGTTTTTAAATAAACAATAGAAAAACTACGTTGCATTTATGAGTTCTCGAGGTTTTGACGATGTCTAAGCTGTTTAGAAATATTAAAAAGTAATGTAAACTTATTTGCTTCTGTAATTCTTCATTTTTTTTTATTTAAATTCAAACACAAATAAATTTACACTTCATTTGTTTAAATTAAAATTAGTTAAACATGTTCACATACAAATTCTCAATTGAAGCATTTAAAATTAAATTTATTTAAATTAAAGACCTAAAGAACTAAAATCACAATTAACTAAATATTAAACTAAATCACACCTTAATAATCAACAAAACATGTTGAATAGGTTGGCATCTCTTTCGGCTAAAAATACGCGTGGTAGGTTAAAAACAGCTGACTAAATTTGTGAAATGAGCAATTTTTATGAATTTTAACTTCGTTTTACTTGCAAAATATTTAATATTGTGCAACTATATGAATTGAAAAAGCTTTCATGTACATTTCTAGATCCATGCGTTGGTTTTAAAACTGGCTCCTAGGTCTTTTTTACGTATTTGAAAAATCATATTTCTGGCTTATTGCTATGAAGAAGAACAAGAGTTGCATTCCTCTCTCAAAATATTTTGTAAACAAATTCCCGGACTGTCAAAATTCGTTCCCGAACTGTCAAAATTACATGCGTTTTGTTTTTGTAATCTACAACACCCAAGCCTGATTTCACCAACACATTCAAAGCGAAAAAAGAGTTTCCAGTCTTGTAGTCTTTGCGCGTATGCCAAGTAAAGTGTGAAAGAAAGAATCTATAAATTTGTGGTGTACAGCGGGCGATGAGAAGCACGGTGCGATTCGTCTTCTTTTGCTTCTCTTACAATAACAAACCATGAGCAGCCGTCCATCCATCTGGGATCGTTTTAAATTTTGCATTTTATGGTTTTTGAAAAAAATTTTGTTTTTCCTAGCTTTGTTCTGCTTCTTTTTCGATGCCCAAGCTTTGTAAAGCACTGGCATGATTTACGTTGCGAGCATAGCGTGCTGTTTAAGAATTTGTCGGCCATTTAGTCGGCATATCAACAAATTGAATACCTTATACGAGTAAGACTAAAAAGTTAATGGGAGCAAAATTATGGAAATATTTATATTATGTGTAACACTTATTAAATCCTATTGAATGCTCTGCTGGTCGATATTTCGTTGGTTATGGTCTACACGCAAAATTTAGCCAGAAAATTCAATGCCAGACTTGTGAGCAGGAATTGCTCAAGTTGGAAACGTATGCCGTAGATCCTGATACAGAATCATCAGAATTTTGATACAGAATCAAAAAATTGACAAAAACTGGATCAATGGCAGATGTAAAAATGCGAAAACTTTTGGAAAAATAAATAGTTTCATATATGTATATGTAGTTTGCATAATTTTACTTAATAAGTGTTGTAAAATAAAGTTGTTTAATAAGTGTTACACATAATATTAATACAGTCGGGCCTCGATTATCCGTGATCCGGTTAACCGGTAACCCCGATTAACCGTGATGGCCAAAGATCAGTCTATTGTTTTTTGTTTGCAATGTTTTCAAATTGTTTGCTTCGATTAACCGTGATTACCTCTATTATTCGTGATGGTCGAATTTTTTTTTATTAACTTCAAATTCATACATACATACATACAATTAATTTTTTTTAATGTAAATATGTAAGTTAGCACAACTCAGAATTTCAATACGAATGTTGAAAAGTCAACAACCAGCTGCGTCAGCTATTTATTCTACAATTGCAAAAGAATGATAAGAAACTAAAAGGACAAAGAAAACACCATACGCAGACTCAGCGTTTTTGGGGTACAATGTTGGTTGAATTGAAGTATTGTTTGTAAGCGAAGAGCAGATCATTTTTGGAAGTAAAAGAATAAGGTTCAATTTTGTATAATTTTATTTTCAATAAAGAGACTCACAAAAAACTAAGACCCTGTTTTTTGTTAACTGGCGCCCAACGAGTGCTCAAACTAAAGGAACCCAGCAATTGAATATAAAGGAGTGCTAAATCTCATATAAAAACATAATAGCTAAACTACAACGAACTAGAAGAAACAACTATCTATCAACAGTTAAGGAAACCACATCAATTGGACTAAAATTAAAAGCAACTGCAACCAACAGAGGAATTAACTATCTATATTGAAGAAAACTCATCAATAAACTAAATTTTTTTTTTTGTTTCAATGTAAGTAGAGTGCTTATGAAATACTTAAAAGTGAAAAAAATACTGAATAGCGAGTGAAATTTTGTTTTTGGAAAAAAAGTGAAGCATACTCTCGTATGAATGAAGATATTGAGTCATTATTGAAAAGACTTGAAAGTTTATATCTTATAGAAGACTTAGAAATGACAATTACTCCAGATCAGTTAAAAGCTATTGTGGAGAGTGCAGTTAGCAGTGCTCTCGTGGTACAGGAAAGGCAGTTTGAGGGAAAGTTAGAGGAATTAGGAAAAAGGGGTGACCGAGTTGTCTGTAAATGTACCAGAAGTAGAAAAATATGAAGAGGCTACTCTAGGAGGTGACGTGTTGTGCAGGGAAACTTTAGACATAGTAAAATCTTTACCAGAGTTTGAGGGAAAGCATAAAACTTATGTTTCATGGAGAAAGGCAGCACACACCGCTTATAGAATTTATGAAAAATATAATGGGAGTTCCACCCCTTTTCAGGCTTTGGGAATCATTAGAAATAAAATTAGGGGTACAGCCGATATGATTTTGGCTTCTTTTGATACCCCTCTAAATTTTAAGGCCATTATTAATAGACTCGATTTCACCTATGCGGACAAGAGACCCATTTATTTAATAGAGCAAGAAATGTCCACCCTTCGACAGGGAAATCTGACTCTTTTAGAGTATTATGATGAAGTGGAGCGGAAGCTTACACTTCTAACAAATAAAACAATAATGAACTATGATAGTGATCTGGCTGCATCATTAAATGAAAAATACCGAATGGATGCATTACGTGTGTTCATTTCAAGCGCAAAAAAATCTTTAAGCGACATTCTTTTTTCGGCAAAGCCAAAGGATCTTCCATCAGCGCTGGCATTGGCCCAAGAGGTTGAATCAAACCATGTGCGCTATAATTTTGCTAGCAATTATGCTAAAAGTATGGAGAAAAAAACACAACAGAGATTTTTTACGAAAAACGCTAGGTTTGCTAATACTAATAACACACAAGGAAAAAATCCTTATTATGACAGACGACAGGATAGCTCAAAAGAACAAAAGCAGGAGATGGAACCGATGGATATCGATTCATCAAGGTTCAAACAGCCCCAAAAAATTAATAATCAGTGGCGAGCCCAACCGAACATAAACGTAAGCCCGGCAATAAAAAGACCAAATAGTGGTGCCACCAGGTTTACAGGCTTGAAGCAATAGCGGGTCAATCGTATGGCGCATGAAAAAAATTATCATGTAGATCATAATTATCAGTATGAAGCTGATACAGAAGTATCTAATATAGAAGATGAAGTTTCAGAATATGACCAAATTAATTTTTTAGTCATAACTCCCTGCTCCCGTACATAGAAAGGATTATAGCAGGGAGGAAGATTAAATTATTGATAGACACAGGCGCATCAAAAAACTACATAAAACCATTACCAGAATTAAAACATGTAAGGAATGTTAATGAGACATTTATGGTGAAGTCACTTCATGGCTTCAATTCCATAAAACATAAATGCACTATTAATCTTTTCAATATAAATACTACCTTTTTTATCCTTCCAAACCCGACGTCGTTTGACGGAATTATAGGACTTGATTTATTAAAAATCGCAGATTCTAAGCTCGATTTAAAAAATAAAAAGCTGGAATATAAGACTGGATCAGAACCCATTCAGTTTTTTAAATGTAAGAGTGTAAATTTTACAAGTGTGGAAAAAATTGAGGTACCTCAGGAGGTATCCGAGAGATTTCGAAAAATGATAGAACTAAGAAAGGGTGTCTTCGCTGAACCTGATGAAGCGTTACCCTTTAACACAAATATTATTGCGACTATTCGCACTGAGGATGAGAATCCAATATATTCAAAGTTATACCCATATCCAATGGGAGTAGCAGATTTCGTAAACACAGAAGTTCGTAACCTTTTAAAGGATGGCATCATCCGCCCATCCAGATCACCCTACAACAACCCTGTTTGGGTGGTAGATAAAAAAGGGACTGATGAATATGGAAACATTAAAAAACGACTTGTTATGGATTTCAGAAAACTGAATTCGAAAACAGTATCTGCTAGGTATCCCATTCCAAATGTAAGTGTTATATTATCAAATTTGGGTAAGGCTAGATATTTTACTACTCTAGACCTTAAATCGGGATTTCATCAAATATTATTGGCAGAAAAGGACCGTGAGAAAACAGCCTTTTCAGTAGGAAACGGGAAATATGAGTTTTGTAGACTACCGTTTGGGCTTAAAAATGCATCGAGCATTTTTCAGAGAGCCATTGACGAAGTTCTTAGGGAACAAATAGGAAAGTCGTGCCACGTTTACGTTGACGATGTTATAATTTTTTCAAAAGATACGGAAACCCATGTCGACCACATCGCTTGGGTCTTGGATAAACTCTGTGAAGCCAATATGAGAGTTTCTCACGAAAAATCAAACTTCTTCAAAGAAAGGGTTGAGTTTTTAGGATTCGTAGTATCGCGAGGTGGTATCACAACGAGCACCAGTAAGATAGATGCAATAAAAAACTATAAGCAACCCAGTACAATTTTTGATTTAAGATGCTTCTTGGGACTGGCAAGCTATTATAGATGAAAGGTGAAAATGGCAAGGTTAGTGCCAGTCAGTCTAAAACAATAGTTGTGAATTTTGATGAAAAGCAACTTCAAGCTTTTAATAAACTTAAAGAGGTCTTAGCATCCGAAGATGTTATGTTACTCTACCCAGATTACGGAAAACCGTTTGACCTAACGACTGATGCTTCGGCCTATGGACTTGGTGCGGTTTTGTCTCAAAATGGCAAACCAATAACCATGATTTCAAGAACTCTGAAGGATAGGGAATTCAATTTTGCCACCAATGAACGGGAGTTACTAGCAATTGTATGGGCTTTGAAAAGCCTTAGAAATTATTTATATGGCGTTGGGAATCTGAATATCTTTACAGACCACCAACCGCTTACTTTTGCGGTTTCGGATCGTAACCCTAACTCGAAAATAAAAAGGTGGAACGCATTCATCGATGAGCACAACGCTCAAATTTATTATAAACCAGGAAAGGAAAATCACGTCGCCGACGCTTTATCGCGACCAAACCTTCTTACTTTGCAAGGTGTTCATACCCTACAAAATGATAACACTTTTGGTAAGAGTTCAAGCTCTGATATTGCAACAATACATAGCGAAGTCTCATTGTCTTATACTATTGAATCAACTGATAAACCAATTAATTGTTTTAGAAATCAGATAGTGATTGAGGAGGGTACAGAGCGGCCAACAAAAACATTTATTTTGTTTGGAACAAAAACGAGACACATAATAAACTTTTCAGATATAGCACTTTTAATGAATAAAGTTTGTGATGTTGTAAAAGAAGATGCAATTCATTGCGAACTACCAATTTTGGCTTTAATACAACATACACTGATTGAGGCATTTCCCTCAACAACATTTCGTTATGCAAAAAATTTAGTTGTGGATATCACAAATAAAGATGAGCAAAGAGAAATTGTTGTAACTGAACATAACAGAGCTCATAGAGCAGCTCAAGAAAATACCAAACAAATTTTGGAAGACTATTTTTTCCCAAAAGTGACACACTTAGCAAAGGAGTTGGTCATGAATTGTAGGGTTTGCAAAAAAGCGACATACGATCGCCACCCGCAGAAACAAGTGATTGGTGCGACACCAATTCCATCATATGTAGGGGAAATTTTACATATTGATATATTCTCAACAGATAAAAAATATTTTTTAACTTGTGCAGACAAACTCTCCAAGTTCGCAATAATTCAACCATAGACTCGAGAACTATAGTAGATGTAGAACCACCGATTCTACAGCTGATGAATTTTTTCCCTCGCACAAAAATAATATTTTGTGACAATGAACCGTCATTAAACTCTGAAACAATAAAATCAATGCTGGGTAATAATTTTGGTGTGGAAATTGTCAATGCACCACCGCTTCATAGTACTTCGAATGGGCAAGTCGAGAGATTGCATAGTACTATTTTAGAAATTGCTAGATGCCTTAAGCTAGAAAAATCCATTAGTAATACAGTACAATTAATATTACTAGCAACCATAGAATATAATGAAACAATTCATACGATCACAAACAGAAGACCTATTGATGTAATTCATTCTGATTTATTGGAGCTTGAAATTGATGTGAGAAACAGGGTACAGAAAGCCAAAGAGTCTCAAATGAGACGATTAAATGAAACAAGACAGAGTCGAACATTTGAAGTGGGTGAAAAAGTTCTTGTTAAAACAAATAGAAGATTAGGCAATAAGCTTACGCCATTTTATGTATATTGAGGGAACTGTAGAAGCCGATTTGGGGACAACCGTTCTCATTAAAGGGAGGGTGGTCCATAAGGACAATTTAAGATAAGTCAAATTTTATTAATTTCTTTTTAACCCTAGGATTCTTGTGGTGGTCCTTCTTGTCACGGTGATGACCGCGAAACTAACAGACTATTCTAATTCAAACTACATCCCTATATCAGACGGTTACGCGACAATTTGGCAGGATTTTGAGTATTTGCGGCATACAACGAACCTAACATTGTATTCTGAAATAGCTGATGATACGGAGAGACTGGAAGAACATTTTCCCCAATCACACATGAAAAAAATATTTGACTCGGACATAGGACATGTAAGAACATTAATAACAACAATAGATGTTCATCGTAGGCATACAAGAAGTATAAAATTTTTGGGCACGGCACTTAAGGTGGTTGCTGGGACACCTGACTACGATGACTTCGAAGATGTTAAATTTAATCAAAGGGAATTGATTCAGGCAGCAAATAGACAAATTCTCATAAATACAAGAATACAGGAGAAAATCAATAATTTAACAGACACAGTCAATATTATAATAAAAAATACCAAAGCTAAAATGGGGGATACAGAACATTTGTACGAGACCTTGCTTGCTAGAAACAGAATTATTATCACGGAGCTTGAAAGCTTGATGTTATCAATAACTCTTTCAAAAATCGGTTTAGTTAATCCACAGATTTTGGATTCTAATGATTTACTTAGTATAAATAGTAAGCACTCTACAAATGTGCTAACTATACAGGATTTAATGGAAGTTGCCAAGACCAGATATGGTTTGCAAGAAACTAACATTGTACCCTGTTCAACACAACTACACAATTCTTAATTTTAATGGCGAAAATAGCGTGGCAGATTGTGAAAATCAAACGTTACCGATTGGAAACTGTAATGCAACCCTAACAACATCATTCTACAGGAAGCTGGTACATTCAACATGCGCACAACAACTCCATTCGGGGGTCATGCATATTGCACCTCTCGGCCTTCCCATCTGATGACACCTTTACTATAAAAACAAATGATGAAATGATGACACCTTTACTATAAAAACAAATGATGATATAGAGACAACCATCACGGGCATATTTCTACTGACTTTTAGTGGCGAAGCAAAAATTAATGAAACCCTATACAGAAATCACAAAAGTATAGTAACAAAATTACCGGAGTCACCGATAATTGGCCTACTTAATGTTACAATTCATGAAAACATACTGAGTCTACCATACCTTCAGAGGTTAAGTGCTGAAAATCTGCGGCATATAGAGAGCCTAAAAAACCAAGTAATTTCTGGTCCTCTGTTGTCTACTGCTACTCTTCTTGTGTTGCTAGCTTTGGCATTCTGTTGCTTCATGCTGCACGATAAATTTAGAAAAAACCGTCAACAACGTGCTCTAGAAACTGCAGTTGAGAGATTGAAGAAGTCCGGGGACGTCCTTCATTTAGGCGAGGGAGGAGTTAGCACAACTCAGAATTTCAATACGAATGTTGAAATACAGAAAAGTCAACAACCAGCTGCATCAGCTATTTATTCTACAATTGCAAAAGAATGATAAGAAACTAAAAGGACAAAGAAAACACCATACGCAGACTCAGCGTTTTTGGGGTACAATGTTGGTTGAAATGAAGTATTGTTTGTAAGCGAAGAGCAGATCATTTTTGGAAGTAAAAGAATAAGGTTCAATTTTGTATAATTTTATTTTCAATAAAGAGACTCACAAAAAACGAAAACCCTGTTTTTTGTTAACTTGTATGTACACCAATGTTCACTTGTTAAATAATGAAAATATTAAAAAAACTGTATAATCAAAATTGTTATTCGATTAACCGTGAAAATCGATTATCCGTAATGCTTCTTGTCCCGACCATCACGGATAATCGAGGCCCGACTGTATATCCATGATTTTGTCTTACTCGTGTAAGGTATTCAATTTGTTGATATGCCGACTAAATGGCCGACAAATTCTTAAACAGCACGCTATGCTCGCAACGTAGATCGTGCCAGCGCTTTACAAAGCTTGAGCATCGAAAAAGAAGCAGAACAATGCTAGGAAAAGCAAAAATTCTTTCAAAAACCATAAAATGCAAAATTTAAAACGATTCCAGACGGACGGACGGCTGCTCATGGTTTGTCATTGTAAGAGAAGCAAAAGAAGACGAATCGCACCATGCTTCTCATCGCCCGCTGTACTCCACAAATTTATCGATTCTTTCATTCACACTTTACCTGGCATACGAGTGGCTAAATCGATCTCTTCTTACGCATATTCGCTAGCATTGTTAGTGCAAAATAACAGAAGCAAAGGGATCTTCCGATCCCTTCATACTCATTAAAAAAGATCTTCCGAACAACTCACTCCTCAGTAGATCATTCAATTTTGCTTTGCTACGAGCGCAGGAGTCTTCAGTTCGCAGTCAAAGTGGTCGACCGCGATATCGACCAGTTTTTCGACCTGAGCTTAACTCGTGTTACGTGACCCTGTGCCATCCGTCATTCACCGGCTTTCTTCCCCAACTAGCTCATCTGTTCAGTGCGCGTTTTCAACCCAGCCGGGAAATGACCAGGGAGTAACAATAACCTCCGGTGGTGGAGGTGTTCATCCTGCCATGTCTTCCTCCGAGTTCCCTTACCTTTCAATCCCCCTTCACAATAATAACTCACACGATCATTTTTAGACTATTTTAATTACATAGAAAAATTCAAATAAGATTTTCTAATCATATGAACCATGACTTATTTTCTATCTGTAATTCTAATAATAATATTCCACAACTTTCGGTGGTTCAACAAATTTTCTTTCCTTTCCAGGAAATCTGAGTTCCCTCAAGACTGCTAGTTCGCAGGTATACCGACGAGAAACCCAAAACTATCACTGATTCCCACCCTCTTTCTGCTTAGAAGAGCTCTCCGAAGTGGATTGGTTCCCTACAGTCGGCGCGAGATTGTTTACCGGTGCCAACTACCTAACATTTACTTTGGATTTGCGTAGGTCTCAAACTCTGGTTCGGATTACACCTTTATCAGAATGATTTTAATTAATTAGTTACTAGGTTAATTAAACTTAAATAAATAAATAAGTAGTTAATTAATTTAATAAATGAATAAATGAAAATTAGAAATGATTTATCACCACTACAAATACCATGGAAACACAATCACGTAACATTACTCAAAAATTACCTAAAATAACCTATAGTATATGCAACAAAATTATGTATCATAAATTTATTCTTAGTTCTATATTGCTAACGATTCTGATTATCTTCCAATTACAGCATATGCTATGATTTCAGGCACAGACAATTCAATTTTCTCTTTAATTTTCTTCTGTCTTGTGCTTAATCACAAATTTGGCTTAATTCAATTATGATTATTATTGCCCTTCATATTCCATTTCGAACTTTACTTAGACTAGATATGCCAATTTTCTTAAACGTTAGGAGATATACATTTGAAAATTTTAAATATTTATAATAAAATTTCTCTGCATGTGAACAGATTTTGTGTCTATATGTGCAACGACATCGTGGACTTATCTGCGTATCCTGGGTTTTTGGATATTATCCTGGTCGGGCACAGCGGTCTCGGATGACTCCGCGGGTTGGTGGAAATTCCTCGATTCGTTTTTGGAGGTCTTTAGCTTTTAGGAGTGGTGACGACAAGGAGTTTTTCTTTCGGCTCGTTCTCTGGAGTTTGCACCTTCAGCACCTTTTACTTTCGCACTTTAAAATTTCAAGTTTTTACTACAATTGTGCATCCGTCTTCTTGCTAAGTTCAATTTCGAATCCTCGTTTGCCGTTGTCAACCTTTCCTCTAACCTTCGGTCCCTTTTCAATCGTTCCTTTCTTGGCCTTGAAATTTTCCAGCCTATGCTCTTTTTTTTTCTAATTCTGAACTCCTACCAGTTCACCTTGAAAATAAATAAAAACCCGTTCTTCTATTTATTTCATTTCCTATTTTCTATTACATGACTTTTTCCAGAACTTTCGTTCATCGCTCGAGCGATTTACTATTTTCATTTTATTTTCCTTCCGACTATACGGAGCTGGTATCCGGCGTTCATACTCTTTAGCGCGTCGAGTTTTGTCTCGCTATATGCCCTTACCTCATCCGCAGTTCATTGATAAATAGTACATTCATTCATACTGGGTCTATTCGTTTTTGCGTTTTCTCAATTCTCGACTGGCAATACCCTAGAATACAAACAACCCCGCTATCCTATTTTACAAATTTTTAGTACTAGCTGAGAGTACAATAACGAGGGAGAGCAACCTCGACAATGGCCGCCTGTCAGTGGTTGTTTGCTATACAGGAGTTTGACATGACGTCGGTAAGTTCACATATCAACATTAATTTACATGGTGGTATTTTATTTCGGGCTTCTTTCTAAATAGGTTGGAGTACATTGAGTGAAATTTTTCTAATTTCCAGGCAATTGGAATTTGGCCGAAGAGCGCCACGCAACACTCGATTCATTCAAACTAAATGTTGATAGCATCATTGGTCTCGTGAAATCTCTTTATCTATTAATACTCTTTGTTGTAGCTACCTTTTCATTTTATAACAAACTAAATGTTGTTGATAAGCATGTTAACTACATCACTCGTTCCATGTTGAAAACCATTATTAAGTATATAAATTGTTTTATTTTCGTTTTTCACGTTTAATAATTTACTGGTTTTTGCTATTGCTCGATTTAATTTTTATTTCGATTTTTTTCCCTTTTTTTTTCTTTCTTTTGTTGTATGTCGCGATCGCAATTTCCATCCAAGCTTTCATTAAAGTAAACTTGAAAGCCAAGCCTGCAACCGCAGCACTTTGGTTGGTAGCCAGAAGCTTTAGTCAAGCTTTGGAAAACCAAGCCAACAACCATAGCGTTTAGCATTGGTATGGATCGTGGAAGCTAGCTAGTAGCGAGCTTCCAAACCATCAAATCATAGCTCTTTGCAGTGATCATAACACGCTTGGTTGGAAGAAATAATAAAAAAGATCCAAAACCAAACGCGGAAGAATTAAATTGGGAACGATTTCATTCTGCCGATATTGATATTTCGCAATACAAAAATTGCGAAATATAAAAATTCCAAAATAATGGAAATTGCGACACGGGCCAACACCGACCCACTTTGGTTCGGTCGACGGGTGCGTCGACCTAGCCAGAGTGGAAACCAGAATAAGATTCGAATGGGAGTCTTGTGAAAATATCTCAACGAAGAAGTCGTTGATAGTCGCGTTAAAGTCGCGTAGTGTTGGTTTTAATACTAAGTGTAATAAACAATAAGTGTACATAATTAATAACAAGTATAAATAAACAGTAGTGTTAAAGTAAATCTTAAGATAAGTGGGTTCTTAACTGTGGTTCTCTAAACCGGTTTGGTAGCGAAGCTGCTGCTAAAAGTGCTCTCTGAGAGCGGTTAGTGCATTTCAAACTGCAAATATTTTGTTATTGATTTTGAGTGCTTGCGAAACTTTTAATACGTTTTTGATTAAAATCAAGGGTATTCACAAACTTTATTGAGACAGGTTCTCAATTGAGACGATTTGGTATTCAGAGCACGTTAAAAAAGCTTTTTTCGTCTCTATTGTGACGAAAGTTGTGATGTACTCAACAGCAGGTCACAACAGCAAAACAACGACAAAATAGAAAAGGAAACAATGTAATAAGCTAAAAAATGGAAGAAATCGGCATTATTTGCATTATTTTAGCTCTTAGAAAAGCTAAAAAGAGGACAATTACTAAAGTGTATAAGAGATTCGAGTAATCCATTCGAAATGCAAGAGAGCATTTGAATTAAACTTTATACAATCCCCAAAAATCTGTGTCGGCGAATTTTGGAGGAATTGGAGCCTCATGATAATATGAAGACTTCTATTCCTTTCGCTCTGAGGTTTTATAAAATTTGTACTTACATCTTGTTAATATTTTCAACTTTTTAGCGATATGCAGGGTTGCTTTCCCAATAGAATTTATAATATGCAAATCAACATTTTTTCAAACAAACAAACAAAAGATTACATAAATATTATTACTTATAACAATCATAATAATTTTGGGGCATTTCTTATAGAAAACTTTTAGAAAAAAACGCTCTTAACTAAAATTAAATTAATTGTGTTTAATTCTACAACAATAATGCAACCATGCTATTATTGCTGAAATTCGGTTTGACATAAAAGCTTTTTCATCACAAAAGAGCTTTTCCCCTGTGACATTTGCGCCAGAATACCAACCATCATAATTTTCGTCTCAAATTATTATCGTCACAACTTTTTGTGACGGTGCGCCAGAATCGGGCTGTAAATTTAAATAAGTGTAAACTGATGACTTTTCTCGTTCAATCCCAGTTTTATTCAATTATAGTATTGGCAATTATAAACTCGATCGATTGGAAACCGTAAATGATCTCGGTGTGGTTCTGGATCAGAAGCTCCGTTTTCATATCCATATCAGCCACATAACCAACAGGGCCAGCAGTGTACTGGGCTTCATAAAGCGCTGGGCCAAAGAGTTCAATGATCCCTATATCACAAAAATTTTATACTCATCGCTTGCTCGTCCCATTTTGGAGTATGCCTCGCCAGTTTGGGATCCTCGACTCAGCTGCTATATCTCTGAAATAGAATTCGTGCAAAAGCAGTTTCTACTTTTTTGTCTACGAAATCTTCGCTGGGATCCATCTTTACGTTTGCCTCCATACGAGTCCCGACTTAGGCTGATAAATCTATCGTTATTAGCTGATCGAAGGACTGAATGCTGTTTTTGTCTTGAATTTGTTGTATGGCGTCACCGACTCTACATACCTGCTAAGCAATATCGACATTAGCATACCTCGTCGCACCTCGAGAAGATGTGAACTCCTCCGCTTACGTTTCTGCAGGTCAACATACCTGCAACATGAACCACTTAGGAGTGCCTGCGTAGATTTTAATTCGGTTTACCAAGCCATTAACTTGTCTGACCCAATCTATGTAGCTAAAAAGAAAATCTTGAACTTTCTTTTAAATTGTTAGGTTAATTTTGAATTGTTATTGAATTGAATATAATTGAATTCATATTGTAAAATACTGAAATTATCTATTGTAAACTATAAAGCCTCAATGGCTTAGTTTGAAGTTTAAATAAATAAACATAAAAGCAGTGTAAAGTATAAATAATTGAAACAAACATAAGAGTCAATAATAAAGACGTAACAGATCGAAACTAAGTGCAGTTTAATTGAAGTCAAGGAGAGATAGTAGAAGACCACCCGTAAGGAGATACAACAAATTGGCGCAGCCGGAATTTTCGAGCCGAGGATCGCTCGATAAGGAGAAAAGTAAGTAGAATGAGATACTTAAATAATCAATAGCTGAATAGTTTAGGAAAGATAGGAAGTGAAATAATAATTTAGAAATAAAGTGGCCAGGAAATTTCAAAAAGTGAAATAATAATGTTAGGATTAAATTGAAATCGAAAGTATAAGAGTGACCAAATAAAATTAAAATACAACTTTAAATTACCTTGAATGTGTGTGAAAAATTTAAGTAGAAAGTAGGTTAGGTTAGGTTAACAGGGCGTGTGGCGAAGCGGCCACTTCCACCTAGGCCTTATAGGCCCATTGTGAGTGCCCTCCTGTGGTTCTGTGGGAACCTCGCTGTTCCGGTCCGTTACTCAGACCTGGCCTCACCGAGAAGGTGGGGTAATGGTCGAGTGTAAGCTGGACTGGTGCTTTTGATCAGCTTTATGAGACTAGTCACCGGACGCCCTGCCAACTCTGTCAACCTCTCGATGTACTCCGCCCCCACACTGCGGAGGCGACGGTACGCAAGGTGGTGGATAGTCTCCTCCTCATCCACGTCGTCGCAGCATCTGCAGTGATCCACTCTGGTGCCAGGCTTCCACCTGTCCACCATGGCCCCTATGGGGCAATGCCCTGTGATCACTCCTACTATCACCCTAAGTTGTTCTCTGGGCATTGAGAGTAAGTGGAAAGTATCTTTAGAATAAAATAAATTAGAACACATAGACATATCTTTAAATGAAATTGAATAAATAAGTAGCATTTTTTTTAAAAAAAGTGAAAGAAAAAACCAATAGGTTTCTGGAATTAGTGAAACGGTGGAATTAGTGAAAAGTAAAGTACGTTCACTAATAAAAATAACTACAGATTTTAAATAATCAAATTCTACATTTATTTAACAGCATTTTAATTTTCAGCGTTGGCAGTCGGTTCAAGTTCCGAATGCCAACAAATCAGCAGATATCCTGGTGAAAGATACTGGTTCATATGCTAGTTATCTTTCGTTAATGCCAATAATCAACAGCAACGACTTAATTAACGATATTGGTTACTGTGAGACAAATTGGCGAAGGTCAGAGTAATTTTACTAACTTAAATAAATTTAAGGATTTATTTAACGTGGTCAAATTCAAATGATAAACGCAAATTGTTAAAAAACAGAAATCCAATCCAATACTAAAACAAAACGCGTACAGTATACGGGTTAGTTTTAAGTTTTCGTTGTATAATTTTTCGGGTGTGTCTTAGACGTTTGTTTTCAAATTACACTGTGAAATAAATTTTAACAATCAATGTAGTTAATTTCAAAGTCGCACATTTTAAGTTGATTAATTGATAATTCAGTTTACCATTTTATTCGTCCGTATTTCGTATTTTTAAATAATACGTCCTACATTCGCAAATGTATAAAATTTCACAAAAAAAGGGTAATAATCGGAATTACAATAAATTAAAACATTAAAAAGGAATTTTTTTTGGTTATTTTAAGAAACCAATATTAAAAGTTAAACATTTAAAGTAAGGAGCTTAGAGACTTCATATCGTTTGGAGAATCGAAGCAAAGTTAACTTCGTTGTTTCAATAACAAGCAATTACAATTGCTGGCTGATAAAAAACAATCAAAGATAGAAAAATAGAGGCAGGTCGTTCGTTCCTTTCTGTGAGGTCTTAAATTACCTCAGCAAAGTCACGAAAATTTTGACGCTTTGACTCTGCTTGAAACAAAGCTGAACAGCGATGTCACGAAAATTTTGACGCTTCGTCTCTGCTTGAAACAAAGCTGAACAGATGCACAGCGAATGTTTACAGCACGCTCCGTAAACGAAACGTGCAAGAAATATAAGCCGTTTAAGGAAGTTAAAGCTTAACAAGCAAAAGTTAATTGTTTCGTCAATTGTTTCGCCTTTTAAGTACTACGAGTAGTATAAAGAATTAAACGTTTAATGGAACGATTAAACGATAATCGATGTCGCTAAGTAATCGCTTTAATTAAGTTTTAAGTACGGAAAATGGGGAAAAATTGATGCAAGACATATGTACATATTAATAGAATAAAAACCACTAAATTATATGTCGTTCGTTTAATTAATGACCGAATCGTTGCAGGAACAAGCTTACATAGAATTAAATAGAACCCATAAGGAATTGAAACGCCAGTTGGGGGAGTTAATATCTAAATATTGGGCAATCTTAAAAGAGACAGTAGGCAACAAGGAAAACTTAGAATTGATAAAGTTGAGAGTAGGGGACCTAAGAGACCATACAAGCGTAGAAAAAGCAGACGCGATAGTAGAGGAATTGCTTAAATTCCTAACCCAGGTAATAAAGAATAAGATAGAAGATTCAAAGGCATAGGAATCAGACTTTAATGCATTAAAGAATAGGTACGAAAAGTATTTAGAAGAGAACCAATTTCAAGAGGATATACTAACCTCTTAGGACCTTAGAAAGCGAGAACGTAAAACTAAGAGAATTATTAGAGAAGAAAGGCTTAACCGAAGAAACATTAAATAGAACGTTAGAACAGGAATCGGCACAAAATCAAGAGAAGACTGTGCATCCTTAGAGAAGGCGCATTCAAGAATACAAGAGTTGAAAGAGGAAAACAGACGCTTAAAACAGGAAATAGCGCTAGTGAACGACCACACACTATACCATAAGGAAGCCATCCCAGCCATAGTCAGTCCAGAGGAATATAACTCAATTTCATTTCCTGCATTCAGATTCAGATGGGTATCGCAGAATGTTCCACTGTTTTCAGGGACACAGTCACCAGATTTGAGAGGTGAGGTGTATAAATTTATACAGGCGTGTGAATTAGCAGCAAGTGAAGCGACTCCAGCTAATAAAACTATTTACATTGAATGTATTAAACAAAGATTATACGGAGACGCTTATGATCTTGTAGGCACACAACGGTTTAACAGCCTGAAGAATTATACCTGGTGATACGAAGGGCCTACCTACCAACGATATCATTAGACTCAACGTTAGCAGAACTACAGAATTGCAGTCAATTGCACAATGAGGACATTAGGCAGTTCGCAAGACGCCTAAATACGAAAAAAGCGCAAGTATTACAAGTAATAAAAGATACATACAAGGGAGAAGGTGACAGCGCTCTCGTATCTATGGCAGAAACATCAGCAAATATGGCGTTTCGAACAGGGTTAAAAGATGCAACGTTACGAATTCATATGCTAGGCGTCACAGGGAAGAGTATGGATGAAATGATAGAAATAGCAGTGAACACACTAGTCGAGATACAAAGAAGTAACTCCATACATCAACCAACGACACCCATGATTAATTTGAATTCGATAGAGCCCCTCACAAGACCGCCTGTACATAATCCCGTGGAATATAGAAGACCAGAAGAAAGGCTAAACGTTTCCAGAGCACCACAAGAGAAAATAATTTGCTTATTCTGTAAGAAACGGGGCCATACGAGAGAAAAGTGTTTGACTAGGGAAAACACGCCGTATTGCCAAAAGTGTCTAGAATATGGACACGAGACAAACTGGAGGTGTAGCATAAAGGAAAGCCAAGGAAGTGGGGCAAATAAGAAATATAAAATGCCCCATAATCAGAATCAAGTACAACAAACCTGGAAAACAAACCGACCACAACAAAACGTGCAACCAAGCCAAGTCCAACGTAATTGGAAATAGATAGCGAATTTAAACCAAAATTCACAAACTTCGACGAGTACACAATACAAAGTACTGAGTCAATTAATAACATAGGCAAAAAATAGGCATGGCATTGTTATCTACGGAAGAAATCTCAAACAACACTAAGAAAGGTTATGTTCAGTACTATAGAAGTTACGTGAACATAATTTAAAACTTAATACAGGAAGTGCAGATTCCTAAGAAGAGAGATTATCTATTTAGGACACAAATGTACAGATCAGGGCGCACTCCTGACCCCAACCGGGCACAGCAAAGATAGCTCTGCCTATTAACAAACTTCTACGTAAAGACGCGAAGTTTATTTGGACACAAGAATGCCAGAAAGCTTTCGAATCATTGAAAAGGGCAATAATAACACCACCGGTTTTGGCATATCCAGATTTTGAAAAGGAATTCATACTAACTACTGATGCAAGTAACGAAGCGTTAGGCGCAGTACTTTCTCAGGGTAAAATAGGCGAAGATAGGCCGATAGCCTTTGCTAGCAGAGCCCTGAATGACGTAGAAAAGCGTTACTCAACAATAGAAAAGGAGTTTCTAGCCATTGTGTGGGCAACAAAAAATTTCTGAGCGTATCTGTTAGGAAGACCATTCAAGATAGTTACAGACCATCAACCGTTAAAAGGAATAGCTAACATAAAAGACCAGACTTCAAGACTGGCAAGGTTTAGGCATAAATTATCAGAATACGATTTCGAAATTCTATATAAGCCAGGAAAGAAAAACTTCAATGCAGACGCGCTAAGTAGAATCCCACAGGAAAAACATAAAACAATAGCAGCCGTACAAACACGGTCGAAAGCACAAACAGCTAACCAAGATCAACAACAAGGAACAACCGTCGAAATCGATAAAAATTATGTGCAATCGGGAAGCGGAATAAATAACATAGCAACATTGCTATCCGACCCGAAAGAAATAGAGGCCGTTATAAAAGATGTCCATAACACCCCATTAGGAGGTCACCAGGGAGCGGTAAAAACATGTTTAAGAATCCGACAACAATATATGTAGGTGGCCAGGGATGCAAAGACAGATTATGTCAAAAACTGTCCAAAGTGCCAAGCGAACAAAAGTTCAAAGTTAACAAAAATGCCCATGGTGTTAACAGATACACCCATGAAGCCATTTGATAAAGTTTACATGGACATAGTAGGTATTCTACCAGAAACTGTGTCTGGTAATAAGTACATTTTAACGTTTCAAGATGACTTTTCAAAATTTATGGCATGTACAGCTATTCCAGACGCGGAAGCAAGTACCGTTGCCAGGGCTTTCTACGATGAAGTAATTACGCGTTACGGAATTCCACGAATTCTTATTACGGATAACGGAACTAATTTCATTTCGAAATTGTTCTCAGATACGTGCAAATTATTAGGTATCAAAAAATTACACATAACGCCTTACCATCCACAGGCTAATGGCTCATTACAGAGAACTCACAGAGCGTTAGCGGAATATTTGCGCAGTTTTGCTAAAGAAGACGGGTCGAATTGGGATCAATGGTTAACTGCAGCTATGCATGTTCATAACCACACACCCCACATTACGACGAAGCAAACGCCATTTCGTACTTTATTTGAATTCGATACAGAAATGCCGACTAACTTAAAAAGAAAGTGTAGTCCGGTATATAATGCCGAAGATCCGAATAAAGTATTAAAATTCCAAATACAGAGGGCTCACGAAATAGTGAGAAAGAATCAGGATTTAGCGAAACAGGTAGCTAAGATACAATATGATAATAAATTAAATTTAGTAGAATTCAAAATAGGAGATAGTGTATTACTTAAGAACCAAACTAGGAAAAATAAGTTTTCTCCAATATGGATAGGACCATATAAAGAAGTAAAGATTAAAAGTCCAATTACTACAGTTTTAAATATTAAGGGAAGGGAAAAGCCATTCCACAATAACTTACTTAAGTTATATAATAGCAATTAAATAGGAAAATAGGATTAACTAGATAATTACATAGGAATCAGAATCACTTAAACTAAGAAAATAGGTTAATAAGTTAGGAAATTAAATTCCGTAGTCATAAATTAAAGTAAACTAATCACAATAGACTTAGGATTAGGATAGAATAAATATATATAAAATAGGATTGATAGAATGTAGTATAGGATAGTAGGAAACTAACATATTTTAATTTTTATTTTACTACTAACAATTTTAATTTAACTTCAGTCTTACGGTTGAATAACGAATGAATTAATGAAAAATTCAACCAGAAAGTAAAGAGAAAATAAGAACAGCGTTTCAATAAGCAAGAACTTGTTTATTTAAGCGTAAAAATATAAAAAAAGAAAACTCATAACCAAATAAATTCATAGTTAAAAAAATATCTTTTTTAAAAAATAATCTTTTATATACGAATTTATTTATTTTATAAGAATTATAGTACATTTACAAATAAAAATGTACACCAAAAGTACTTTCAAAATTAATCTGAATGTAATATGGGAATAAAATATGTATGTAGATATTTATTGTAAGAACTAAAATTATTGAACTATTTAGGAATCACGCAATGGAATTTTATGTTAAATGAGAATGGAGATAAAGTATGAATTGAATAAAAATAAGTACAATACACAATATTAATAATATAAATTCTTAATTGAATACAAATTATAAAATAGCATTAAAATATATTAGAAAATAACAAAGAGAAATGCACTTTTACAAAATAACATAATTAGATTTTGATTGAAAAGAAAAATAAATTCATACATTAAAATAAGATAGAAAGTACAGAAATTTTATAATATAGTTGCATCAAAACAACGTTATCTTATCAGCATTAAAATACACTAATTAAATTTTAATCAAAATGCAAGTTATTTTAAATTGGTAACCAAAATATGAAAAAATTTAATGCTACATCAGTATAAAATGTAAGAAAAATACAAAGAAGACAGCACGCAGAGAAGCTGACCTGAATGCCGATGTACACCCATCACAACAACACACAGCAGCACTTTGACAACAGGGTGACGATAGGCGCCCAGCCAACTTGAAGGGGGAAGGGTAGCTGGAACAGCACATCATACACATAAGCTGCAACAGCGGACATCTTAGCGATGCCAACCAAAATGGCAACCATCATCACGAACAAAAATAGGATGGAAAACATCCAAGAGGTATAACAGCATTAACAATTGAACCCGAAAATTACTGCATGATAGTGGGTAATTTTCAACCACTTTGAAAAGACAACACCGACGATAAGATAACTAGAAGATAAGTTAACACATCATCGGCAGTTGCCGATACATACCACTGCGCCTGTCAGCAGAGAGATCATAGTTAATCATGATCGCTTTAAGCCAACAATTTAAGACGACATCAATTGTGGCATCATAGATTGCCTGCGACGGTGATAAACCACCCAGTAAATGAACGAATAGCAGTCAAAGGTTCGTCGGTTAAATCTACTGCAACCTATTCACCTGTAATACAGTAATAGCTATTACAGCATCAACAGTTACAAATGTGACGCAACTACAGATGAAGCCAAGAATACCAACCATTACATTACTTACAAATAAGAATTCTGGCAAGAATGTGGTCAACCATCAACACCATACTACCAAAGACAACAAGTGATGAACACCAATACCAACCAAAATAGGAAGAAAACAGGCGGTTCGGCCGTCGCACGTTTCAAATACAACACGACTTCATTCAAGTCAGCTACCCAGCACATTCAGCATTCCTACACAACATTCGAGGAGAAGGTATTGTTACAACGGGGTGTACATCCACAGCAACGTAACCGTCGACACGACCGTCAACACGCTCACCAGCAGCAAAGTCTAGCTCGACATCGACGTCAGCGTCGACACCATCGTCAACATGTACATTCGCAGCAACGTTTTATTTTATATATTTATATAATATATGATAAATTTGCATAAACACCAAACACATATTATTACATACATGCATTACAATAAATACGATCACATAATTTAGAAAGAACAGTAAACCCATAACACACATAAGCCACCCAAACCAATCATAAATGTACAAGAAAAATTTAATATCGTTTTATACGATACTAAATTTTTCTTCCCCTAGGGTGGAGGGATGTTGTATGTCGCGATCGCAATTTCCATCCAAGCTTTCATTAAAGTAAACTTGAAAGCCAAGCCTGCACCGCAGCACTTTGTTTGGTAGCCAGAAGCTTTAGTCAAGCTTTGGAAAACCAAGCCAACAACCATAGCGTTTAGCATTGGTATGGATCGTGGAAGCTAGCTAGTAGCGAGCTTCCAAACCATAAAAATCATAGCTCATTGCAGTGACCATAAAACGCTTGGTTGGAAGAAATAATAAAAAATATCCAAACCCAAACGCGGAAGAATTAAATTGGGAACGATTTAATTCTGCCGATATTGACATTGCGAAATATAAAAATTGCAAAATAATGGAAATTACGACACGCGCCAACACCGACCCCCTTTGGTTCGGTCGACGGGTGCGTCGACGGGTGTTTCTGGTGGAAACCAGAAAAAGATTCGAATGGGAGTCTTGTGAAAATATCTCAACGAAGAAGTCGTTGATAGTCGCGTTAAAGTCCCGTACTGTTAGTTTTAATAATAAGTGTAATAAACAATAAGTGTACATAATTAATAACAAGTATAAATAAACAGTAGTGTTAAAGTAAATCTTAAGATAAAAGCAGTGTAAAGTGTAAATAATTGAAACAAACATAAGAGTCAATAATAAAGACGTAACAGATCGAAACTAAGTACAGTTTAATTGAAGTCAAGGAGAGATAGTAGAAGACCACCCGTAAGGAGATACAACACTTTTAATATTTTCTAAAACTTTTAGTTTTTTTTTAGTAATCGTTTACGCGGTTAATATGGTTTATAACTTTTTTCGTGTCTGTTTTTTTTTCTTATTTTAATGTCTCAAATCGCTTATTTTTAATTAAAGTTAATTATCGTATATACTTATAGTTATTGTTTTATTATAATATGTATTTATTAAAATATATTAAGCACTTGCCCTTTTGTAATTATTTTTGTCTTTGTTTGTTTAAAACTTTTGATAACAAAACAAATGCTTTCCTTTTTCACAGCCTTATAATGTAAATAGTTTCAAGACGAAAACGAAAACACAAACGAAAACGAAAACGAAACGAGCCAAACTAGTATAATAGAAGCTTTTCGTTCGTATTGCAGACATTCGTTTTATTGCAGACAAAAAATGTGCCCATGTGTACAATATTTGAAGTATTTTTATAAGTAATTTATAGAAACGCAAAGATTTCGGGTAGAATTCAGTGCAAATGCGTGTCGGCAACACTATACAGTGTATAGTGTTACACACACAAATTCGGCACGTACAATTCGACAACTTGCAAAACACAAACAATTATACACTAGACGATAGCCTTCCTGCTTTCGCGTGGTTTCTCGCCTTTTTTCCTGGAAACTGCCGAACCATTATAGCACGCGTAGCTGATAAAATCTGCAAAGCATGAAAAAATACCAACAACAAGAATTTTTGCGTTTACTGGATTTCACTCGAGTTTTGTTATGCGCAGTTGTCAAACAAACGAAAAATGACGAAAAGCATAAAACAAAACTCATGAAAAACATATGTTTCGTTTTCGTTTACGCCTTGAAACTATTTACATTACAAGGCTGTTAATTTATGTGGACGACACAGATATTTTCCAGTTATCGAGGACTGCGCCTTTGGTACTACCAGTAAATATGCATCACCCGACGTTCGAATTAATAATTAATAGCACACTGAACATGCTTCTAGAACTAATGAACATATTAATGTAATGAGGAGAGAATACTGCTTTCGTAGAGCCAACTTCGAGTATCTACTATGAGGTCTTATGAGGACTTATCTTCAAAGTATTAGTTGAAATTCTACTTTTAATCTTACGGAGAATTCTTCCACTGAAAATCGGGACGGGTTACCATCATACACCCTTAAATACTGTGCAGAGAAATTAGCGGCGCCTATCACAGCATTATTTTACTATTCCGTACGATCTGGATATTTTCCAAATGGTTGAAAATCTTCTTTCATTATACCGTTGTATAAATCTGCTAATAGATGTGATATAAGAAATTATTGTGGTATTGATAAAATTAGTGCAGTGCATTTTTTGAGCAGATAATTGCTGAACAAATATCACGGAGTATACATGCTTCACATTCTCCTATGAAACATGGTTGTTGCAGGAGAACAACAACTACAAAAAACTTACTGGATTTTGTGTCGAAAATCATCACAAACCTTAAATCTTCTATCAAAGCAGAGTTATCTACACAGGCATCACTAATAGTTTTGATGTAGTTAATCAATGTAGTTAATAAGCTCCTTTTTTAAAGCTGAAGTTATTTGGCTTTCCTAAGCCTCTTATAAATTGGATACTGTCATATCTCAGTAATCGCATAGCGGTGTTTAACAATTCAACATCAAATGAGATTCCTGTTTCTTCAAGTGTACCTCAAGGGACCTTTTGAGTTAGCTGTTATTCCTGGTTTTTATTAATAATCTCCCATCGGCTATTAAGAATGGGAATGAGTGAAAGTTTGCTGAACTACTGAAGTTTGCGGACGATGTGAAACGTTTTCTGTCATATAAAAATGGAATTGATGCCAGGCTACTACAATTGGATTTGGATTCTCTATCTCCATGGTGTAACATGGACCTAAATGTAAAGAAGTGCAAACAAATTACATTTACACGTCAAAGTTTTTTTTTTCTTTAACCCTCAAGCAGGCAGAGATAAAGTAATGAAAAAACATACCGGACATTTTTTTCAAGTTACCTATGGGCAAAAATATACAAATATGAAAGATTTATAAAAATTTGTTTTAATATATTGTCATTAGTGAAAAAAAACGAATGACCGCTTTGAACCGGCCTTCACTGTTTGAGGAAAAAACAAACTTGTGATGTCCTTTCTTTTTTGTCTAAACATTTATTTATATAACATTCAATTTACTTATTAATATAAATACAACAATATTATTAAACAATAATATTAGATCTTTATGATGGTAATTATAAAAACAATTCTTTGTGCTGGAGCAACACAAATGGAGATCGCATTTTGGGCAAATACATTGCGGTTCCGATTTTTTTGCATTTTCACTTTCAGGATTTGTCCATCCATTGTGGAAAATGGTCATACAGATAATAGCGAACATCCTCGACCGGATGCTTTGCTTTCAGGCCTACAGCAAAGGAAGCTTAAATTATTATCTCTGATGATGCAGCAGATCTTCCTATCCATTTTTCCTGGAAACTGCATAGGCTGGCAGCGATCTCCTCACCAAATTCAGCTAGATCAAAATTTCTATGTTTCTATGTTGCTTACTGGCACATGTTTCTTCAGATATATGTAAATCGACGATATAAATATATATGAATTTGTTACAGTAACTTTAAAGAAACTCCAAAGTAGGTTGATGCTAATCTTACAGCTTTGGTATTCTTCTATAATACCATTGTGATATCTATAAAATCAAAGCCGCACATATATTCCAATGAATATCCTTTTTGGCAAGCACTTTTCCATCGCAAGATTCGAGTTTGGTATTCTTTTGGGATTATACGTACCAAGCGAAAATATAACTACCCACCCTTGAGCCAGCTTGAGTCTCTGGTAGTTGTTGTAGATGGTATCATCATAATCAATGAAGACACCACCGTAATAGAATCACACAACACTCCCGAGAAGAAAATCATCGGAACCTTTCTCCTTACCTTTAATGGAGAAATAAATATCAATTTGTTGTTATACCTCACTCAAGCTTCATCAAAGGCATTAGCAATATAGATCTATATATCCAGATATATATATATATATATACAAATCCTAATCGACAGTCTCAGGAAGCCCGAGGAAGGCCTTAAGCGAAGGAGGAGTTAACATGGCCTATTATTTTTGGGAACTTCTGCTGCGGCAGCACCGAAAAAGGGCAACATACTAGCGAACAAGAAAGAATATTTTGTCTTGGGTATTTATTTTAAGTTCAGTTTCATTTGGTTTCGCAAAGCCAATGACGCCTTACCGACAACCTACGCACCGCCATGAAGTTGTGTTTAATACTAATGTTTAATGTTTTTATACTATATATGTATATACATATATATATAATGTTTAATAATAAATGTTTTTTTGGATTGAGTAATGTGTAGTCGCGAAGAGTAGATGTGTATTTTCGAGCGCTAACAATTAATCTCGTTTATACTGAATTTTTAACGATAAAAATTGCGTTGAGGCTTGAACCTTGTCCAAAACATTGTCGGTTTTTTGTCCTGTCTTTAATCGTTTGTTATTTTGCTTCAAGTTAAGCGATTTTAATATTAATCTTTTAGTTTCTGACTTCCTTGATTCGGGAATTGTTCTCTACTGCAGGTCTTTCTATCGTGAACGAATCGATTCCTACACGATTTTGTAATAACGTCCAACCTAGCTTACTTGACTATTTTGCAGTCTCTGAGCCCGCTTTAGCCTTACTATGTACCCAGATTAGCTTCATCTCTGACCATGACTTACTTTTCTGCTCTTTTGACATTCCCTTCCCTATTGCTTCGGCAATAATTCCCTACCCACTTCGTTTTCCTTCTTTGACTACAAATCTATCAATACTGACGAATTATATCGGACAAGTTCACTTATTGACTGGGCACCCTTTTGGGCCGCCCTCCTGGTTAATGATAAGATCACGTTTTTTGTCAGTGTAGTTCAATCTCTGTTTGACTCTTTTGTGCCTATTCGTACAATAAATGTTAGTTCTAATTCGTGTCCGTGGTTCTCGTCACAGGTTAAAGCTGCTATTAGGCAAAAAAATTTGGTCCATACAAGATTCAAAAGAAATCCTACACAAGCGAATTGGGACTTGTACAAACGAGCGCGTAACTTGCCACTATAATGGTCAAGAAATCAAAAGAAAGGTACTTTTTATCTAGGCTTAAACCTAATCTGGGCTCTAAACAGCTTTGGAGACGTTTAAAAAATATTGGATTTGGGCGTCAAAGATCTGGAAATGTTAGCCTAAATCCGAACGTTTATCTGATTTAATCTGATCTACGTTCCGAGTATAGCGTGCTGTTGAGGAAATTGTTGAGGACAGGCCGTCACAGGTTCGGAGCGTTTCAATACCAGCCTGTATTTCACGGCCTGCGAATTCGTTGAAATTAAATCACGAGTCACAGTTTGCTGTTCTAGCGTTTCATTATTGTTAGAACGAATTATTGTCCCAACTACAAGCAGATGCCGTTTTTTGCAATTTGTCGCAATCAGGGATTTTCTGTCTGGATTTTGTGGAATTACGTGTTTTACTCGATATTTTGCGATATTTGTTCGATATTTAGGATACTACTGAAGACATTAATGAAAGTTTCTATGTGTAAATATCTAGGTAGCAATTGTTTTTTCTACTTTAGACTATGAACATGCAGCTCAAATACAAATTTTAAAAATGCGTATTGTAAAATACGGAATGAACTTAATAACATGTTACACTTTCAATACGATTTTGCCTTCATTATTTTGAAAAAATACAAATATGATTTTGGTAATAAAATATTAATACAAGAATGTTTTTTGCATATAAAATATGTATATGTATATCAGTAGTTTCAATTACTTAAAATTGGTGTCTGTATTAATTCATACTTCTGTAAAATATGAATGCTTTTAAAGTTAACGGATGTTCATAGCTTCACTTCGTTCTTATAGCAAAAGCGAACGAAACCAAAGCAGATCTAAATTAATGCCGTTATTTTGAATGCATCTAGCACGTTTTTGCGCACTCGTTTTATAGCGAATGCCTTGTCACGAGTCACGGGTTTTTATATCTGTGACAGTACTGTCACAGTCACAGGTCGGAGCTGCTCCGGAAAAATCACGGAATCGCTCACCTCTATTCCCTATAGTGAATCTCCACGGGGACAGACAATTATTTCACTATATAGAAACTTCATTATACAGAAATATTTTTTTGTGTGTTCTGTGATTCTGTGTTCTTGATTTTAGTTCATAATAAGGAGAACTTCATTGTATGGAAGTTCACTATAAGGAAGTTCGACTGCATGTAGCTACATATAAAAAAAAAAATTATATAAAGCATAAATACGAAGTCCATTTAAATATAAGTATATACCATGTATACCCATTTGTATACCAAATAGGCTAAAGACTATAGTGGGAGAGAGAGCTTTCAGGCGGCATGCTTGAGAACATTTTTTCATAAATTCAAATAAAATTTCATGCCATGGCAAAATTATGCATTAACAAAATTTTAATAAGTGTTATTCAAACAGGTATTAATAATAAAATACAATAAAATAGTGCTAACACGTCGATCCTGTATTTAATGTGCACTCTACTGTACAAAAAAGAAATGGAGACGAAATTTTATCTGCATTAAAAAATATCAGCTTAATACACAGTACATAAACATTATTTATCAAAATTTTGTTGTTGAGATTTCTCGTATGGTTAATTGAGTGAGAAGAGGATGTCTTTTGGTTGTTCATAGACGAGTAGTCAATTTGCTTCTTATATTAAAAAATTTTATAATAAAAAAAAGAATTAACTAAAAATGGGAATTGTTCTTGGTCGAAATTTCGACCACGACCGACCGTAGTTACTATTAAATATCTGATCGTTAATTACATTTCTCTGGCCAATATCTTAATTGTTCATTCCTGCTGTCTTTGTTACTATACTATAATA
Source organism: Myopa testacea (assembly GCA_949629155.1). Taxonomy (NCBI): domain Eukaryota; kingdom Metazoa; phylum Arthropoda; class Insecta; order Diptera; family Conopidae; genus Myopa; species Myopa testacea. The sequence goes on along the minus strand of OX451346.1, from coordinate 20,622,746 downwards.
TGTATACCTATACTTATAATATTGCGAGGTTAGCCCCATGACGTCGGCCTGATTGAAATACGCAGGTGCACCCTGTGAATCGTAACCACCAAAGAGGTCCATCACCGCATTGCACCTATCGATGTAAATTCCATGAGAAGGAGAGAGCAGGTACCGTAGCATGACGTGTTCAAAAATTCTAAAAGGATTTTTTCTATATGAACTTTGCATTTCGTGGGAGAGAGCGAGATGGTGAGATTTGCTGTGCGGTTAAAAGATTAAGCGAAATTAATTTTATCTTCAGTTCGTTGTAAGCTGCGGATAGGAAATGCTCAAGAAATCACATTCAGAATTGAAGTTGTAATCCAATTAAATTAAAATTAATTGTTATAAAATTTTTCGAAAAAAGTTTAATTTAAACAATGTTTCTAGTTTCTCGTATTTCAGTTTTGTCCTTTTATTTACTCGTAGTTAATCACATTTAAAAATTAAGAAGAGAAAAAATTAAAGAAACAAAGAATCAGTTATGAGAAACTATAAAAAAATCTATTAAAACCCTTTAATAATGAATGTTTAGTGATTTCGAATTGAGCGTAAATCGAATGTGTCGACCAAAAAGAACCTTATTGCAAAAAACCTACAACACAATACTCTAAAAACAAATAAAAATGCAAAAAAAAGGTGGAAAAACTGAAATATTCAAAAAAATAATTTAACATGCAAAATATATTATAAATTGAATTGAGTGAAAAACAGTAACTCAACCATTTCATATCTTGTTTATTTAAATTAAAGACGAAATAAAAAAAACAGCAAACAGAAAGCGCTCGTTATGATATAATATGCAGGATGTTTCGCATAAGAGGGGACAAAAGACTAGGGCGTGTAGGTTGGGTCGAGACAAGAAAAAAATCATATGGGAGCGGGGGTCAATTTCCCCCCGTTTAGACGGGGGCGGGGGGAGAATTTTATGGTCGAAAAAATATTTATACTTAATACCGTAATTTTTAAAAAAAATTGCGCCCAAAAAATTTTTTTCGAAATTTTTTTTCCAAATTTTAACTTTGACATTAATTTTCTCAAAAACTGTTTGACATAGGAACCTAGTTTATGCCTATCCTTTAGTTTAAAGGATATTAAGAAGCGGATATTTGGCTTTGAAAATAAGCAAACAAAAGTTATCTAGCTCAAACAATTATTTTTTCATATTTTTTTACAATTTTTTTCTTGTCTCTACCCAACCTACACGCCCAAGTCTTCCTTCCCCTCTTATACGAAACACCTTGTAAAGGGTTTTCCAATAAGAGGTGTAATTTTGATATTCAAAGAAAAATGCCATTTTTTGAGATAAATTATCGCATGTTTATTTCGTAATAAAGAGGAAGGTATGCCGTTAATAATGAAAAACAACATCAGCCAAATGGCCACCACGACCACGTTTACAGGACCATATCCTTTTCAGGAAATTTTCCATAACCAAATCGCAAAGTGGCTGCCCTATGTCCTCGATAGCCTCACGAATTCCATCTTTGAGGTCTTGAATCGACGCTGGGCTGTTGGCGTAGACCTTATCTTTCACGTGGCCCAAAGGAAGAAGTCGCAAGGTGTTAAATCACAAGATCTCGGTGGCCAATTGTGATCACCTCTTCGACAGATAACACGGTCAGGAAACTTTTCCCGTAAAAGATCAATGCTTTCGTTGCTTGTCTGGCACGTAGCGCCGTCTTGTTGAAAGTAAACGTTGTCCAGATCAATACCATCTAACTCGGGCCATAAAAAATCATTAATCATCTCTCGATAGCGCAATCCATTCACCGTAACTGTTGATCCAACCTCCTTTTCGAAAAAGTAAGGTCCAATGACCCGGCCGGACCATAAACCGCGCCAAACAGTCATACGTTGAGGATGACAATAACTCTTGGGATCAACAATAACTCTTGGGTTTTCCGAGCCCCAGATGCGACAATTTTGCTTGTTGACATAGCCACCGAGGTGGAAATGGGCCTCATTAGTCAAGATGATGTTTCGATGGAATTCCGGATCTTTTTCATGCATTTCAAGGACCCAATCAGCAAAGACAAGACATTGTACATGATCGGCCGGCTTGAGTTCTTGTGTTAACTGAACTTTATAAGCCTTAAGTCTTTATGCAAATGACATGAATGACGTTTGTGGAATCCCAATTCCAAGGAACGACGAGGAATGGACAAACCTGGGTTATCCTCAACACTTTGGGCTACAGCAGCAATATTCTCAGTTGTTCTTGAGCGACGTGCACGGGTTCAATTCTTCACATCACTAACTTGTCCGAACAGCTCGAATTTTCCACCAATTTCTGTATTGCGGTTCGACAAGGTGCTTCACGACGACCCAAAAATGCTTTAGTTTTCCGAACTGTGACTGTAAAATTTTCACCATTTTTGTAGTGAATTTTAATAATTTCAATGCGTTGTTGCAGCGTGTATCGTTCCATTTTTAGTAATGGCGTAGTTTCTACAAATGTCAAAAATAACAGCTTCAAAAGTGACAGCTACCGAAATAGCGGGCTATTCAAAATTACACCTCTTATTGGAGAACCCTTTACATTTAATATTCATTTAAACCATTAATAACCAATAATATAATATATTATAATATATAATATGTATATATATAATTAATAACCATTAATAACCAGACCAATAATATACATTTAATAATACAATATATCTGATACAAAAGTGTATAAATTCACTTTCATTAATTGACAGCCTTATAATGTAAATAGTTTCAAGACGTAAACGGAAACGAAACATATATTTTTCACGTGTTTTGTTTTGTGCTTTTCGTCATTTTTCGTTTGTTTGACAACTGCGCATAACAAAACTCGAGTGAAATCCACTAAACGCAAAAAATTGTTGTTGTTGGTATTTTTACATGCTTTGCAGATTTTATCAGCTACGCGTGCTATAATGGATCGGCAGTTTCCAGGAAAAAAGTCGAGAAACCACGCGAAAGCAAGATCGTATAGTGTAAAATTGTTTGTGTTTTGCAAGTTGTCGAATTGTATGTGTCGAATTTGTATGTGTATTGCTTTAAACACAATTGGAGCAACAGGATACAGCAACATTTCCAGGCAACAAGAAATTCCATGGCGTTAATTATAATGGCTGGGCAACTGTTGCTCAGCAACAAAAATTTCATATGTCAAATTCTTAATGGTGGTGTAACACTAGGCCACTTGAGGCCGTCTTAGAAAACCTTCAACTGTTTCTTACATTTTCTCCAGCATCCTTTTTTAGAGGATTTTCCATTTCTTTTAGCAATTGATAAATATAATGTGTAATTTTTTTTAAATAGGAATGCCGTATATTTTCTATTTCAGAAATAAATTGCTTGTAATAATAATAATAAAAATTTCGTAAATATTAACTTAAATAAATTGGCATTAAGATGCCTAGTGTGACAACCCTCACAATGCAATTTGTCAAATTTTACATGACACAATGTAAACAAACACACCGAAGAAGAACAAGAATGATTCTGTTGTTGTCAAAATTAGAAATTAGCCCGGAGACAAGATACAAAATGGAATGCAAACCACGGCAACAAACTGGAAAGCAAACTTTTTTCTCGATCTCCATAAGAGCCCATGTAAATTTGACAGCTAAAAATGTATCTTGTATCCTGTTGCTTCAATTGTGTTTAATGCTTGTAGTGTTGTGTATAGTGTTGCCGACACGCATTTGCACTGAATTCTACCCGAAATCTTTGCGTTTCTATAAATTACTTATAAAACTACTTCAAATATTGTACACATGGGCACATTTTTTGTCTGCAATAAAACGAATGTCTGCAATACGAACGAAAAGCTTCTATTATACTAGTTTGGCTCGTTTCGTTTTCGTTTGTATTTTCGTTTTCGTCTTGAAACTATTTACATTATAAGGCTGTTAATTATGTAATTTTAGAAAATAAAATTGACTTGCTAACTAAATTTATTATTAGGAAAAATGTTGGTAAATTATACAACATTAACTCTCTTTATATGTCTAAGTACATAATTTTTATAATGCTTATTAATTCTAAATGCTACAAATGTTATTATTGCTAAAATTAGTATAATCAGACAGAAAATTATTATAATGCTGTCCTGAGTATACATGTTATTCAATGTATATGTATTTGTTTGTTCATTGTATACTGGTTTCGTCTGTACTACTCCCATCTTTTTGTCTGTTTTTTTTGTTTTAAGTTAACGTAACGTAAGTGGCTTTAAAACAGCGATGTCCAAATTCACACTATCAAATTTTGTGTATGTGTTGGGCATATTTTCTCTCAGCACTAAGAAAAATGGATTCGGTATAGTATGACGCATTCGTCTCGTTCTTTGCGTCATATCAATCGTCATTTTTCGTGTGTAGTCAAAATAAAAGAACGCAGCGAGACAGACCTACCTCGTTGATAGCTTGAGAGCTACTGACGAGTGATCGTCAAACGCACTCAATGTATACATATTAATCCACTCAAAAAATGAGTAGCTTTAAAAGCTAAACTATATTCATACCCATAATTTAAGTGCTTTGTGTGGGTTAGTTTTTAGGTAGTACTATTTAATTTAAATTATTTCATAGTAATTTAAATCTTAATCCTTAAAGAAGTTGTTTTACAATTAAAAGTCAGTGTTTAAATCGTTCGTCAGTGTTCGTCATGTGTCAGGCGAGTAGCAGCATGTTGCGTGGTGTGACTTTCCAAGCGAGACGCATGAAGACCATCGAGTAAAGTGTGATAGCTAACGTCATTTTTCCAGTAATAAACTTGGGTTGCTTTTTTATGTCCATGAGAGCAGCAATTGGAATACCCCAGTTGGCGATGACACGCGTTCCAGATTTTGGTAGCTGCGACATGTTGACTGCTTTGGTACTAGTGATTCTTGATGTTTGTTTATGTTTTTCGAGTATGCAGGATCGAAGTTCGCAGGATCGTGGTATGCAGGATCGCCATGTAATATGTTGAAGGACCTCTGGTCCTGTCTTCAAAAAATTATGCTGGATAATATTCTATTTTATTATAGATTCATAGGCTTAGCCGGCAGAGTATGCCATGGGTCTCAGCTTAGAATGCTATTTGTATAGTTGATAAAGCCGGCAGATTATCTTCCAGGGCTTGAGAAAATTAGAAGACTGCCGGTTTTAAGCTCTGATAATATTCTGATTTTATTTTGGAAAATCTTGACCTTTTATAGCCGATTTTGATGGGCGGACTTAAAACTAATATAAACATATTTCTTAAAATTACTTTGTGATGTCAGTGGATTCTACTGATCCAATCAATCATTGTTTATAAATTATTGTGAATAATTGTTGACTGCACTATTTCTGTCGCAGTCTCGACAGAAGACGTCGGCAAAGAAAAGAAGTCGTCAATGCACACGCAGCTGAACTTAGCGCGGTCAACAGTCCTACAGGAAACGCTAGCGCTGCAATTTTTATGCGCTGCGTGTACCCTATCGTGGGTCAATTTGATTGTCGCTTATGTAGCAGTCGTGGTGACTTGTGTGGTACACTACAAGAGGCGTCGCTAGTGATAGTTTTCCAACATTGCCGACTGTACGCCAGCCTGTTGTCAAGCCAGTTGAGACGTGGTCCTTGGTAGTCAAGAACCGGAAGGCCGGTGAGACTCCGAAGGAATTGGTGGACAAGGTGGTGAAACAGATTGGGCCCACCCTAGGTGTGCGTGTGCGCCAAGTGAAGGCATTGCGTAGTGGTGACGTTGTGATACGCACCCCGTCTGTGTCCGAAAGGGATAAGATAAGGAAGAACACGAAGTTTGGCGAGCTTGGTTTGGATGTCCGGGTGAATGAAAAGCCGGGTAGCAGGGTGGTCGTCCGTGGGGTTCCTTGTGGAATCACTGATGAGGAGTTCATGAGTGATCTCTACAGTATGAACCTCAAGGAAAGGATGACCCTGGAGGCCTTTGAGAAGTGCGTCAAGCTGGTGTCACGAGCGCGAAGGCTGCTTGACAGCGAGCAGATGTCCAACATCACTCTGGCGTGCAGTGGCGCTGCTGCTGCACTCTCTAGTGCTGACGGCGTCTATGTTGCCTGCTTCCATTTCCGCGTGAGTGATGCGAGCATGACGTACGGCTGCTTCAGATGTGGTAGTCTTGATCACAGAGTGGCTGAGTGTCGTGTGGAAGATGTTGTCTGTCGTAAGTGCGGAGAATTAGGGCACATTAGCCGGTCATGTGGTAACCCAGTGCGTTGCCGTGACTGTGCTTACAGAGACAAGCCGACTGCGCATCGTATGTTGACACCGGATTGCCCGCATTTCAGTGCCTTCATTGCCCGCATGAATGCCAGACACTAAAGTGTTTTGTCAGGTTGTTCAGCTGAATTGCCAGCGCTCTTATGACGTTATGTGTGAGTAAGGTGTGTCTTTGTGTTCGTCAGGCACCAGCTTCGCTCTGCTTCAGGAGCCTTATGTTCTCGGTGGAGACATTAAGGGCGTCCCTTATAGGATGCGCTCCTTTACTGATGCCAGAGGGAATGCTGCTATCATTGTGAATGATGTGAATGTTGAATGTATGGTTGTTGACTGTGGTGATATGGGCGTGTGTGTATTAGTTGAGGGTACCTTTGGCAGGCTTTTTCTTGCCAGCGTGTATTGCAAGTATGGGGAAGACCTCGGGCCCTTCATTGAATACATGGATGCGGTGTTACTACGCGCTAGTAACATTCCGATTATCCTTGGGGTTGACGCGAATGCATCATCTCCATCCTGGTTCTGCAAACCTGCTCGTGCGGGACGGAACCTTGTACGTGGTGAGGTGCTGCTGGAATGGGTGTCTTCGCGTGGTGTCCATGTGCTCAATGAGCCTAGCGAGCGCTATACTTTTGAAGGCCTCAGAGGAATGAGTGATATTGACGTGACGTTTGTAAATGAGGCTGCGGCGGATATGTTCGAGTTTGAGTGGGTGGTCCGTGGTTTGTCAATGAGTGACCACAATCCTATCGAGATCGTGCTTGCTTACAAGAGTGTATCTGGAGTGAGTGAAGTATCCAAAATATGGCGCACTTGTAGAGTGAACTGGGTTGTGTATGGTGAGCGCGTGAGAGAAGAGGTTACCTCGGTGCCTTTGCATGTGTTCAGTAACATGGCGACTGATGAGCAGGTCACTTATTTGAATGAGGCTGCATGGCGTGTCAACGACTTACTCCTTGAGCGATGCCGTAAGGTGGGCCCCAAAAGAGTTAAGTGGTGGACACGGGAATTGACTGAGAAGCGAAGGATGGTTCGGCGTCTCAGGAGTCGATTCCAGAGAGAGCTCAAGTTTGCGTATAGGCGGTGTATGACTGAGTATAAGCGTATGATTCTGAGAGTGAAAGATGATGATTGGAGGGCTTTTGCGGGACGGTACAATGAGGACCCTTGGGGCCACTGGTACTGTATCTGCCGCCCAAGAAGAAAGAATGTGGATATGAGTTGTACTCACGTTGGAGACACAGTGTTTTCAACATGGAAAGATTGCGTGAGTGCACTCATGAGTGAATTCTTCCCTAGAGCGGGGCCCTCGGCCGTTCCCCATATGGAACCGGTTGCTAGCCCTCTTGACCTCGGTGTTGGCGAGCTAGGTAGTAATTTCGCACAGGTCAAGTCTAGGAAGTCGCCCGGACTTGACGGTTTGACTAGAGAGATGGTGAAAGCCATCTGGAAGGCCATACCCGAATATCTAGGCGACTTGTATGCAAAGTGTATGCATGAGGGATATTTTCCCAGTGAATGGAAGAGTGCAAGAGTGATTGTGCTCCTGAAGTCTCCCAACAGAGCTCGGACGAATCCTCGTTCGTATAGAGGTATTAGCTTGATCCCGGTAGTTGGAAAAGTACTGAAAAGGATCATGGTTGATAGACTTAAGCAGAGCATAAGTGCGGAATTGTGTCCTCTCCAGTTCGGGTTTGTCAAAGGCAAAACCGTTGAGGATGCATGGATACATGTGAGGAAATGCGTAGGTGAATCGGACGCTAAGTATGTTTTGGGAGTCTTTGTAGACTTCAAAGGTGCGTTTGACTACTTGAGCTGGTAGAGTGTTTTTGAAAGGTTGCGTGAATTGGGCTGTTTAGAATTGAAGCTTGGGATGAGCTACTTTTCTAGCAGAAAGGCATGCGTGGAGGGCAGAAGCGATTCTGTCTGGATGGATGTGGTTAGGGGTTGTCCTCAGGGGTCCATATGTGGTCCTTTTATTTGGAACCTGGGGGGAGGGTCCACTTTTATGGCGCCTCAGTAGGATCTTTAAGATCTGTGCGTATGCAGATGACTTGCTCATCCTGATTGAGGGACGTACTTGACTCGAAGTCGAGCAGCGCGGTTCGGTCGCCATGACTGTTGTGTGTGAATGGAGTGAGAGCGTCGGAGTGGATGCGGCAATGGACAAGACGGTTATGATGTTGCTGAAAGGCAGGTTAGCGCTAGTCGACCTCCGTTTCTCCCAGTTAATGTATGTATGTATGTTAAAGTATGTGACGAAAGTCAGGTACCTGGGCATAACCGTTGGTGAGCGATTTAATTTCTATCCTCACCTAGTCTGGTTGAGAGAACGCTTGATATGTTTAGTCGGTCAAATGCGCCGCCTCTTAAAATGGGGCCTCGGCAGACGTGCCATCCGCAACGTTTATGACGGCCTATTTCTTGCTTGTGCGACCGTATGGTGCGAGGTGGTCACGTGTGCTGTGGGGTATCAATAGATACTTTCTTGCCAACGAGTGCTTCTGCTAGTTTGCTTGCCGGTTTGCCGCACGGTCTCGACAGAGGCTATGCAAGTGTTGATCGGTGTGGCCCCTCTTGACCTGGAGGTGCTGCGTAGTAGCATATCCTTTAGGCTAAAGAGGGGAATTCCGCAGAGTGACTGGTTAGATAGGTTCCAGCTGGAGGGCATGAGTGGTAGTGAGCGCAAAGGGCGCCTGTTTGAATGTGTCACCTCTAAATGGCAATCTAGATGGGACAATAGCATGAATGGTAGAGTGACGTATCAGTACATACGTGACGTCACATCCGTGGTCTTCCGGCCAGGATTCACATTCAGCATGCTCCTCGGATTCTTGCTTACAGGGCATGGTTCTCTCAATGCTTTTCTGTATTCGAGAAATCTAAGCCCCAGTGAGTTCTGTGACTGTGGAACATCTGCTGAGGACTGGATCCACGTGTTGTGTGACTGTCCGTTGTACTCGACCTATAGGGATAGGGCGGCTATGGGGATTAGATGGACGGACCAGGGTTGGGATGTGATGGTGTGCTCTCCACTGAAGAGTACATGCGTTGTGCAGACAGGTTCGCGTGAGTGTTTGCGGAACGTCGTGCTAGGAGAGTTTAGCTGATCAGTCTTGTGTTAAATGTGTGTATATGGGTGGTCAATGTGTGTATTCGGTGTATGTGCGTTTTATGAACGGTGCGTAAATCTGAATAAATGTGAGGCGTATGGTGAGTGTGTGATTCTTTTGAAGGGGTTTTTTTTTGTTTTTTTTGTTTTTTAACGAGGAGTAAAAGCATCGAAAGCCTTAGTCCGTGCGGGACTTTAACCCGCTAAACATCTCCTCTCGTCGGCACGGATATTCCTCCCGGAACTACCGTTAGGTATTACGTCAGGAGGCCGTAAAAGCATTTCTGCTCAATCGTTCGTTATTAGGTCAGTCGTTTCGTTCGTTTGATCGCCTCACCTGCTCTTGCTTTCGCTGCTCTTTCATTACTAGCGCTGCCATTCTGATAACTGCATTCCAGACTTCACTATCTGTTGTATGTCGCGATCGCAATTTCCAGATCCGGGAGTTAAGAACTTTCAAGGCCAGTATTATCGTTTAATACTACTCCGCGAGTGAGTCAAGGCCAAGTTCACGTTATTAATGCAACCACAGCACTTTGCGTGGTAAGCCAAAAGCTTTAGTCAAGCTTCGTTTAAAGTAAATTCAAAAGCCAAGGTAGCAACCAGAACACGTCGTATGGAATGGATTGTGGAAGCTAGCGTTCAATAGCTAGCTTCCAAACCATAAAAACCACAGCGTTTTGTATTTGAATGGATTGTGGAAGCTAGCTTTCAGTAGCAAGCTTCCAAACCATAAAAACGCTTGGTTTGAAAGACCCAACGATCAGAATCCACACGCGGAAGAATTAAATTGAGAACGATTTTCTTCCGCGTATTGATTCTGCGAATTTTACAATTTTAATATTGCGAAATAATGGAAATTGCGAAACACGGCATACTGACCCACTTTGGTTCGTTCGACGGGTGTGTCAACCGAGCCAAGGTGGAAAATAGAAAAGATTCGATCGGGAGTCTTGTAAAAAACTCCAGACGACGAAGTCGTTCGATAAGCCGCGTATCAAGTCGCGAGTTAGCTTTTAAAATAGTGTTAAACATAGTGTTAAGAGAAAAACAAAATCAAAGTGTAAATAAAGAAATCAACAGGAAGCATAACACCAGGAGTTTTACTTAGTTGTCAAGGGACAACTAAATTATCAGAAGACCACCCATAGCATACCACAACAAATTGGCGCAGCCGGTAGAAAAAAAAAAAAAAAAAAAAAAAAAAAAAAAAAGTGATATAACAACCTTGTAGCAGTTAATTGAAAATCTGCAGTGAGCAAGTTATAGATGAAAAGGAAAGTTATAAATTAAAAGTTAGTTAAAGTTAAAAGTTAAAAGCAAATCCAGTTTTAAAAGAAAGTTTAAAAAGGAAAAAATTGTAAAAAAGAGAAATGATAATCGCGTTAATAAATAAAGCGCAAAAGTGAAAAATAATTTGGTGATGAATTTGGCATGAAGTTGTAAAACAAAAGAAAAAGCGATATAAGGAAATTAGTAGCTCAGTAAAAGAAAAAAAAAATTTTGAAAAGAATACTAATAGAATTAAAAATAGTTTAATTCTTTTAATACATTTAAATACATTATATTATTATATTATATAAATCATAAAATAACTTTCAGCTAAAAATTCATCGGGTTTCATCAAAAGGATGCCAGCTTAATTGCACGGCAAACTTGTCTCCTTGTCCTAGGCATTAGCCGGACAAAAATCTTTACTGAGGTCGACCCTTTTTCACTCGGGAAGCTATTTTATAGGTTTAAGAATTTCGCTAGTAGAAATTAAAAGAATTGGTTTTTTTATTGACGGAAATTTAAACGATTTTAAAACAAACAAGTTCAAATTTAAGCAATTAAAGAATTGATAATGTGCTAGATTTTAAGACAAAGGCAATTCAACTAAAACCAAATAATGGAAAGAAAATAAAAAAAAAAAAAAAAACCTTATAAATCGTCATAAGTGGAAAGTCGATTAATGAAAGTAAGGAATTTTTGAGTTGTTAATTTACGTTATTAAATACTGTGAGTAACAAATTAGCGAAGATCAGGAGTACTTTATTAACTTAAATAAATTCTATTTAACGTGATAAAGTATAATCGATAAACGCAATTAGTTGAAAACAGCAATTCATTAAAACAAAAACAAAACGCGTAGAGTTAAGTTGAATCGTTTCGAATGTGTCTTAGACGTTTGACACTAAATTCGCAAGTTAAATAAATTTTAACATTTAATTTGGTTTCAGCGTCGCACATTTTTCTAACTAATTGGTCATACAGTCGTACATGTATGAAAAGTCGCAAGAAAGTAATAGTCGGAAATTACAAAAGTGAAGCAATAAACTAAACATTTTTGGGTTAGTTAAAAAACCAAAATAAAAACTTAAATATTTAAAGTAAAGCGTTAAACACTTAATATCGCTGGAGAAACAAAGCCACGTTATTAACTACTTCAATAAGAAGCAATTACAATTACTTGCTTATAAAACAAAAAACAATAGAAATCAGTTAGCGAAGAATAACTCAAATGAGCCCGCTTATTAGATTGTTCGAACAAGAGATTGCAAACCTTGCAGTTTTGTTTTGAGGTTTTAACTTACCTCAGCAAAGGCGGAAAAACAGTTTTAACGCTTCGCCGCCGTTTTAAATAAAGTAGCGAGCTCAAGCTTTAAGAAAAAAAAAAAAAAAAAACCAGACTATTAATAAAAATATTAACAAATAACTATTAGCACATAATTATTAAAAACAAATCGAAATGTCATTACTAATAAAAATGGAAATTTTAAAAATTAACAGGGAAAGGAAAATCGCTGAAAAAATTCATCAAACAAATGGAGTACATTCCACAAAACGTGACGGAAACTAAAGTGCAACCTCCGGAGTACATACCATCGGAGATAAAGAGGCAGGGACCAGCCAGACTAACAATCGAAGAATACCGAAAGCGACAACAAATTCGGAAGGAAAAAGAAGCTACAGCAATACCGCAGCAAGAGGGAGGATCGGAACCGAAGCAGCGGCGTGGAGGCAAACTAGTAAAGGCAAGGAAGCGACTAGGATATTTAAAGGCACTGGTAACCAATGACGTAAACCCAATCCCGTGGGACAGGACACACCAAGTTTGGGAGGAAATAGATCAACTAGAGCAAAGTTTGAGAGAACGCAAACGGAAAGGTGCTAGAAACATGAAGATACAACAAATTGACCAACAAAGAACTAAGAAAGGAAACCATCATAATCGTTCTTAAATTATTACAAATTGTTAAAATAAAAGATATATCTAAAATTGCAGACCTTAAATTTAGAAAACAATAAATTAAACTATGTTATATTAAGCTTTGGAAATAAAAAGAATTCACCAAACGTATTCCTTGTTTTTTTTTTATTATTCATAGTGACCAGGCCAACAGCAATAGCTGCAAGCATTAAACGAAATCGATTCTGCTGTAGTGGCAAAAAGAATTAGGTCATAAACTTGAACTTGAACTTCAAGCAAGGCCAGAATTGTCAAACTACAAGCAGCAACTGGTAGCAAAAAACAATACAAAATAAAAGACAATGAACACAAAAGTACGTCAGGCAACGGGTGAGCATAATTAAGCAACGAGCTCGGATTACACAAAAAATGAATAAGAGAAGCGTACGAATGTATAGCGAATGTTTACAACGCCATTGAAGAAGAAAAAAAAAAAGGGGGTGTCAATGAGCCGTATTAAAGCTGAGTAAGCAAAAGTTAATTGCTTTTAGAGAATCAATTAAAGTTTTAATTGATTCCAAAATTATCCAAATTACATACTTATAACAATAAGTATAGGATAATTAATGGCCGAATCCCTACAAGAACAAACATATTTAGTCTTAGAAAAGAACCATAAGGATTTGAAAAGGCAAATAGAAGACTTTGCATCAAAACTTTGGAGCATCCTGAAAAGCACTGTTTCCAATAAGGAAAATCTAGAGTTAATCAAGACCAGAATACAAGCCCTAGGAGAAACATCAACTTTAGAAAAAGCAGACGCAGTCATAGAGGAATTGCTAACATTTTTTAAAAATATAATAGAAAGTAAAAACCAAAGCATAAGGGACTATTCGTCAGAATTTAACGCGTTGAAAAGGAAATACGACACTTATCTAAACGAAAAACATTTTCAAGAAAATATAATAAAGACTTTGGAAGACGAGAACGAACACCTAAGGAAATTGTTGAATGACGAAGGGTTAACAGAAGAAACTTTAAATAAAACGTTAGAACTGGAATCAGCCCAAAAGTCGAGGGAAGACTGTGCATCTTTAGAAAAGGCGCATTCCAGAATCCGAGAATTAAAAGAGGAAAACAGACGGTTAAAACAGGAAATAGAGCTAGCGCACGACCAATCACTATACCATAAGGATCCCACCCCAGCCGCAGCCAGTCAAAAGGAATATAATCCAATTGCATTTCCTACATATAAACAGCCAGCGGCAGATCACAGCAAGATGGGTATAGCAGAAATAGCAAAAATAACAAGCAGTATTGTTCCATTGTTTGCGGGAACGCAGTCACCAGATTTAAGAGGTGAAGTGTATAAGTTCATACAGGCGTGCGAGTTAGCTACAAATGAAGCAACTGAAGCAAATAAACCACTTTACATAGAATGCATCAAACAAAGATTATATGGAGACGCTTATGATCTTGTAGGCACACAACAAGTCAACACACTAGATGAATTATACCTAGCGATACGAAGGGTCTACCTACCAACAGCTGCATTAGACGTAACGTTGACAGAACTCCAGAATTGCAGCCAATTGCACAATGAGGACGTCCGGCAGTTCGCAAGACGCCTCAACATGAAAAAAACCCAGGCATTGCAAATAGTAAGAGACACCTATAAAGGAGTAGGTGACAGCGCACTGATATCCATGGTAACGACGTCGGCAAATAAGGCGTTTAGAACAGGGTTAACAGATGCAACGTCACGAACTCACATGTTAAATGTTACAGGGAAAACTATAGAGGAAATGACTGAAATAGCAGTAAACACGCTGGTGGAAATACAAAGAAGTAACTCCATTCATCAACCAACAATTACACCAATAATTAATATGAATACGGTTGAACCTTATATAAAACCTCCTGTAAATTATCGCGTTGATTACCCAAGACCAGAAATAAGGCGGAACGTCTCGAGAGCACCACAGGAGAAAATAATTTGTTCATTTTGTAATAAACGCGGGCATACGAGAGAAAAATGTTTAACTAGGGAAAACACACCGTATTGCCAAAAATGTCTAACATATGGTCACGAGACAAACTGGAGGTGTAATACCAATGACTACAACAGAAGTGGAGCGAACAACAAAAATCAGAGGCCTACCAACCAAAGTCGAGGAAACCAACAATGGAATCGACCTCATCAAAATTGGCAATCGAACCAAGGCCAGCAAACATGGAACCCAAATCAAGTACAGCAAACCTGGCAACCTAATCAACCCCAGCAAAATTGGCAACAAAAACAGGCACAAAAAAATTGGAATCAAATGCAAAAGAACCCCGGAAATCCAAAACCGAATCCGTTTAAGGGGGTTCAAGGAAACCAGAGCACTATAAACACGCCGAACGGCAAGAATCAAACAATATGTAATTGGTGTAACAGACCAGGACACATAAAAGCAAACTGTACAGCTAAAAGAAGTTGGGAAACTCTTCAGAATAATCAGCAGGGAAACCGGCAAGGGCCCAGACAAGGCCAATAATCTGGGAACCCAACAAAAATAGAAATGTAAGGCCAAAAGAAGTAGTAACCGTACATCCAACATCGGAGGAGATCGTGGATACGTTACAGACTTCAGAAATATTAGAAGCTAACAAAGCTAAAAATATGGGGTACAATTTTAATAACAAAATAAAAATTATCAAACAAAATGATAAAGTAAATATTTTAAATGAAACAGTCGGCACAATAACAGATAAAGCAAAGCAAATAATAGAAATGGGAGCAGAGTTTTTAATAATCATCTTGCTAATTATACAGTTAGCATGTACATCGATTGTAAAAACAATGTTTCTCAATTTTCAACATTATAAAGCAAGGAGCACTAGTCTTAATATAGCAGAATATATTACAGATATAAAAGCACTTGCAAGTAACATGAAATCAGAGGTATTAGCGAAATTTAAACATTTCAGCTCAAATATACAGAACCAGGACATGAAAACAATATGTTCGTGGTTAACGTATAATTTAAATAATAATTATAAACACACTATAAAGGAAGTATCTAACTGGGATTCAGCCACGTTAAGTGATGTGTTCATTGAACTGCCTTGTGTAGAGGCGAGAAATGGAAAACTCATTTTACTGGTGGATACAGGAGCAGATACAAGCCTAGTAAAGGAATGCGCATTAAAAGAAAATGCCATTATAAACAAAAAGGTTAAAAGGGAATTAAGTGGAGCATTTGGAGGCTGTATAACCACGATAGGGTCCACCAGCATATGCCATGATGAGGTACAGCCCTTACGTTTAACGCTACACGTAGTGTCACTTAAACAAGGGGTACCGGCGGACGGCATACTGGGTAGAGACAACATGTGGAACAGATCCATTATAAACACGCTCAATAAAAAGTTAACCCTATTTAATGAAAACAAAGAATTTATAGTTAAATTGCCACTGAAAGGCATCCAAAATATAAAAGAACAAAGAAAGCAAAATAACATAACCATTGAAGCAAGAACGGTTAGAATAACGCCATTAAAAATTAAAACTAAAGTTATGACTGTGGTAGTTCATAAACAAGAGATTGCACCAGGAGTGTACCTGGGAGAAACACTAGCAAATGTGGAAAACAAAGAGGTCAAGGTACCAATCCTAAATTCAACGGCAAAAGATTTCATTCTTAGTGACAACTTTGTACCGAAATTTAGTGATTTTCACAAATACAAGCTAAGTGATGTTTCGGGCAATCAATGGACTACCATCAACAGTATAAATAATGCAGGCATAGCGCAACGCATTAATAGTTTAATGAAAGATTTAGATTTGGATCCTTCCTTAAACAGAGAGGAAAGGGAATCCATAACGAAACTATGTGCCAAATACCATGATATTTTTCTTTTAGAGGGTGACCCATTGACGTACACCCCAGTAATAACACATAAGATTCCAATAAAGGTGGATCAGCCACCAATTAACCAAAAACAGTACCGAATTCCTCAGACACATAGGGAAGAGATGAATAAACAAATTCATAAATTACTAGAAGAGGATTTAATATCCCCAAGTGTATCTCCATGGAACTCCCCGCTACTTCTAGTTCCAAAGAAGAGTGGAAAAGATGGAGAAAAGAAATGGCGCTTAGTAATAGATTACAGAAAAGTAAACGAAGCGACAATAAAACAAGTTTTTCCACTGCCTAGGATAGATGAGATATTGGATCAGTTAGGCAGTAGTAGATATTTTTCCACGTTAGACTTGGCAAGTGGATACCACCAAGTCCTAATGGACAAAGCGGATAAGGAAAAGACCGCATTTAGTTCGGCTTTAGGACATTTCGAGTTCAACCGAATGCCTTTCGGGTTAACCGGCGCCCCAGCAACCTTTCAACATCTTATGAATCACATTCTGACAGGACTTCAGGGTATAGATTGTTTTGTCTATTTAGACGACATAGTTGTATACGCAATAAACCTGGGACAGCATGAAGAAAGGTTAACTAAGGTTTTCGAGGTAATTAGAGAAAATAACTTAAAATTAAACATTAGCAAGTGCCAATTCCTACGACGAGAAGTCGTATATTTAGGGCACAAGTGTTCAGAACATGGAGCACTTCCAGACCCTAGCAAGGTGGAGTGCGTTAAAAACATTCCGCCTCCTAAAAATAAAAAGGAAGTACAAGCCTTCCTAGGCCTTGTTAATTATTATAGAAAATTTATACCGGGAACCGCAAAAATAGCACTGCCCATTAACAAATTGTTAAGAAAAGACGCTAAGTTCGTCTGGACAGAAAGCTGCCAAAGAGCGTTTGAAGAATTAAAAGAATCGGTTATGTCACCACCAGTGTTAGCATATCCAGACTTTTCAAAACAATTTCTTTTAACTACCGACGCTAGTAATGAAGCGTTAGGCGCGGTCCTTTCTCAAGGAAACGTAGGCGAGGATAGGCCAATAGCTTTCGCTAGCCGAGCGCTAAGCGACACAGAACAAAGATATTCCACAATAGAAAAGGAATTTTTAGCAATAGTCTGGGCTACGAAAAATTTCAGAGCATATCTCTTAGGGAGACATTTTAAAATTTTTACTGATCACCAGCCATTAAAGGGAATAGCCAATTTAAAGGATCAAACTTCTAGACTGGCAAGATTCAGACACAAGTTGTCAGAGTATGATTTTGAAATCATATATAAGCCAGGCAAGAAAAATTTAAACGCAGACGCATTGAGTAGAATCCCGCAAAATCGTAATGTAGTAACAGCAGTCCAGACCCGCGCTAGAACAAAAGAAATAGAATTAAAGGACCAAGGAAATATTGATAAAACAAAAACAATTCCGACGCCTGTAGAACCTGACACTCCAGGAATAAGACAGAACGAAAACACAATCTTACTAGGAGATCCGAAACAAATAGAAACAGTTATAAAGGATTTCCATAATACACCATTAGGAGGTCACCAGGGAGCAGTGAAAACGTACCTAAGAATCAGGCAACAATATAGGTGGCCAGGGATGCAAAGGCAGATAAAAGATTATGTAAAAAACTGTCATAAATGTCAAGCGAACAAAAGTTCGAGATTGACAAAAATGCCCATGGTGCTAACAGATACACCAATGCGGCCATTTGATAAAGTCTACATGGACATAGTCGGTATTCTACCCGAAACTGTGTCTGGAAATAAGTACATTCTGACTTTTCAGGATGATTTTTCAAAATTTATGGCATGTACAGCTATCCCAGACGCGGAAGCAAGTACTGTCGCCAGAGCTTTTTATGACGAAGTAATTACGCGTTACGGAATTCCACGAATTCTTATTACGGATAACGGAACTAATTTCATTTCGAAATTGTTCTCAGATACGTGCAAATTATTAGGCATTAAAAAATTGCATATAACACCTTACCATCCGCAAGCTAATGGCTCATTAGAGAGAAGCCACAGACCTTTAGCGGAATATTTGCGTAGTTTTGCTAAAGAAGATGGGTCGAATTGGGATCAATGGTTAACTGCAGCCATGCATGTTCATAACCACACACCCCACATTACGACCAAGCAAACACCATTCCGTACTTTATTTGGTTTTGATACAGAAATGCCGACTAACTTAAAAAGGAAGTGTAGTCCGGTATATAATGCCGAAGATCCAAACAAAGTATTAAAATTCCAAATACAAAGAGCTCACGAAATAGTGAGGAAAAATCAGGACATGGCTAAACAAATAGCCAAAAATCAGTACGATAATAAGTTAAATTTAGTAGAATTTAAAGTAGGAGATAGTGTATTAATTAAGAACCAGACTAGGAAAAATAAGTTTTCTCCAATATGGATAGGGCCATATAAAGTAGTAAGGATTAAAAGCCCAATTACTACGGTTTTAAATATTAAGGGTAAGGAAAAGCCATTCCACAATAACTTACTTAAGTTATATAATAGCAATTAATGGGAAAATAGGATTAACTAGATAATTATGTAAGTAACCTTTAAAAGCACTTAAACAAGGAAAATTTTATAGGAATAATCAGGAAATTAATTTAAGTAGTCATAAATTAAAGTAAACTAATTACAATAGGCACGTTATTAGAAGTGTGATACAATAAACTAACATAGAACAGGGTTATTAGGAGAGAGTAATAGGAAATTCAAATTTTATTAAGGTAGGAATCAGTAAAAATTATAGTCCGAGCAGACACTTTAGGAAAAATTTTGTTTCGTTCTTATAGATACACAAAACTTACGCAACCAACGTCAAAAGCAAAACACACAAAATGATAGCAGAAATTGTGTGGGTAATACTGGCGGTAACACAAACAGAGGCACGTCTGCCCATAGAAGTGGAAAAATTAAAAGAAACACCAATGGTGTTCGAAAAAACTAATAAGGCACTGTTTTTCAAAGATACCTGGACAATATTAACAAAAATAGAACGTAATGACTTCCAGGAGGTAATAAACGAACTGGAAGAATACATAGAAAACATGCACAATATTTGCGAAAATTTAAACAGACAAATAGAAATAAACAATTTCAAGGAAGCTTGCCTAAATTTGAACCAGCCGTTGAAAGCTACCGTTAAGCAACTAAGAATTAACGAGGACATTATAAATCACCCAAGCAAAACGCAGAAACGAAATAAAAGATCTCTAGACTTTGTGGGAGAGGCGTTGAACTGGGCTTTTGGAACAATGAGTCAGAAGGACGACACAGAAATACATAATCATTTGGAAAAAATTAATAACAATCAGGCAGAAACATATAAGATTTTGAAGCAGCAAGTCAGTATAATGAAAACAACATACAACAAAACCACCTCAGCGTTAAGACAATCGGCAGCCGAGATAGACAAACTACAAAGGGATCTAGCTAACACCATAAATAATCAAATAACAATAAACAATCGAAACGAACAGAAAATAGCGCAAGTAGAATACCTATTGCGCACAATAGAAATACAAGCCACAATACAGGCCACCCTAGTGGAGATACAAGGAAAACAGGAGTTGGAGATGCAGATATTGGATGATTTGTACAGAGGAGCACTACACCCCTCCTTATTACCAGAGGTAGACCTGAGAGACCAAATAGGAAAATTGGATCTTACAAACAAAGCGAAATGGTTACTAAGTGATGCGTTCAGAATACACCAACTAGCAAAGGTAAATACGTTAGCAAGTGCGGGGGATACGTTGATCAAAATAACAATACCACTACCAGAGGAGGACCTTTATACAATATACAAAGTGTACCAGGTTGTACTATTTACAAATACCACATACGACCTAACAGTAAAACCAACCTTCGATTACATAGCCGAAGCGAAGGAAGAATGGCCATTCGTGGGCATGACAAACCATCTTACAAACAAAGCGAAATGGTTACTAAGTGATGCGTTCAGAATACACCAACTAGCAAAGGTAAATACGTTAGCAAGTGCGGGGGATACGTTGATCAAAATAACAATACCACTACCAGAGGAGGACCTTTATACAATATACAAAGTGTACCAGGTTGTACTATTTACAAATACCACATACGACCTAACAGTAAAACCAACCTTCGATTACATAGCCGAAGCGAAGGAAGAATGGCAATTCGTGGGCATGACAAACCATGATGTAGATGCCTGCAACCACGTAAACGGCGTAATAAGAGGGAGCGCATGGACAACCCAAGATGATATAATAGTATGCAGGAGTAAAGGGAAAAAATTAAGCGGTAGACATCCAACGTGCGAAATAGCATTACAACAACACAATAATGCGAATATAAAAACATCATGCATCGCCACGGGAACCCCAGCAAGTGAAGGTATATTAGTGAAAATGAACACACCCAACAAATGGCTATACAATTTCCGACGGACCCACACATTCGAAACAACGTGCGGTACAGGAGCCAACACAATATCTCTGGAAGGATTAGGCCTACTAACAATTACACAAAAGTGTACAATAAAAAATCACGACAGCATAATAGAGTTCGAAGAACACGAAACAAGCAGTATAAACAAAATTAATAACAAGATAGATCATTCAGATTTAATATCGTTCCTAAAGGGCAGCATAACAAACTCAACAATAGGCACGAGGAGCGAGGCGAACCTACTGCCGCTCGTGATAACGGATCACACCAGGCTGACGCAAACACTGGAGGCAGGAGAGAAAGATTTAGCCGAGCTACAGGCAGAGATAGAGCAGGCAGAGATGACGCAGACAATCCAACTCAAACAAAAGGTTTTCGAAATAGCGGGCGCATCCGCAACACTGGGGACAATACTTCTGATAATAATAGTTTTCATATACATACGGAACAAGATGAAACGACCAATTAATACATCAGTGCAACACGTGGTTCGAAGACCAACCATTGAGGTGCTGCACGAATCAACACTCAGAGAGGTGCGCAAGCAACGAGCAGAAGCCAGTGCCGAAGCGCGCAAACACCGAGTAGAAACCATTGCCGAGGTACACAATGAGCAAGGGGAATCCAATGCAGAGCGTCAATTTAACGCAAATGCCTGAACCCAGAGACAAGCGGAGCAAGTTCAACATCCAACAGACGAATTTGAGAAATTTTTCTTAATAATAAAGACTTTATTTACACAGTAACAGTTAATTGTAAACAGTAACATTATAGCACACGAATTAAACAAAAGTTTTTAACATATGAGTATAATAAATGACTGAATTATAATAAATTAATCTTTATTGTAAACACACAGAAAAATTTTTTTTAATTAATTGTGGAAGCGTAGGAACATAATGAAGTAAAATTAGAAGTCAAGTGAATGAAACATTCAATTCAATACGATTTAAGCATAATACCCTTAAGCATAAAACCCTTAGCATAATACAACAAATTGTATAATAAGGTTGATCATCGACATGTCATCAGCAATGATCACAATATTTTGATCATCGCCATCAGCCCATCATCATCTCGATAAAAATATAATAAATAAGAAAAAAAAAATAAAATAAATAAAATATCGATGCAGGATAAAAATTGTTGTTGTGTTTTGTTTATTACTGTTGGGACATTAAAGAATCATTGAAAAAGAATCGAACTAGAATTCGTTACTAACATTTTTAAATAATTAATTGCAAATAACTCTGGAACCCAGCTATAGTAAGTTCTTCAAGCACGGGTACAACGAGGGCAGTCCCGGCCACGATCGACGAAGCGAGGCGAGAGTGCCAACCACAAATAGGAGATGCTCTCGAGTCGTGTTGGCCTCGAAGGAATCCTGCAGCAATTCCAGAAGTGGAATGAGTGGTTCCAAGTCCCAGGCATCAGTCCGGATGGCAGCAAACAAGTCCTGTAGGTATAGGTTCAAGGGGAACACGTAGTGACGGCTAGGATAAGGTTGGTAGCGTGACATCGTTGGTTACACCTTGTTCGAAAATGATAAACTGCGTGGAAGCGAAACTTTGAACTGTTACTGATTAAACTTACAATAACCGAGGGTATTTATAAGCGGGAGTAAACAGAACAAGAACCCGGAAATCTCAGTAGAATTAAAATTCAGCATATCTTGCAATAAAAAGGAAAAATAAATTATGCTACGATGGTGATTACAAAATTAATAATTGCAAACTTAGTGATATTTCTGCAGAATTAGCTCACGCGTGGGGCATACACCCTACGCACCCTAATTGGGAATTATGACATATTATCTAAAAGGATAAAATAGAAGAGAGAGTTTTTATAAGACCATGGAATGTTGAAGCGATGCATTCTTGGGAAATTGCATATAAATGTGGGATAACATACGGTACATGAAAACTAGCTGTTTCGTTTTAAACAGTCATGACTATTGCATTTGCATTTATTATAGGAATAAATGCACATGAAATCTATGCATAAAGAGTTAGTTTATGCATAACCACAATTTAAAAATTATATCTGCACCTAAATGCAGACATAGAAATAAAAGATAAATATATATAAGACAGAAAATAATCGCCTCAAAGATTGCGAAGTATTATTCTAATCCTAAGTATTAACAATGAATAATTATAATTGTAATAACACAAAAATAATTTCTTCTTAAATATATAAAATACAATTATTACAAAATAGGTAATGTAATGTACGGACCTAGGAAAGGTATTTCATTAAGATTCCATGTAAAATATTAATGAAATTGCGTTAATAACAAACAAAACAAGAGCTAAAAATTGAACGATTAACGCAAGCACTGCAACAAAGCAGGTGCAAAAGTAGAACAACTGAACACGAGCAGAATGCAGTGTCAGTTTTAAAACAGCTAATGAAAAAAAAAAAAACAGAAAAAAGAAGACACCAAAGGTGATTAACTTACAATAACCAAAACAAAAGAAAAAATAAAACCCAAATATTAAAAACGTTGTTACATACATATATATATGATAATTATAGTACATTTACAAATAAAAATGTACACCAAAGGTACTTTCAAAAGTAATCTGATTTTAATGTGGGAATAAAATATGTATGTAGATATGTATTTATTGTAAGAACTAAAATTGTTGAAGTGTTATTAGAAATCACGCAATGAAATTTTATGTTAAATGAGAATGGAGATAAAGTATGAATTGAATAACAATAAGTACAATACACAATATTAATAATATAAATTCTTAATTGCATACAAACTATAAACTAGCATTAAAATTTATTAGAAATTGACAAAGAGAAATGCACTTTTACAAAATAACATAATATAGATTGAAAAGAAAAATAAATGCATACATTAAAATAAGACAGAAAGTAAAGAAATATTATAATATAGTTGCACCAAAATAACGTTCTCTTATCAGCATTAAAATACATTAATTAAATTTTAATTGAAATTGAATTCATTTTAAATTTGTAATAAACAAATTATATTAAAACAAAATATACATTGTAAAAATACAAATAAAGAATTAAAATATGTAAAATGTAAGATACATAATAAGAACCCATCATGCAGAGAACCCAACAGGCATCCCGATGTACACCCATTACAACAGGGCGACGATTAACGCCCAACCAAATCGAAGGGGGAAGGGTAGCTGGAACAGCAGATCAGCGCAGTGACAACAACCATAGCAACCAAAGATGGAATTGTTGCAACAATCAATCGCATCAATGCAACAACGTTCGACAAAAACACGAAACTAAGAAACCTTCAAAGAGATTCGACATCAGCAACAGTTGAGCAACAAGATTATCGAGTGATAGTGGTGACGAATACACAGTACCTTGAGGTCACGCGGAGACCAAAGCCACCGCAATGAAACACGCGACAAACTAGGGGCTTAAGACATCTGCAGCAGCTAATTTCCAGTGTCTGCGCAAAAGCGAAATCATCATGATGGCAGCCTAGCAGCTTAACTTCAAGCCAAAGTTACGTTAAGCGTAAAGGGATAGCATCACAACGTCGTGACGATGAAGCAGCTAGTACACAACTCCTAATGCAGTCACAGTTAAAGTTACGCCAGTCATTCACAGTTCACCAGTTAAAGTTATGGTACCCTACTCCGTGGCACAAATCACACTTTACAACATTACCTCAAGAGAACGATTTAAAACGCATCACCACTGTCGACAAGAAAAATGTTGAAGATGTTTAGCAAAATGTTACAATTAATGATCTTGGGAACATCTCAACCATCAGCTACCGTGAAGCGAAAGACAATTGGTCCCAATTGCGAGACAACGATTCTACCGACACCAAACAACTACATCTGACCATCAAGTATAACACACAACGCGTCAGCTACCCAGCAGCAACATTCCCACAATACATCGAGAAGAAGACATCGAAACAACGGGGTGTACATCAACATCGAATTCGTCATCAACAGCAACATCAGCATCAAGGTCAGGACAACATCAACTTCAAGATTGATATCAACGTCAACAACAACATAGTATTTCAATTACACACTACATATACCATATTAAACATTTGTATACATATACATTATATATAAACACCAATAACATATTATTGTCCACACACTCGCACTAGATTAAGTACTATTAAGTAGTATTGAAAGAACACTAAAACCATAATAAACACACGACCACCCACAAGTCAACAAACAATAAATGTACAAGAAAAATTTAATATCGTTCGTACGATACTAAATTTTTCTTCCCCCAGGGTGGAGGGATGTTGTATGTCGCGATCGCAATTTCCAGATCCGGGAGTTAAGAACTTTCAAGGCCAGTATTATCGTTTAATACTACTCCGCGAGTGAGTCAAGGCCAAGTTCACGTTATTAATGCAACCACAGCACTTTGCGTGGTAAGCCAAAAGCTTTAGTCAAGCTTCGTTTAAAGTAAATTCAAAAGCCAAGGTAGCAACCAGAACACGTCGTATGGAATGGATTGTGGAAGCTAGCGTTCAATAGCTAGCTTCCAAACCATAAAAACCACAGCGTTTTGTATTTGAATGGATTGTGGAAGCTAGCTTTCAGTAGCAAGCTTCCAAACCATAAAAACGCTTGGTTTGAAAGACCCAACGATCAGAATCCACACGCGGAAGAATTAAATTGAGAACGATTTTCTTCCGCGTATTGATTCTGCGAATTTTACAATTTTAATATTGCGAAATAATGGAAATTGCGAAACACGGCATACTGACCCACTTTGGTTCGTTCGACGGGTGTGTCAACCGAGCCAAGGTGGAAAATAGAAAAGATTCGATCGGGAGTCTTGTAAAAAACTCCAGACGACGAAGTCGTTCGATAAGCCGCGTATCAAGTCGCGAGTTAGCTTTTAAAATAGTGTTAAACATAGTGTTAAGAGAAAAACAAAATCAAAGTGTAAATAAAGAAATCAACAGGAAGCATAACACCAGGAGTTTTACTTAGTTGTCAAGGGACAACTAAATTATCAGAAGACCACCCATAGCATACCACAACATATCTTTCAGCATGACTTTCACGATGTTCTCTGGCGTGACCTGAGAGCCTATAGTCCGTTGCAACTTAGCTCGTACCGCATCGTGCTTCGGGCATTCGAAGAATATGTGTTGCACATTCTCAACGTTATCGCCTCCACAGCGCTCGCAGAATGGGTCCCGTTCGTAGCCGTATTTGTGCAGATAGGACTTGAAGCACCCATGTCCACTCAGCAACTGCGTTAAGTAAAAGTCGCTCTACGTTCCGCTTCTTTCGCCAGCAAGTCCAGTGGTATCTGACTTCCGAGTACAAGCGCCGCATCATATGAGACGGTGCGAAAGGCACAGCAGACACGTAACGCACAGTGTCTGTATGTCGCATTTAGGCTACGCACATAGCTATGCTTTCCAAAGGCTTTGTTCCATATTGGTGACGCGTACAGTATTATTGACTTGATGACTCCCGCCAGTAACTGCCTTTTGCGCTGCCGCGGACCACGATTATTCAGCATTATCCGTGATAATGCTATAGTTGCTGCCGCTGCCTTGCACTGCACATACTCTATATGTGCTTTAAATGTCAATCGATGGTCTATCATCACGCCAAGATATTTTATATGCGGTTTGGACTCAATCGTGCAGTCACCAACTCTGATCGTGATAGTATCAACTTTTTTCCGGCTACTCACAAGTACACATTCCGTCTTATGGTCCGCTAGACTAAGGGCCACCTCGGAGAGCCACGCCCTTATTGTGGATATCGCTTCATCTGCCGCTTCCTTGACCCTCGTCAGGTACTTTTCCACCACCAGAATAGCAATATCGTCAGCAAAGCCGACTATTTTAACACCTTCGGGCACTCTCAGTTCCAGTATAGCGTTATACATAATATTCCATAGGAGTGGACCAAGCACGGATCCCTGGGGAACCCCTCCTGTTATTATGTACTCTTTAAAGCCCTGTGTTGTATTGTACAGGAGCACTCGGTCACTCAAATAGCTGTTCACAATGTTATACATATAGTCTGGCACCTCAAAAGATCTCAGCGACTCTAGGATTCTCAACGAATTCGCCGTGTTAAAGGCATTTTTTATGTCTAGTGTCACGATTAGACAGTACTGCTTATCGCCGCCACGCCAGCGTTTACCCTCAATCGCTTTCTCGGCTATGTTAGTTACCAGTCTTAGCGCATCAATCGTTGACTTGCCCTTTCGAAATCCATACTGCATGCCAGACATTTTCCTATTTGCCACAGTTTGCAACCGTTCTTTGATGATGTGCTCCAGTAGCTTCCCTGTCAAGTCGAGCAAGCACAAAGGACGAAATGAATTTGGCGTATTCTCGCCCTTTGGGAGTAGCACTAACCGTTGTCTCTTCCATTGGATCGGAAAGGTGCCTTCTTTGATACACAGGTCATACACACTTCTTAGCCACTCCGTATGATTTGCTGCCAGTGTTTTGATGGCTATATTTGGCACACCATCTGAGCCTGGCGCTTTGTTTGGCTTGAGTTTGACTGCCGCTTGCAACACCTCCGACTCTGTAACCGTTGGCACGTTTTGATGGACGTCAGTTTCAGGTGGTATTCTTTGAAACCGCGGCTGCAGCGGGAAAAGATTTTTGACTACACTATCCATGACTGTAGCATTCTGCCGTACCGCTTGCGCTCATGCCACATAAGAATTGCATAAATATTTCACCATCGAACGTTTCAGTCTTCCAGCATCTGGTTCTAATGTCGGCTGTGCCTTGCCTCGCTCTTAATGTTCGCGAAATTTCGATCTCTATCGCTCGGTGGTCACTGTGTGTGTAGCAACTGCTTAATCGCCACCTCGTTGTGGGAAATAGCGACGTACTTGTAAAGGCAATGTCTATTATAGAGCCCCGGCCATTTTTACTGTATGTGTGTACTGTACCTGTGTTCAGGAGAATCACGTTCAGCGTTGAGAGTGCATCTAACAGCGATCTACCACGACCATTAGTTCTCTTTGAGCCCCATTCTATAGCCCAGGCATTGAAATCGCCGGCAATTAGTACTGGATTTCTACGGCGCGCATCGGTTACCAAATCATGGATTATCCTGTTGAATGTGGTCATGTCCAGGCTGGGCGGCAAGTAACAGCTGTATATAAAGATTCCGCCTATCTCTGCACAAACATAGCCGACCTCTGATTTATGGACTATAATATCCGATGCATCGGTGTTGATATTCTATATTGCAGCTTTTCCGTTCTGGTCACACGCCCATGTGCCATCTCTTTTATTAGAGTACGGTTCGCTTAAAAGCACAGCATCAACTTTTAACTCGAAGATTGTTTGTACCAATAACTGCTGCGCAGCTTCACAATGATTTAAGTTGAGCTGAAGTATCTTCATTTAGTAGGGACAATTTGATTACCGCCTTTTTGCGCAATCTTAGCCTCTTGCTATATTGGGCACCTATATCCTCCACATGTATGGCTGATATCCTTCCTTTCTTCTCTTTGGCATAAGATACATTTTGGCTCATTGGAACATGCTTTGGCCAGGTGTCCTTCACCGCCACACTTAAAGCACAATGATGAGCAATCTGTCGTATTTTTGCACTGCCTCGAGATGTGCCCGAATTCCAGGCATTTATAGCATTTTACGATCGTTGTTTTCTCCCGTATACGACAACTCACCCAGCCAATCCTAACTCTGCCCGCCTTCATAAGCATGTCGGCATTGGTATTTGATAACCTAACCGCTGCTATCTGGGTACCACCAAATCCTCTTCGAAGGCTAAGTACGTCTTCCTTTGCGAAGCCCTTCAGTCTGAACTGTGTTGCGATCGCATTAAAAACATCGAACTTTCCGTGACCTCATCGATGTCCTTGATATCAAGCACTGTTTTTTCTGATAGTCCGCGTACTTCCGCCTGTTCGCCAAGGCTATTTGCAATTGCCGCTCTGACTTTTTCCGCATTCTCCCCGGTCTCCGTAAGCTGCAGAAGTAACTCACCTTTCTGCGTTCTCCGTACTTTCGTCACGGCTTGGCTTAAGTCCCCTATGTTTACATCTGTTTTGAGTTTGCGCAGTATATCTGCATATGTAACATCCGTTTTGTTTTCAATAATGATCGCCTCTGGTTTGTGTCTTTTAACGGTTTTATCCATTTTTTCTGCCCTCCGTGGGCGCACTTGCATCCATCCGTCGTTTTCATTTGCTCCTGTTTCTGTTGCAGGCGCAGCCCTCACCGCAGTAGCATAGCTCACCGCTTCAGGCGCCTTATGTTTTTTGGATACAGACTGAACCATCAGGTTATCATCTCTATTTCTTTTTGCTGCGCGATCCTCTTTTTTCCTCATCACCGGTGATGTCTGCATACCATGATCGGTTGTTGATTTCCTGCGTTCCTTATTTACAGGTGATGAACTATCCGCCAACCCGACTCCATTTTTAACTTGCTCCACTCTTTCGTATAGTTTGGCAATATTCTCAATTAAGTCTCTCATCGGCTGATGAATTGAGCGCCTTCCTCCACCAATCATTTCCACTAGTTCACCTATTTTCCTTCCCATTTGCTCAAACACCGTTATCTTCTGCAATCCGCCATCACTAGAAAGCTCTATGAATGGTGGCGAAGAATTTGCACGCGTGGGCGTTACCAAATCGGCTGATGTCTTCAATGGCGACCGCGCTACACGACCGCTTTTAGCAAAGGGATTCGCGACGCCTAATTGGTCCGAATTGTTGACACCATTTTTGCTCACCGCGCATGGTGTTGTACTCTTCACTTGTGGTATAGCTATTTCTTTTGCTTGTGACATACTAATATTGACACATTAGCGAGTCCAAGAACCCCGGCTGTTGATCAAAGCTTACCGCGATTTCGAAAGCTCTTTTGAAGCTTTATTATGGTGTCATCGTCGGGGGGAGGAGCCAAAACGCAAAATCTATACAAAGCTCACTAGAAAAGGTCAGATAGACCAGGTCACGAACGACACTATATAAGTTCACTAGACAAGGTCAAATAGACCAGGTCACGAACGACACTATATATTATCGCAAACGTCAAACTTTGAATGTTGCTACGAAAAGTTGCGCGGGAGTAAATATTTTGACATTAATAATTTGCTTAAGAAGACTAAAAGTCTTGAATTATTACGAGAAAAACTGTGTCAGTATCACCTGTGTGCGAGTTATCACTCGCGAATTGAAGTTAAACGCTTCGCTACGCTTCTACGCGCACTTTTATACCAAATGCCTTATTTAAAACCGATTTCTACTCTATAAACACTAGCTTTTGGTAGGAGTCGATTGAAAACGCGGCCACTTGCTCCACTTACTCAGAGAGCTCTGTCTCTTTTGAAGGGGTGTAAATGTGTGTGTGTCTGTGAATGGATGGTGGAATGTATGTGGGTGTTCATCATTCGTGTTTCCGTAGCGCATCGAGGCCTCAGAGGTTCTGCACTACCAGTGTGACCCGTGGCCACCAGTCCTCGACCTACATGGAGCTCACTGGTAGTAACTCGGTTACGACGTCTTATCAGAGGCCTTCTGAACCACGGGTGTCGAGGAGTGATGAAGTTGGTCTCAACGCTTCACCTCGGCACTATAGACCAGCGTTGGATCTTGTTGGGGGTGCGATTGGGCTTTTGCCTTGAACATGGGTGCCGCTCCCCGATTAAGCGGTAGAGGTAGGGATTGGCCTCGCTCCTTGCAGTGAGAAAGCTCGCGACCATGTGCGCAAGCTTCGTACTGCCAACACCATGCGTGGGATGGGCTCACCCCTGCCCCGAGTCCATACGCGTATTGTTCCAATCCCCTATCGCATCTAAATAACGGCAACCAGTCCGGAGTTATTAAGGAACTCAACTGGTTGTAGTTTTAACTACGAGGTCCGACCAGAGGCCTTTTTCTGGTGCCACGGGTTGTCAGTAGGCCCCGGATATTGATCCGAGCTGACATGAGGTAGGCCCCCTTGTGGGAGTGTCTTGGTGGCTGTGGTTAAAACCCAAACGTACGCGGGTAGAACCTGGCTCGATGTGGAGTTGCATTGTAACCGGGTGCCGTGACCCAGAGAACGGCAGAGGTGTAAGATAGTCCTCAACCCTTCACCAAAGGGGGGGTCATGTCCTTGATGCATGACTTCGAATGGGTACCAGTTGGCTGGATGGATGTGATCTCGTATGTGGTCTGCATGTGCAGATCGGATATGTGGATCCTCTTCTGTCTGGTTTGCTGGGGCGTTGGTTTGCGCTAAATTCAACTCCGGGTGTGACGGCACACCGTGAGTTTAAGCGTCTATCGAGGCAGGCACTCACGTAAAACACCAGTGGCATCTGTTGGTCGGCTGACCCACCAATGCGGAGTTGTACCCGTACTAAACTTGAGTTCGATGTCCAGTTGTGCATACTGAATCCTGCTTTGCTATGTATTTGTTGGACTTGCTGTGAAAGCTCAAGAGCTTCTTTCTCGTCATCAACGCTGTCGATAAAATCGTCGACGTAGTGGTGCTTATGGTGCTTCTACTGCGCGTGGATATTTGCTTTTGAAGCGTTCGGCATTCGTGTTGCGTACATATTTGCGATGCATGGAGCGCAGCAAATCCTAAATGTTAGCGCGCGCATTACATACACGCTTGGTTGTTGTTTCTTGTTGTCTCCATCTCACCACAGGAACCTCTGGGCGCTCTCCTTCACGTTGACTTGATGAAACATTTCCACAATGTCGCTTATGCTATGTTTACACCGACCTCAAATGCGCATTTGAACTCTATTTCTCAATTGCGAAGCGAAATTTTTAAAATTTTCATACGATTTGACAAACCAAATTTAATAAATTTGATCGCATTTGAAAGAAATGCGAAGCAAAATAATATTTTGAATCAGTCTGTCGTAGGCATAAATAAAATCCCAAAACAAAATAGTGGAAATGGAAGGGAAATAATGTCAATCAGCTGTCAAAACACAATTGTACAAAAAATCCGGCAAACAAAAAACATAAATTTGGTCTAAATGTCTGTCAAATCCAAATGCGAACAAAGCGGTGTAAACACTTTTCAAATGCGTGATTACAAATGCGCATTTGAGGTCGGTGTAAACATAGCATTACTATCGCGAATCGTCCAATCCGAAAATTCATGAGTACGTCGACAAGCGGATTAAGAAGATCTGGACCAGGCAGCATGAAGTCATTTAATGACCCACCTTTGCATTTGGCAGCTGCATCCCACACCAGCCGAACCTTTTTTGGTTTGTTCGGGTTAATAGTGGTGAAGACCGGTAAGTACCATTTAAGTTGGACATCCGCGTCGACCTCTTCTGGGGTTAGCTTCCTCGCATAGCCTTTCGTTGTTGAATTCTCTATTTGAGCTTGTATGGCCTCTTTGAACTCATGGTTTTTCTTACATTTAGCTTTCACATTGTAGGCACATCGAGTGTTTAAGAGCCATTGAAAAACTATCGGGAAGGTTCGTTTGCCTATTTTTCCAAAGAAGTTCCGTTTCGTATCGACCGTTGCTTTCTTTGCATGTTGTTTGAAGAATATTCAGCGCCGTTTCGTCGTCTTTGGATATTAGTCGCTTCGAACTAGAGGGATCTTATAGCGTTTCGAGCAATCGCATGTGTGAAAGTTAACTTCGCCACTTTGAGTTGTTCGTCGTTCCCTACCTTGTATCGTCCATCCTAATCGGGATTTCACTGCGATGGGCTGATGTCTGCCTTCTTCGCGGACCTTGAGAGGAATTGCTGGCTGCCAATTGTCGGAGCCAATTAGCAGTGAGGGCTTAGCCTTCGCGTATGATTGTGTGGGTGTTTTTGCGAGGTATGCGTAACGCTTTACTAGCTCTTCCATGTTTAACGACTGTACCGGCAGATTTAGGACTTCCACGGAATAGACTCCGTCGAGAACAAATTTGTTGCCGTTTTGAATGTTGTGGACGTCACAGACCTTTCTTCATATAGGGTCGTGTCCCCAGTCCAGCGCAGGCAGAGTGCGCCTTCTCGCCTTCAATGCCCAGCTTTCGTAGAATTTCCGTTTCGAGTAGTGTTAGAGAAGATCCCTCGTCTAAAAAGGCAAAGGAATCAATGGATTTATCTTTATATTTAATGTGGATAGGAACTATTCTGAAATATGGTCTTTCCGTTTCCTCAACCTCTCTGTGCGTGTTAAATGGCTCAGCACGGGTGGAGTTTGGAAATGTACCTAGGCGACTTACTTGGCGACTCACCAGGGCATTGTCATTATGTAACAGAGGGTGGTGTTTGGACTTACAATTACCAACGCCGCAATCGTTTGTTCGGGAACACTTGCGCCTGTGAGCATTGAGGCACTGACGACACAGCTTGTGTTCTTTTACCAATTTCCACCAACGCTAGGCCTTTGAATGTGTCACATTGTGTTAATTTGTGTTCATTGTTGTTTATTGTTGTTTATTGTTTATTGAGAAAGTTCACAGTACAATAAGAATTTAATTCTTTTACAGCACTAAGTATAAAAATATTTAGCATTAATTACAAAGTATTATAAATTATGAAACTAGCTTAAAACTAGAAGAGTAAGGAGAAAAAGTATCAGGGAAGTTAGAAGATAGAAAAAGTTTTAGTTTTAGAAGTTAAAGAGTAGAGAAATGAGAAATAACAGTTCTTCTGAAGATCTCCCGGCTAGTCACATCTTTAATACATCGTGGCAGCGAATTCCATAACCTAACAGCATTGACAAAAAAAAGATTTGATGTATGCAAGGAACCAGATCGAGGTACAATTAAAATACGACTACGTTGCGACTGTGCGAATTGTAATTTCTAAGATTTCTGGTAATTGTTCTGGCAGAGTAC
Organism: Myopa testacea; assembly: GCA_949629155.1. Lineage (NCBI taxonomy): Eukaryota > Metazoa > Arthropoda > Insecta > Diptera > Conopidae > Myopa > Myopa testacea. The sequence continues at coordinate 20,589,066 of OX451346.1, read as the reverse complement.
ACATTTTAACCTCGTCGCCTGGCTGTCTCGCGTATGCGTGTATATCGTCGCGCTTTTTTAGCTACAAGTAGCGGGCACCACCGTACTAGCGGCTTCGGCCAGCTGAAAAAGCCAGTCAGCGAATGCCTTCACGGCTGGAACAGTTTCGTTCTTGGCGTGCATGGCCCAGCTCAGCTTGTAATGTGGCGTTAGTTTTTCAAGTAGCTCTTGTACCAGTAGCGGGTTGTTTAGGTGCGCTTCTAGCCCGCATGCCTCCAAAGTTGAACAGATGTTTTTCACACAAAATGCGTATTCGATCAGCGCCTCGAATTTGTCCTTCGGATCGCCACACATCCGGATCGCCGCTGAATCGTGGCAGCTCTTGTGGCATTGCGTGCCCCGCTGTAAGCTGTGCCGGCGTTGGATAACAAGTGAAATTGAAGTCGCTGGTAGCGCCTTCGTTGCCACCCTGAGTGGAAGCTCCGCGCGATAAAATGGCGTACTTTTCCTTTATGTTATCTTGTTTCAATTTCAGTTGCTCTTCGATCATTTCCAATTTTAGTTGAGCGAGCCTTTCGGATTCTACATCATCGGCTTCATTTCTCAGCTCATTGGTGTGCAAAGAATGTGTGTTCGTTGCGTGCGATGTAGATGCAATCGTTTTGCTGTGTGCTAAAATGGCCGACGACAAACCGGGTACAAACCGTGGAGAGGCCTTTGAAGCTGGCGGATTCCCGGAATCCTTCTGACGGTTGTTTGCTGCAGCGTCTTTGGCGCTACAGGCTCGCAGCAATCGCAAGACCAGCTTTTTTCTGCAACAAAGTCGTTGACTCCGACACATTCGACGTGGAACCACGAATCGCAGTCGTCACATTGCATCATGCGGTCTGTGTCTCGTTGACTGCATTTCTTTCAATTGCTATCTTCCACCGACGTATCCTCCATATTGGAGTTGTTCACGAAAAAGGGAAAGATTTTAAAGAATTGTTATCTGTGTCCTCTCGGACAACAGGAGCTGGAGAGACAGCAACGTAGACTTAACTTCAGACAATTAGAAAAAGGAAAAAAACTTCTAATAGCGGCTTTTTATTAAGTTAATTAATAGGAAAAAATACAATTTATTCCGCGGCTTTAAAATCCTATTTTTCCTTCGCTGGTGTCGGCTATCAAAGAGAAAGGAAACCGGGGCACTTGCTTCTGACAGCGGAGAAAAAAGCAGAAAGACGAAATACGAATGTCGTGCGAATGAACGTCACAGGGTGATGCCGAATGTCGTAGATAACGAACATCGCAGGGTGATGTCGGCAAAAGAATTCTTTTCTTCCATATTTAAATTTTTATCTAACTCAATTTCATTGAGCAATTCATTTATTCTCCTTTTGGCATCTATTCTGCCTATACTATCAATTGACTTAGTACTTTGTATTGTGAATTCGTCAGAATTTGTGAATTTTGGTTTCAATTCGCTGTTTATCTCGTAATCATACTCTGTTGCATTTAATATCGGAGCATAAACCGTATTATATTTCACATTTATATAATGTCACATTTATATGTGTCTGCTATATAGATTATTGGATCTATTTCTTCTTTATGAATTAAAACATTTTTAAAACATAGGAAAGTAAACAACATTACATACCAGTAGACGCAAGAGCAATTAAAAGTAAAGGGTTTTCCAATAAGAGGTGTAATTTTGATATTCAAAGAAAAATGCCATTTTTTGAGATAGATTATCGCATGTTTATTTCGTAAAAAAGAGGAAGGTATGCCGTTAATAATGAAAAACAACATCAGCTAAATGGCCACCACGACTACGCTTACAGGACCATAGCTATTCAAAATTACACCTCTTATTGGAAAACCCTTTACTTTTAATTGTTCTTGCGTCTACTGGTATGCAATGTTGTTTACTTTCCTCTTCTATCTGCTTGAAAGTTTTTATCGGATATTCTAAAATAACCTCTTTATTTTCATTGAAGACTGTTAAAATCTTTTCCATTGTATTTATAATGGAGTTGTTCCACAAATTATTTCTTTCTAATATGCCGTCTGCCGGTACTCCTTGCTTAAGTGACACCACGTGTAGCGTTAAACGTAAGGACTGTACCTTATTATGACATATAGTAGTCGATCCTTCTGTAGTCACACACCCTCCAAATGCTCCGCTTAAGCCTTTTGCCTCGCAATTTTTTATCATATGACCTGGTCTATTACACCAATGATATAGCGTTTGGTTCGCTCTGTTCGGCGGGTTCTTAGGGGTCTGATTCCTCTGCAAACCGTTAAGTGTATTTGGGTTAGGGTTTATGGATCGTTTTTTACTCCCGTTCTGTTGGAATTGGTGTTGATGCCAATTTTGCTGGGGTTGTTTTGTTGCCACTTTTGTTGGATTTGGTTCGATTACCAATTTTGCTGGAGTGGATTCCGTTGCTGAATTCCTTGAGTTCGATTGAGCCCTTGATATGTGTTCTTTGTCACATTTTTCTGGCCTCCTTTTTGGTCGCACCTCCAGTTTGCCTCGTGTCCATATTTTGAACACTTTTAGCAATATGGCATGTTTTTGCGAGTTAAACAATCGTCTCTGGTATACCCTCGCTTATTACAAAATAAGCAAATTATTCTATCTGCCGCTCCTTGTAACAATTTGTCTTCCTGAAGCTCTGCCCTGGCTTCCCTGTTGAATTTGCTCTTGTTGGTTATACGGCATGGTGGCAAGAAGCGATGAATTCATGTTAATGTTTAAGGGGTCTGTGTGGAGGGGGCTACTGCTTTGTATAGTTTCGAGTGCATCTGCTGCTAATTCTACCATTTGTTCGATGTTATTCCCCGTAACGTTGATCATATAAATTCTCAAAGCGGCGTTCTTTAACTCTGTTTTAAAGAATTTCTCTACGGCCCCTTCCACCAGACTCAAAAGTGCCCTATCTCCGTTTCCGTTATATTCCTTTCGAACTAACTCTACTGCCTGTGTTCGTAGGGCGTTTAGGCGTCTTGCAAACTGTCGTATATCTCCGTTAAGTAACTGGCTACAACTTAGGATACCTATTATCACTGAGTCTAAGGAGACCATAGGTAAATATGCCATTTTTATTGTGAGGTAGAATTCCTCGAGGCTATTGAAGCGTTTTTACCTCACCAAATCATAGGCATCCCCATGCAATCTATGCTTAATGCAGTCTATGTAGTCTTGTATATTCTCTGTACTTATATCTCTAGTGGCTAATTCGCACCCTTGTATAAATTTATACACTTCGCCGCGTAAGTCCGACGACTTTGTTCCCGAAAAGAGCGGTGCCAGCCTATTTGTCATCTTAGCTATCTCCCCTATACCCATTTTGGTTTGATCTGCCTCTGATTGCTTAAATGTAGGGAATGAAAGTGAGTTATACCCCTTTGGACTGACTATAGCAGAGGTAGCTTCCTTCTGTTATAGTGTCTGATCACCAACTAATTCTACTTCTTGTTTTAGCCGTCTGTTTTCCTCTTTTAATTTTTGTATTCTTCTATTTGCTCCTTCTAAAGAACTACAGTCTTCCCTTGATTTCTGTGCAAACCCCTGTTCTGTTTTATTTAACGTTTCTTCGGTGAGTCCCTTTTTCTCTAATAATTCCCTTACTTTTACGTCCCTCTAAGTTCTTTAGTATATCTTCCTGAAACACTTTATCTACTAAATAATTATCGCACCTATTCTTTAATGCATTAAATTTTGATTCCCATGCCTTTGAATTTTCTGTCTTATTCTCTATTATTTGGTTTAGGAATTTAAGCAATTCCTCTACTGTCGCGTCTGCTCTTTCTACACTTGAAAGGTCTCCTAGCTTCCCTTCTCTTTATCAATTCCAAGTTTTCTTTGTTGCCTACTGTCCCTTTTAAAATTGCCCAAGTTCTAGATATAAACTCCCCCAACTGGCGTTTCAGTTCTTTATGGGTTCTCTCTAATTATATGTAAGCTTGTTCTTGCAAAGACTCTGCACCTAATTAAAAGAAGAACATACAATATAGTGGTTTTTACTTTTCTTAATATGTATTTAAAAATTTTATCTACAAATTTTTTTCACTTTTTTGTACTTACAATTTTGTAAACCGACTACTTAGCGCCTCCAATTTTCGTTTTATCGTTTCATTAAACGTTTAATTTTTTATACTACTCGTAGTATAATTTAAAACAATTAAATTTGAAAGAATTAAATTTTGCTTATCACGTTTCGTTTTCCGTAAACGGCTTAGATTTCCTGCAAGCTTCGTTTACCGAGCGTGGTGTAAACCGAGCGTTTTTGTAAATTCCGTTGAAATCAAATTAAATGTTAAAATTTATTTAACATGTGTAATTTGAAGTCAAACGTCTAAGACACACCCGAAAAAGATACAACAAAACCGTATACTCTATGCGTTTTGTTTTAGTCTTGGTGGATTCGTTCTTAACAATTTGCGTTTATCATTTGAACTTTACCACGTTAAATAGAATTTATTTAAGTTAATAAAGTAATCTTGATTGTCGCCAATTTATTAACCAACCACAGTAACCAATAACGTGAATTTTTAAAAAAAACAGAAAAATGCGTCATTAATTAATGTTGGCGACGTTTACGTCGTAGTTGTTGATTACTGGCATTAATGAAAGATAACTAGCACATAAACCAGTACCTTTCACCAGGATCTGTGCTGATTTGTTGGCATTCGGGACTTGAACCGACTGCCAACGCTGAAAATTAATGTAAGTGTTGTTAAATAGATTAACATTTATTCATTATTAATTTTATTATTATTATAATTAAATTTTATATCTTGCACACTTATGAATTTTATTTTTTTTTTTTCTTCTGTAATTTCCCTGCTAAACTTATTACTAAAAGTTATTGTTTCACTTTTCACTTTTCCTTTTTCCTAAGCTACTAATCTTCCTTATTTCACTTCTTTTTTTTTCACATTACATTCACATTCTTTTCACGTTACACGTTTTATTCTAGTCACGTTACACGTTTTGTTAATCGAAGTATATTGCACTTATACTTCTTATTATATACACCTATCCCCCGATTTACACGGTAGATACGTTCCTGAGAAAAACGTGTAAATCGAAAATTAAAAATGTTCAAGTCAAAACCGTGTAAATTGAAAAGCTTGCAGAAAATGCATAATTTTGCTATTTAACAGTTGTGTTTTTTTTCAATATTTTTTCCCGCATTTTTTCCCTCTGAATTGTACTTTAATCACAGCCGTTAATTTATAATAATCTAAATTATGCACTCATTTGTAATTTACGAGTATGGAAAATTAAATCTTTCTCAAACTGTGAAACTTTCACTCAAATACAATTTTCCGCAGATAAAACTTTAATTTTATGCGAAGAAATACAGACACAGTGTGCGTGTGCAGCAAGTCAGCACATAAGCTCGGAATTCCCCGTGAGATGTGTACACAGCGCACGTGTTCAATCACAGTAGCATTTAGCAGAGTGCGATAAAAACAAAAAAAAAACTTATTTGGAAAACCGTGTAAAAGCGAAAACGTTCCGTACGAAACAAGTACCGTGTAAATCGGGGGATAGGTGTATTGTATTTTTACGGATTACATTAAATTTCGTAATTTACATTTATATTATTATTTTACTATTATTACAATTATATTAATTCCAGCGACACCTTTTCTTATTAAAACTATTATTAAGTTACACTGTTTTAAACGCGACGTTAACGCGACTGGTGAAAACTAAGATTTTTACAAGACTCCCGTTGGGATCTTTTCTTGTTTCCACGTTAGCTCGGTTGACGCACCCGTCGGCCGAGCCAAAGTGGGTCAGTACTGGCGTGTGTTGCAATTTCCATTATTTCGCAATTTTTAATTTGTGATATTCGCAATATCAATACACGGAAGAAAATCGTTCCCAATTTAATTCTTCCGCATATGGATGCTGATCGTTTGTTCTTCCAAGCCCACCGTTTTTATGGTTTGGAAGCTTGCTACTGAACGCTAGCTTCCACAATCCATTCCATGCGAAGTGTTCTGGTTGCTGACTTGGCTTTTGAAGTCAGTTTAAACAAAGCTTGCCTAAAGCTTCTAGCTTACCAAGCAAAGTGCTGTGGTTGCATTAATAATATGAACTTGGCCTTGACTCACTCACTCACGGAGTATTATGAAAACAATAATAATACTGGCCTTCAAAGTTCATATCACCTGGAACTGGAAATTGCGATCGCGACATACAACAATTGCTTTAAGATGAATATAGCTGTTCAGGCACTTGATCCATGAACAGTTTGCTTGGAGAAAAAGAATGAGACCTTGTTTGTTTGACTGTTAAAACTGAATCACATTTTACTAACTATACTGTTGGGTTTATATACTCTATTTAATGCTTATTATACAAAATATACAATTTGAATTTGCAGTCGCTATTGGCTTCGTTCTCGGCTTTTCGCACCATATTGCTGAGCTAGCTGGAAGCCATTGCATCTTGGCGTTAAAGTCAGCGGTGATTGCAACTACCGTGCGATATATCTGGTTACAAGATCAGCGACCGCAATATGCAGACTATGCAGAATGTATGCACAGCATATTTGGACATTGTAGTACGTTTACCTTGTTACGAACTGTACAACAGCAACGCAGAAATGGTTCATTTATTCTTGCATGGATTGTAGGCCTCGATTACTTCCTGGCCGCGCTGTTATATTAAATATTCGAAAGATTGATTTTAATGAAACAAAAGTTTGAAGTACGAGTAGTATTACTAAAGAAAATTGTAAGTACTTGGGATAAATGGCCAACAAATAACTCCCAAAATATTTCCTGTACTGAGCGCGATTACTGATACTAGGCATCAACCGGGATTATCGTGCGTTGAAGACCAATTTTAGCCTATCTATTGTATGACAAAGGGGCTCGACGTTTTCGGTCAAAAAAGAATGCGACACAGAGGCATTCGTACCAGAGATCTGCATGAGTGCACTCACTCCACCAAGCCGCTTGCTATCTTAACACAACTATGAATGTCTGCATGATTCACATTCACAAACTATGAATGCCTACATAATTCACATTCACAAACTATGAATGCCTGCATGATTCACATTCAAAAACTATGAATGTCTGCATGATTCAAATTCACAAACTATGAATGTCTGCATGATTCACATTCACAAACTATGAATGCCTGCATGATTCACATTCACAAACTATGAATGTCTGCATGATTCACATTCACAAACTATGAATGCCTGCATGATTCACATTCACAAACTATGAATGCCTGCATGATTCACATTCACAAACTTCATGTGGTAGAACCAATTGCGCTTGAATGAGCAAGCATTTGCGATGGCATCTTACACTGGCAAAACTAAGAAAAATTAAATATATATTCTAACATTTGCTTTTAATAAGAAAATGAGGATTCCTTTATAATATTAAAACATGTCGTTTTGAAGCAAAACACTAAAATTACAATTTTTTTCAGGAAATAAAAAATATTTTTCGTAATTAAATATTACATTTTTTTCAAAAAATAAAAAAACCTATAACTTGATTTTAGTTATTATTAAAACCGAGTCAAAGGAGTACAAAATTAAAGCAGTTTGAATATATGTTCCTAGATTTTAAAGCATATGTGACACAAATCTCACGTAAACATTCCAGTTTTTCATTACAAAAATGCTTTCGTATGCATACATTTTTTAAGTGCACTTTGAAAACTGGGACTTCGAAGCGTCTTGCTGCGAACCCTTCGTCGTAAAGAACCGGTTCTCTTCAGTGATCATAAGGTTGTCGTTTACCTTCAACTGCCTTGTCAAACATGATCGCCTGGCAATTTGAGTCAGCCCAATGTATTCATAATGATTCATAAAGCATTCATTTCCATTCATATTTGGGAAATTATCTTGAATTCCACTACTTGAATGAGCCTAAAAGACTCTATTCGAGTGCTTGACACTCTTATATAATCAGGCGACCATGTCTACCTGCAACAATTGCGGACTGCATAGTCTTCGGAAAGATTCTTTTTCAAAAATATAATTAACGCTTTAAGCTTTGCAGTAGGTGGAAAAGGGATCCAAAGCTTTGATGAGAAAACGACAAGTGATAGATCAGTTTTCAGCTATGCCTACACGCGATTGGATACCACTTGAAACATGGTCGCCTGATTATA